>LPNX010118803.1:0-244480 GCA_001517045.1 Pseudotsuga menziesii
ATGTTAGTTATGCATATAAATTAAATTCATTTTTGTTTAATTTTATTTACAAGTTCAAGACAAATAAATGCTAAAGGACAATAAATGTTTGGAAATTTACAATGAATCTTTGTCACATCATTGTAAAGTTATTTTATTAATTTTATTTATAGTCAATTTAGAAAAGTAACTCAACCATGGTTATTTATATTGTGCATAAAAAGTAGTGTAGGAGGTGAGTTGTCATATATACCTACCCCATAAAACCCCTAACTCATAATATTTTAATATATCTTATATTTTTGTAGTACATCTCTTAGGAGGCCCATTTTTTACGTCAAATTCTCTCTAATGTCATCATTGTCATGACCCTCATTGTTATCATCGTCATCACCACCATCATCGTCATCCTCATGATGATGACGGTGATGGTGATGATGACTGTGATGATGATGGCAATGCTGATGATCACCATCATCTTCATCAACGTCATCATCATCACAAGTAAAACTTAGTTTACTTCAAATATTAATTTTAAAAAAAATGCATAATACTGGCAAACCTAATTTCAATCAAAAAGTGATGAGAAGGAAATTGTTTGATATAGCCAATAAAATGAAAGGAATTTTTGGTATCCTTGAAATACTTCTTTTATCTAATAGATTCCTTGACTTCTAGAACTATGGGTCCCAAATATATGTTCAATAGAGAGATGCAAACTTAAGAGGAAAAAAAACATTCTAACTTGAATAAAGAACCTTCACATTAATGAGGGAAGGACCATCTACATAACGACACATCCCTATCTTGGATAAATGAAAATATAGCTTTGAAGGATGATTGAAAAGTTGAGCATGTGAGCATGGTGATGATGATGTTGATGATGATGATGATGATGATGTTGATGATTATGATTATGATTATGATGTTGATGTCGATGATGACAATGATGATGATGATGATGATGATGATGATGATGATGTTGATGACGACGATGACAATGATGATGATCCTAGTGATGATGATTATGATTGTGATGATGATGATGATGATTATCATCATCATGAGGATGACGATGATAATGATGATGACGATGATAAAGATGATAATGATGATGATGTTGATGATGATGATGATGATTATGATGTTGATGTCGACAATGACAATGATGACGATGATGATTATCATCATCATGAGGATGACGACGACGATGATGAAGATGATGAAGATGATGATGATGATGGTGATGATTACGATGTTGATGAAGATGATGACAATGATGATGTCGACAATGACAATGTTGATGATGATGATTATGATGTTGATGAAGACGATGATTATGATTATGATGATGATGATGATGATGATCTAGATGATGATGATGATCTTAATGAAGATGATGATGATTATCATCATCATGAGGATGACGATGATAATGATGACGATGATGATGAAGATGATGATGATGATGATGATGATGATGACGATGATCATGAGGATAACGATGACGATGATGATGAAGATGACAGTGATGATGATGTTGATGATGAGTATCATCATCATGAGGAAGACGGTGATGATGAAGATGATGCGCATGGTGATGATGATCATGAAGACAACAATGATGAAGATTGCCTTATGATGATGATGATGAAGATGATGACGACGACGACGATGGATATGATGATGTGTGATGATGACGACGATGACGATGAATACCATGATGATGATGATGACGACGATGAAGACGACGATGATGAAGATGTTGATGATGACGACGATGATGAAGATGTTGATGATGATGATGATGATTATGATGTTGATGTCAAAAATGAAAATGATGAAGATGATGCACATGGTGATGATGATCATGAAGACAATGATGATGAAAATTGCCTTATGATGATGACGATGAAGATGATGACGACGACGACGATGAAGATGATGATGTGTGATGATGACGACGATGATGATGATGACGACGACGATGAAGACGACGACGATGATGATGTTGATGATGATAATGATGATTATGATGTTGATGTCAACGATGAAAATGATGATGATGATGATGATGATGATGACGACGATGATGATGATGATGAAGATGATGATGATGTACTTAGTAACTTTTTTTTTTAAAATAAGATAAAATAATAGTTCTAATTAAATATTTACCTTTCAATATATTTCATCATCTTCTTCATCCATGTTAGCATCTTATTCATCCATGTCATCATATATATCATCAGATACATAGTCAACATTGTAAGGATTGGCCATATCATCATCGTCATCATCATTAGTTACGCTCATCGTGTCATTGTCGGAATAATCTTCATCGACATTGTCTGCTACATCATTTGATTCAACTATTTCTTGGACATCTTCTGTTGGATCATCATCGTCAGCTAACTCAAGTTGATCATGCTCTTCGTCATCATATTATTCTTCTAGAGAACCCTCTTCATCACCATCATCTAGGTTATACTTTACTGGCCTTCCCCTTGGATCGTGCCTCACAAAAAATGACCAGCCTGCTTTACCTGGAACCTCTGAGTAAAATACTTGTTCACATTGTCTTGGAAGAACATAGGGATCTGTTCCTGGCTCAAACAACCTTGTGTTTACCATGTTAAATCCATTATCATGTTCAATAATAGTTCTATCGGGATCACGTTGATTCAATCGTAACCTGTACCATTTGACAATGACTAGAATTACCTTAAAGGATTTAAAGTCACACTGTATAATATCTTCCAAATACCCATAGTATAGATTTTCTGAGACTTCTGGATGTCTGTCAATTCTAGATGAAACATTGGTAACCTCAAAGACAACCAAAACCCCAGAATCTGATGTTTTCTTTGTTTCATCCATTTTTTTGATCCGATATCTACCTCCATTGCAGACCATAGCCTTATGGTGTTTTACCTGCAATAAGCAATACACGAAAAGATTACACAACCATTCGATCCTTATGCAACAATACATGGAAAATAAGAACATGTACGTCAAAAAGTAATTTGCAAAATAAAAGATTTAGAGGGATATTTGATTAATTATATGCTTTCCATTTTATCTTTTACACCATATGCCAAATCGATTTCCCTTTCTGTTAGATTGTTATCTCCATTGTGTTGTGCTTCTTTTACCAATGAAGCCACACCTTCCCATGATATTCCATGACCTGATTGTGCGCATCGTTCAATCCATACCTTCATCCAGTCAAGATTGTTTGCGATGTATAAATGAATTCCATCCCATTCTCAACCAACTGTTTAATGACAGTAACCATTAAAATGAAAGAAATGTGTAAATCTCCTGAACAAAGACATATATGCTCTTAATTGAAGCAATTATGACTAGAAAATACAATTAGAATATGAAGGATATAATAAACATCCACTAGCTAATAATTACCTTTTAGTTTCCTCAATCTACCTTTCCCCTTCAGTTGCTCCCCTTCAAATTTGTTATTGGAGTCTAGATCACAAATGCGACATAAATTGAGCTTTGCTACCAAAATAGGAATATATTCACCAACATACAACATGTTTTGGTATACCGTATATCCTTCCATCATAGAACCCTCCGCATGTGCTCGTTGTCTCACCAAACCCTTCATAAATTTCAAGTGCCTCTCAACCATCCACATGGACCTTGAGTGCACAAGTCCACACAACTCAATCTCCTCAACTTGGTGTATGAGGTAGTGTTCTTGTGCATTGAAAAATGCCGATGGTAGATGCTTCTGCATTTCACACATGAGACGAGGAATTTCTCTCCTCCAATACTTAATATCTTCTTTATGGATTTTTGTAGAGGTCAACCATCTACAAGTGATGCAAACCAATAACGATATTTAACAAAAATAAATATTAAATTACAATATATGCTGAAATAGTGCACAAAAAAATATAAATTATTATACGGAGAATTAAAGAAACACTAAGCACATGCAAGTAATCGTTAGTTACCTCATGTATTTACCAAGATGATATATAACTTGTTTGACATTGTTGTCGAAGTTGTCTGGGAGAGAGAGAGGTAGAACATACTGTATCAATATACAAACCACGCCATTTATTAAACAAAGAGTATACAAACAAGAAAAAATTATATGGACATAACAATAATAATTACTTTGATGAAGACATGCCAATCATGTGTTTTGACCCCCGCAAAATCACCTTTTTTAGTTATGATATTCTTCAAGTTTGCACAAAATCCAGTGGGAAATTTAATTTTCAGCATTACTTCTTTGACAACATCACTTTGTTGCTCCGTAAACATCCATGGAATTGAGTTTATATTATCTTGTTCTCCGTTGGTATGAAATTGGATGACGTCTTTCATTGCATGGTTTCTTTCTTGAATGTCTTTGCACACTTTCACAACTTTATCTTTCTCCCTCCTTAGCTCTAGTAGTCGCCATAAGGTTTCAGTAACATTATTTCCAATATGCATTGTATCAACTAAATGAGCAATTTGTAGGTGCTCATAGTAGGGCAACCTGCTGAATTGAATAGGATAACTTTTCATTCCTCGTGGAAGACCATTAATGCCTTCATGATCACGATGGACATCATGAATATTAGTTTTTAATTAATAAATTACATCATAAATCAAATATGGCCACTACAGCAAACAACTCACAATAAAAATTAAAATACATAACAATTCATATACGATGATCCATACGTACCATGATGACGATTTCTATTGTATTGCATCTTCCAAAGGTGAGGTGTCATTCTCCGTGGTTTTAATGCAGTCTCCTGCTTCCCATTGAAAAATTTTCTTTCAGTTGTTTTATACCTGTGATTCTTAGAGAGGAAATGCCTATACTCATCAAACACCTCCTTTCTTAAGCTTTTTGAACGATGAGATTTTATCTTAGGACCACAAACTGGACATGCAAATTCACCCTTTGTCTGAAGACCTACAATATTTAGATATGGAATATCTATGTTAAATATATTCATATATAAAATATTCTAACTACTCCATATCATTAAATGCAATTAAAGTGGAACTTAAAATTACAAACCACAAAATGAAGTTAACCCAGGGGCATCGTGTATTGTCCATACAACCATTGCATGGAATTGAAATTGCCTTTGTCGTATTGGTATATATATGTCATACATAGTTATGCCATTCCATAACTTCAGTAGCTCATCTATAAGAGGTTCGATGTATACATTCATATCTTTGACTTGGAACTTACCTGAGTCATAATTTGAAATACATATAAAATATGTCATTATGAGAACCATTAAGATATATAAACCATGCAGAAGAGTAAAATAATAGATATATATATGAAATTAAGATACATATTATGACAAATGAGATGCCACAACTACATTATAAATAAAACAGTTTTCGTCAAAAAAACCTGGAATAATCATCGACAACATTATGTTCTCCCTCTTTATTGAAAACCATGGAGGAATGTTATTGTTGATAACAAAAATAGGCCACACCATGTAAATGGATTTCATCTGTGCAAATGGATTAACACCATCTGCTGCCAAAGACATCCTAAGATTACGTGGTTCTTCTTTAAATTGAGGCCACTTTTCCTCCATATCTCTAAAAGAAGTACCATCTGCAGGCATTCGAATAACATCATCTTGACTTCTGTTCATGGCATGGTAATCCATAAATTGCACTATGTTTTTGCACCTGAACAGTCGTTGCAAACATGGAATGATGGGAATATAACAAAGAACCTTCTGAGGCACCTTTTTTGTTACTTTATCTATACAATATCTACTTGCATGACATTTCGGACATTCTGTTGCAAATTCATGCTGATTATAATACATGGTCATTGGGGCATGCATGAATTGCTTCATAATGCATTCCAATCTCTTTCTGATGGAAGATAAATATCGATATGTGCAAGGTAAAATATTTAATGGTGGTAACAAAAATTCAGCTATCAAGCTACAAAAAAAATAAAAAATTGTTAATGTAATAAATAAATAATATTAACGAAACACGCTTCATCCATACGATGATCAATAATGAGCTAACATTACAATTATTAGAGGAATACAAATAAAATTTATCATGATCCTATATTTGTGATGGATTATTGTAGATACCTTAGCATCCGTGTGATTGCAATGTTTGAAAGACCATTCATAACCTTCAAGTTCATTATCAACAATATAGTAGAGAGAAGATTTGTTTTGGAGCCTTCATAAAGGGGCTCATATGCCTTATCGAGAAGAGGTATATCGTGAATATCCTTAAAGTCATCATCATTTTCATTATCAAAATCATCGTCATCATCCATTATAACGTTAAATTAATCATGGATCAATGTATTTGTACCATCATCTTCAATTACATCATCGGCATGATCATCTTGTTCAATATGATCATTCACTTGTTCTCCATTAAACATACACGCTCCATGATCTTGATCCTGAACTTGTTTTGAAAGCACTTCCTCTGGACGATATGCTGTAGGGTGTCTTTCCTTTAATATAAATACATGGAATCATCTTGTTCAATATGATCATTCACTTGTTCTCCATTAAACATACACGCTCCATGATCCTGATCCTGAACTTGTTCTGAAAGCACTTCCTCTAGAAGATATGTTGTAGGGTGTCTTTCCTTTAATATAAATACATGGAAACATCAATAGATATACATTAATATATGAAAACAATACATACAATCAACAAAAAAAATGAATATAATTAACTTTATACTATGCTAAACCTACAAATGGACGATATTTGTTCCCCCCCTCAGCGTGTCTATGTTCCCTGCAATGTTTTGTGGCTGTTGAGATCAATATTCTTCTCTTCTTAAATCCCCTGCATTGAGTACATGGAAAATAACATTTGCCATCACCCCTTCATTTCACTGCATCCCATAGTCTAGCGAGCAATTGTCGATTGTCTTTGTTTTGATCCAGAATATTTAATCTATTTGACATTTTGTCACAAACTTCATTAATGAATATAACTGGTTGTCTTAAAAAATCAAGTTCCATGCATCAACATTTTGTCAAACGGAGATAATCCGAAGAATAAAAAATTCCCGGCAAAATGTATATCGATGAAAAAAAAATTTCCACAACTGTCCGTTGAAGAATAAAACAATTCCTGAAAACGTCTGTCAAGGAAAAAATAATTTTTGCAAATCGTCCATCACTTCTACAATAAACATGTCGAAATGTTTAAAACAATTTATATTTATAATGGACATGTGTCGGATATTCGACACCTTGAACATAATTACCGTTGAAAATATGGGATCATAACTTTAAAATCATGTAAACCTTACAATTAAAAAAAAAAAAACCTACACAGAGCGTCGGTTATCCGACACATTGGCGTCGGATATCCGACACCCAACCATCGACAATTCGGCATTGAAGGGTTGGATCTCTGACTCCAGTGTGTCGGATATTCAATGCGAGTGTGTTGGATATTTGACACCCGTGTGTCGGATATTCGACGGATATATAAATCCTTTTTGATCGGCATTCTTTTCAGTGATTGCTGTCAGATACATCCGTGCAAAATGTTGGATGACGTCGGATTCTGACATCAGATTTCAGGTTCAAATCCTGTTGTGTCTCTCAGCCTGTCTGCGTTTTGTTTCATCATTTGGTTTGGGGCTTCTCTATGGGGTTTTTATGAGCCTTCGGGCCTGTGTTAATAGACTTGGATAATTTTAATAAAGGTTAAGGCTATTAAGCTGTGGAGTGAATCTTAGTGCCTTTACAGGCTTCGTGTAAATATTTGTTATGGTAAATCGTATTATGGAATTTGGGGCCTTTATGCCTGGGAAGCACCATTGCTTGCAATGGTGCCAAATCCCATGGCGTGATTGTGTAATTACTTGACTTGTGCTTTTGGCATTCTTGTGCATAATATATACTCTGCGTTTATGAAATGGAAATGGTTATCATGCTTACTATGTATGTGTTGAATTATGTCGCGCTATTAGTTTATTACTGTGGGTTATAATGTGGCATTTGCCTTCGTTGATGGGATGTATATTTAAGTGTTTTACTTAGCCATAAACTTTGACAGCGTTTGGGTTTGAGGCCTCGCCGTGAGTGGCATGAGCCTCTCCATGGTGACTGCGATAGCTCCAGATGGTTGCATTATTGTTTAAGATTTCGTTGGTTTAGAAAATAATGTGGGTTGTGAAGATGCCATGGGTATAACACACGATGGCCTTCATCGCTGTAGGGAAAAATGTTGACAGTGCTTGTTTGTTGTTTATGTAAACTGTGTATTTTATTGTACAAGCCGTGGCTCAGGCCAGTGCTACGCATGGCTTAATAAGGGTCTTACGACCTATTATGTAATGATTCACTGTGTTGATTTATTAGAATGTGTGTTTGTTTAGTTTGGTCGAGGCTATGACTTACTGTGCATAGGCAGAGCTTAAGTCTTACGACTTAGCTGTAGCGTAATGGTTTGTTATTTAAAAATATTGGGGTTATTATAGTATGTAGCCCGCAAACATTGTATGTATAGTGTGGCCGTAATTTATTGTAATACAAAACCCTCATTGTTCAACTCTGTTCGTGGTTTGATGTAATAAGTTGTATTTTTAATTATAGATGTGAATTGGGCTTGTATGCCCACAGGGTTTGATTCTTGTTCCCATTGTAATTATTTGGAATAGTGTATAGATTTTGATATGGTTTATAATTGAAAGTGTTCCCTGTGTGTGATATGGGGTCTAATTCGTTATATGGAAAGAGTTGCAGAGTTATGTAATTTGTTATTGTTTGTGTATATATGTTATGATTGTTTTAATGAGGCCTGCGACTTGGGTTAGTGAAACCACAGGGGTAGATACCACGACCTCTATTTACAAATTACAGAGTTCTTCAATTTGTTTTACTTGGTTAATTTATATGTGATTGTTTATGAGCGATATTAGATGGGACTTCTAAATGATTTGTGCATGCGATTATAATGTTGTTTATTTTAAATACTAGGACTGTGGATTTAGTATAGGAACAAATATATGAATCTTGGACCAAAACAATGGTCACGATACTTCTTGTTCATTTACTTATGATGATGTTAATTAATGGAATGAATTAGTAGTTAGCAAATAATTTATGGTGCAGACCTAGAAAGGTATTTAATGGTTTATTTATCTTAGATTTAAATATAGCATAATTATAGATAGCCTTCAAATTTGTTTATGTTTGATGTCTATGTATATTTATATATATACAATAGTAGTTCAGTTTGTAGACAGTACCTTAGGTTATCTAGATTGTAAGTTTATACATATATGTATTTAAAACTTACTTCTAAGATTAATCTATTTTAATCTACAACATGTCTCTACTAACAAATGGAATATGTCAGTAGAGTAAGCAGTGTTAAAAGAACAAATATATAGTAATCTGAAACAAAACCTAGTTTTCATTAAATACAGTTTAATTAATGAAGATAAATATAGAACAAACTTAATTGAACAAACTCTGGTGAATATAGCATGAGGTGTAATTTGCAGCCTAGGGTTATACTTTAAGAAATGTAAACCCTAGAAGATATAGACATAACAACCATTTATAGGGTTAGAAATACAATATGAACCTTTACCTAAATCAGCCAGCATCTATGCTAGAAATGAATTAGACATACTAGGATTTCATACTTGTAATTTTCTGAAGCTTCTTTAATGGTTGAACCTACACACTTTAAATAACCAGCATTAACAATTCAAGATAGATCTAACCTTTGTTTTGATGACCAAATCACTTGGGAACTACCACGTTCCACCCAACCATGACCCAGAACCGTTCCTGGTTTAAATCTGGGTCCCCCCGAGCTAGAATCCAACATGTAAGTAGTTTAGAGCTCCTAAGGTAGGGTTTCCTATATGGTATATCATATCTTGATCAATTCTCATTTTTCCTTCGAGGAAAATGTTCTCCAAGAATTAATTGAGAGCAAAACAGGCAGAAAATTACTCCTCTAATGATATATTAGAACCCTAAGCCTTTCTTTGGCTTGGGTCTTTATAGACAGACTTTTCAGTCAAAGAGACAATTAAATCAAGAAACCTTCGTTTCTTGATTTAACCCTTTTCAATTACTTTGGGGTAATTATTAATATTTTAACTAAGAAACTTTCTACTAGTTCGTAATTAGACTTTTCAGGTTTTGGACTATTTATTATCTTTACATAATAAATAATAATTGGATGGAGCTTTTTTTTTCTCTTTCATAATTAATACTATAATTATATTCAACTCTTTATGCATACCATGTATAAAGTACATAATAATATATCACTTGTTAACATTTGTCGTTGGACATCATATACCATGATCCCTAGACTTAATGACACTTCTGCATTAAGGTTAAGTAGGTATATGGTTTAACTCTACTAGGCTAGGAAACTCTAAACATCCTTGCATGTTGGATTTCCATCGTATAACATGGTAGTTCTTCAGTACTTGATGAGAATACAGAAATTCAAAATTTCATTTAATCATTTATAAATAAGTATGATGAGATCAATATTTTTGCTCGAGTCATTTTTCACTCGGAAGTTATTAAATCTTTTGAGTAACCCCTAGCGCTTACTAGAGCCTATACTCAACGCTTCAACAGGGAATTAAAATTCAGTGCAACTCCAGGTCTCTTCTCTCAACACTAATTCTAGGATGTATTTGTATGATACACCTAGGGATACAATGGCTAAGAATTCGATGCTCCAGAGCTTATGCTCAACATCAACATGGAAGGTTCTAGGGCTTACGCCCAACACTTCCAATTATATTTTCATGTTCTCCAGAGCTTCTCACTCAAAAAAAATCATCAATCACTCAAGTGATCCAAATCTCCTTGCTCAACATAAATCATCAATCACTCAATTGCTCCATAGCTTCCCATTCAACACAAAACATCCCATCAATCATGTGCTTTATGGTCCACACCCAACACAAACAGGCATATATATATATATATATATATCATCAATAATTGGCTTACGCCCAATATATAAAACAAATCATCATGTTCATATGCAGTGGGGTATTCGACCCAATATAAAAATAAAACATCAAGATAATCATCATAATCAATAGGCACATGCCTATAAGTGTTAGGTCGAAAATTTAGGATATTAAATCCCTCCCCGCTTAGAACAACACCATCCCTAGTGTTCTAGGGACTTGAAATGACATCATGAAACAAGGTGGTGTAATCCTTTCTCATGGTGGGTTCATTCTCCCAAGTAACCTCATCAGCCTAAAAGTGCTTCCATTGCACTTTCAACTAGAATACGATGCGCTTCCGAAGTTGCACCTCTCTCTTGTCTAGTATATGAGTAGGCTTAGGGGGAAACTCCCCTTCAGGTTCCACCTGTAACATGAACCAATCAACAACATGTTTAGTATCATAAACATATTTCTTTAACAAAGATGCATGGAAAACATTATGGGCTCTTACATGCGCGGGTAACGCTAGTTCATAAGCCACTGGCCCTTTCTTGGCCATTATTTCAAAAGGTACACAAAATATAGGTTCTAACTTACTGCACCTACCCAAGCTCAACGAGCTTCATTTGGATTTTACTTTCAAGTAAACATGAACGCATACTTGAAAATATTTATCTTTTCTTTTTCGATCCATGTAACTTTTCTGGTGGTCTTGTGCTTCTTTAAGGTTCACCTGGACCTTTGTAACAAACTGTTCCAAGTCCATCAACAAATCAGGTCCTAACACGAGCCGATCCACTGGGCTATCCCAAGTAATCGGTGTTCTACACTTCCATCCATAGAGTACCTCAAAGGGACTCATCTTGGCGGAAGTCTGATAACCATTGTTATACGCAAAATCTGCGAGATGCATGTAATCCTCCCACTTCGTGGGGTTGTTCATGACATACATCCGAAGCATGTCTTCAACAATCTAGTTTACTCTTTCTGTCTGCCCATCTGTCTGTGGGTGATATGTAGTGCTAAAGTTCAACTGCATCTCCAATCTAGAGAATAAAGATCTCCAAAATTTTCCTGTAAACTTAACATCTCAATTCGAGATAATTGCCTTAGGTATCCCGTGCAATCTAAATATCTCCTTCAGGAAGATATCAACAATGTTCACTGCTTTGTAGGTCGACTTCACAGGAATGAAATGTGCTACTTTCGACAACTTGTCAATGACCACAAAAATAGAATCATTTTGCTTCTTACTTTTCAGTAAATTGGTGATGAAATCCATACTAATGACCCCCCACTTCCATTTTGGAATGGGTAACGACTGTAGCAATCCCACAAGATGCTAATTCTCATCTTTGACTAGCTGACACTCTTGACATTCTGCAATAAACATTGCAATGTCAGCCTTTAAATTAGGCCAGGAAAAGTGTCTCTTGATGGCGGATATCATCTTTTGATATCCTGGGTGCTCGGAGTAGGGTTCCCTATGAAATTCTATGAGGATGCTGGACCGAAGGTGCCCTCCTTCTGGAACATACAATCGATCATT
The DNA here is from genome assembly GCA_001517045.1 of Pseudotsuga menziesii. Lineage (NCBI taxonomy): Eukaryota > Viridiplantae > Streptophyta > Pinopsida > Pinales > Pinaceae > Pseudotsuga > Pseudotsuga menziesii. The sequence goes on from LPNX010118803.1 coordinate 12,488, forward strand.
GGACCATAGTAGTCCGGATTCGTCTACCTTATATTCTTTTTGTTGTTGAAACAACCTATCCTCTTGGATTTTCTTGAGGATTTCCACATAGAAGGTGTCAACTTCGTTGGCTACTCTAATCCTCTCATGAAATATGCATCGGTTTGACTCAAAGTCTCCTCATATATCATATGATTTCATCGGCTCAAAGCATTGACAACCTTATTCTCTTTTCCCTTAATGTGCTTTAGCTCGAAATGCTACTCGCTAAGGAAATACAATCACCTGGATTGCCTTGCATTTAGATCCGGTTGATCAAATAAATACTTCAGATTCATATTGTCTGTCTTCAGAAGGAACTTTCTTCCCATGAGGTAGTGCCTCCACATCCTCAAAGCATGGATGATGGCCACTAACTCAAGATCGTGCATAGGGTAATTCTGGTCATGCTCTTTTAACTTCCGTGATTCATAATAGATCGCATGATCATTTTGCAAGAGGAATCCTCCAAGTCCTTCCTTGCTTGCATCTTTGCAAACAACAAAATCCCCATCGAGATCTGCAATTCGTAACACCGGTGTGGTCATCAAAAGCTGCTTAAGATTTTGAAATCTTTCTTCACATTTAACGGTCCATAAGAACTTACGTGCTTTCTTATGCAAAGCGGTCATGGGGAAAGAGATTCTCGAGAAAGTCTCAATGAACTTTCGATAATATCCGGCTAATCCAATAAAGGACCTAATGTCAGTGACACTAGTAGGGGTAGGGAAATCCTTTATGGCTTTAATCTTTTTCGGGTCCACAACTATCCCTGTCTTGAAGATAATGTGACCTAAATACTGTATCTGTGGTTTGTAAAAATCACATTTACTAAACTTAGCGTAAAGCTGGTGTTCTCTCAACACTTGTAGTACTACGTGAAGGTGCTCTTCGTGTTCTTCTTTATTCTTTGAATAAACCAGTATGCCCTCTATAAAGACCAAGACAAACTTATCTAGATACCTATTGAATATATTTTTCATCATACACATAAAGTTTGCAGGTGCATTGGTAAATCCGAATGGCATCACTACAAACTCATAGTGCCCGTACCTTGTACAAAAGGTGGTTTTGTGAATATCCTCATCGTGAATTCGTACCTGATGGTACCCATATTGCAGGTCAATATTTGAAAATATTATGGCTCCTCCCACCTGATCGTACAAGTCATTGATCCTAGGGAGTGGATAACAGTTCTCGATAGCCATTTTGTTCAACTCGCGGTAATCAATGCACATTCGCATCGTACCGTCCTTCTTCTTTACGAACAATATCGGTGCTCCCAAAGGAGACACACTAGGTCAGATATACCCTTTCTCTATAAATTCCTATAGCTGCAATTTGAGTTCCACCAACTCAGTAGCACTCATGTGGTAAGGGGATTTGGAAGCTAGAACTGATCTGGGGGTCAGTTTGATGGAAAAGTCTAGGTATCGTTTCAGAGGTAATCTTGGGATTTCCTCGGGAAACACATCTTTGAATTCTTCAAGAACAGATAATTCTTCTATGCGTTTCTCTCTATCAGACTCTGTCTCGGATGTTCACTGCAAACAACTTGCAACCCTTCCTGACGCATCTCTTTTCTTGTAAGGCAGATATTTTCCTTACAGAAACTTTCTTTGGAATTCCCTATACCTTCACTTGGTTCCCTTGGCTATCAGTACACAAGATAGACTTGTGTAAGCAATCAAGCATGACATGTTGTTGTTCCATCCAGTCCATGCCGATAAGTACATCGTGCGATCCTAAAGGTAGGATTTTCAGGTTTACTTTTGTAGGAAAACCATTCAGGTTTACCTCACATTCTTTAACAATTTCTGAAACTTTCCATTTAGTACCTATGGCTAACTGAACCAGCCAAGGTTTATTATGTTTTTCTTTTCCTATCTTGCATTCATCAACACTTTTAGGTGAAGCATAGCTTCGGCAAGCATCGGGATCAATAAGTATTGAAATAGAAGTGTTCAAGATCTTACCTTCTATCTCAACCATTGTAGCTTGATGATCTGCCTATCGGCCATCCAATGCTGCATAGATCCACTGTGTTCCATCTATGTCCTCAATAGCTGGTTCTTCTTGTAAGTTGTGCAAGACCCCACTGGTCTTGTTCTTACAATATCAGGCATAATGAGGCCCACTGCATTTCTAGCACTTGATCTGTAGCAAGGTAGAATTGTCTCCACTTGCTACTGGATTGTTAACATTAGCAACTGGTACATAAGGCTTCATACCAGATTTATTGAAGTTCCTGTTCGCTTGAAAGCTATTATTCTACTTTTTGTATGGCTGTGGGTTAGGCCCTGGTTTGTGGTTATCAGAGAAGTTCTTAGACTTGTCTTGGTTTCGGTTCATGTTCTCCTGCCTTAGCTGTCCATGCTCATAATAGAGCCTAGCTTTGTGCAGTGTTGTATCCAAGGTCCTAGGCATGTCGAATTCAATCCTGTCCCAAAAACTGGGAGGAAGACATCCTAGAAACTGCTATATCTTTACCTTTTCTTCTTTGATGTATGGTACATCATACAACAAATCTATAAATATGTTAATAAATGCGTCCATAGTCATGGATCCCATGCATAGTTCGTGAAACTCTTTCACTTTCCTATCGAAGAACCTTTTCGACATATATTTTTCTTGGAAATTTTTTCAGAAGATATCCCAACGTATTTCTCTTAGCTCATCTTTCTTGGTGTGTTTTAAATCTCTCCACCATCTTGCTACCTTTCCATTCAAGTTATAGATGGAAAGGCGAGCCTTCATCTCACTTGAGTAGTTTTGAACCTGAAAATATTTACTCATGCCTAGCAACCACTCTTCAACCTTCTCCCCAGTGTTTACTTAACCTTCATAAGTCAGGGCTCTTATTTTCTAAAATCCCCCCTGAAGACTGTCATTGCTTCTTTGTTTCTTTCTTCGAGGAGAAAGAGGGTCATCACTGGAAGGACTATGATGATCTCCTTTCGGTGCTTCAGGGGTACGTTCCTGTTTTTCTCTTTCTCTTGGGATGCTGGCCCATTTATGGTAAGTTTCTCTTTTGGAACTGTTTGTGGACTGGGTAGGTTTACCCTGTGGGCTTTCTCCCGTCATATTTCTTAGTAATGCTTCATTTATAGCTTGTTGTTCTTTTCTTTCGTTCAGACTATCTTATCTGAGACTTTGCAATTTTGCTTGAAGACTGTGTATAGTCTTTAAAATACCAGAATTCAACTCCACCACTATTTCTTCTTCTAGGGTGGGGGTGTTCATCCTTCCTCTCTGGCTGTTATCTTCCTTAGTGTTCATAAACTGAACTGTTCAGTAAAAGTTTCCTTAAATTTTCGAATTTTTAAATAACAGAAAAATTTCGTGTTAGTAACAAATTTAATATCATACTTTATTTTCCTTGCAGTAGATGCTTGGTGCTTCCATAGGTCTCTTAGTATTGAAACTGGGTTCTCATACCACTTGTAATGTCCCAAAAAATCGAAAATAATTTTTTTTTATTAGGCTAGTAAAACTACCTATATGGAATATTATTCGACTTGCGGAAATATATCATACACTACATGTACCATTGTTTACTCGTAAGTTGTTCTTACGTCAGTGTCATTTTACTTTCATTCATTATTATTGATGTATTTTACTTATGATGTCGTACTGTTGTTTACTACTTAATTCTTATGGTTATACCTTTGTCGCGTATGTGTCATTACTTGATTATATGCTTCATCCTTTCTATATAGTCTTACTCGTTATTTAAAAAGTCCTAACTTAATTTTGTTTGTGGAAACAAAGTGGGTGAAGTGGTAAGACTCATTCTCCCATGACGGTCTGAGAGGTAAAAGTGTTTACTTGTTTGCAGTCTTACTTAGTTCTTCGAACTAAGGAACCTTTTTTTATTTCATATGCAGATCATACTTTGCGACGGAGTCTTATTTAAAGAGCACTAACTATCTGGATCCTAATAAACGTACTGCTTGTTACTATGGTTCCTTATCGACTCAGATTTATAACAAGGTAAATACTATTTTCGTCAATTTAGCTATCACAACTAAATTTCCTATGTATTACTTACACTTTACTAGGGTTTACGTTTCGTCTTTTATATCTTAGTATATTTACGTTCTATGTTATTTTATTAAAAATATTAACTTAACCTATTTTTTCTATTTGCACGTTATGAACTTGGCTTAAAAACCAAACCTTTGATTTTTATAAAGTTTAATTATTAACATGGAATATTTCATATGCCCTCTTTACTAAGCATTAAGCTTAGGGAAAACACATTGTATTAAGGCTTCAAACCTATGGTTTACATGTTACCTATATTATTTATGCCTTGTGGCTTGAATTTGGATTAGCGCATACAATGTATGGACTATGCTTTAAACAAAACCTTGTAATGTATTAAATTTTGTAATATGCTATGGAGTGGCAAATATACCATATGGTTGAACCATATATGTTGAGTTTTTAATACTTGCATGGGGATGGAGACTAATGTTAATGCAACGATACCAAACTATGGCAAACTGTGTTTTGGCTTTGGAAATGGATACTAGTTGGTGCCATTAATGCACCTTGGTTTTCTTAGCAGCCCACGCTTAGGGCTTTGCTCACGATGGACTTGTCATTTCTCTTTGTTGTTTGGGGTTTGGTATTGGCTCTGCGTAGGGGAAATGAAGGCGACCTCTAGGCTTCGAAGGTATGCTTCGTTTTGGATTTCATGTCTGTGATTCGTTTTTGTTTTGTGGCTCCTTTCATTGCCATACTTCTCATCCTGGTTTCGCTTCGGTGTTTGTAGGTGGCAAGGGATGGAAAAGAGTAGCGTGGCTCCAACTTTGTCGTTGGTTTGAATGCGGTGCCAAGGTGTAATGTAAGCCTTGCCAAACAATCCTATGCTTGTTGTCTCTCGGCCTGTCTGCGTTTTGTTTCGTCGTTTGGTTTGGGGCTTCTCTGTGGGGTTTTTATGAACCTTCGGGCCTGTGTTAAAAGACTTGGGTTTTTTCTTTATAAAGTTTAAGGTTGTTAAGCCGTGGAGCGAATCTTAGTGCCTTTACAGGCTTGGTGTAAATATTTGTTATGGTAAATCGTATTATGGAATTTGGGGCTTTTATGGCTGGGCAGCACCATTTCTTGCAATGGTGCCAAAGCCCATGGCGCGACTGTGTAATTACTTGACTTATGCTTTTGGCATTCTTGTACATAATATATACTCTGAGTTTATGAAATGGAAATGGTTATTATGCTTACTGTGTATGTGTTGAATTATGATGTGCTATTGGTTTATTATAGTGGGTTATAATGTGGCATTCGACTTCGTTTATGGACTATATATTTAAGTGTTTTACTTAGCCATAAACGTTGACAACGTTTGGTTTTGAGGCCTTGCCGTGAGTGGCATGAGCCTCCCCATGGTGGCTGCGATAGCTCCAGATGGTTGCATTACTGTTTATGATTTCGTTGGTTTAGAAAATAATGTGGGTTGTGAAGGTGCCAGGGGTATAACCCATGATAACCTTCGTCGTTGTAGGGAAAGACGTTGACAGTGCTCGTTTGTTGTTTATATAAACTGTGTATTTTATTATACAAGTTGTGGCTTAGTCCAATGTTGCGCATGGATTAATGAGGGTCTTACGACCTATTATGTAATGATTCACTGTGTTGATTTATTAGCCTGTGTGTTTGTTTAATTTGGCCGAGGCCGTGACTTACTGCGCAGAGGCAGAGCTTCAGTCTTAGGACTTACCTGTAGCGTAATGGTTTGTTATTTAAAAATATTGGGGTTATTATAATATGTAGCCCGCATACATTGTATGTATAGCGTGGCTGTAATTTATTGTAATACAAAACTCTCAGGGTTCAAATTTTTTTGTGGTTTGATGTAATGAGTTGTATTTTTAATTATAGATGTGAATTGGGCTTATATTCCCACAGTATTCGATTCTTGTTCCCATTGTAATTATTTGGAACTGTGTAGATATTTTGATATGGTTTATAATTGAAAGCATTTTCTGTGTGTGATATGGGGTTTAATTCGTTATATGGAAATAATTGCAGAGTTATGTAATTTGTTATTGTTTGTGTATATATGTTATGATTGTTTTAATGAGGCTCGCGACTTGGGTTGGTGAACCCACATGGGTTGATACCATGACCTCTGTTTATAAATTACATAGTTCTTCAATTTGTTTTACTTGGTTAATTTATATGTGATTGTTTATGAGCGATATTAGATGGGACATTTAAATGATTTGTGCATGCGATTATAATGCTATTTATTTTAAATACTAGGACTGTAGATTTAGTATAGGAATAGAGATATGAATCTTGGACCAAAAGAATGGTCATGATACTTCTTGTTCATTTACTTATGATGATGTTAGTTAATGGAATGGTTTAGTAGTTAGCAGATAATTTATGGTGCAGGCCTTGAAAGGTCTTTAATGGTTTATTTATCTTAGATTTTAATGTAGAATAATTATAGATAGCCTTCAGATTTGTTTATGTTTGATGTATATATATATATATATATATATATATATATATACAATAGTAGTTCAGTTTGTAGATAGTACCTTACGTTATCTAGATTGTAAGTTTATACATATATGTATTTAAAACTTATTTTTAAGATTAATATATTTTAATCTACAACATGTCTCTAGTGACAAATGGAATATGTGAGTAGAGTAAGCAAGGTTAAAAGAATAACTATATAGTAATCTGAAACAAAACCTAGTTTTCATTAAAGACAATTTAATTAATGAAGATAAATACAGAACATACTTAATTGAAGAAACCCCGGTGAATACATCATGAGGTATAATTTGCAGCCTAGGGTTATACTTTAAGAAATGTAAACCCTAAAAGATACAGACATAACAACCATTTCTAAGGTTAGAAATACAATATGAACCTTTACCTAAAGTAGCTAGCATCTATGCTAGAAATGAATTAGACATAATAGGATCTCATACCTGTAATTTTTTGAAGCTCCTTTAATGGCTGAACCTGCACACTTTAAATAACTAACATTAACAATTCAAGATAGATCTGACCTCTGTTTTGATGACCAAATCACTTGGGAACTACCACGTTCCACCCAACCATGACCCATAACCGTTCCTGGTTTAAATCCGGACCCCCCACGAGCTGGAATCCAACATGCAAGTAGCTTAGAGCTCTTAAGGTAGGGTTTCCTATCTAGTATATCAGATTTGGATTAGTTCTCCTTTTTCCTTCCAGGAAAATGTTCTCCAATAATTACTTGAGAGAAAAACAAGCATAAAATGACTCCTCTAATGATAGATCAGAACCCCGAGCCTTTCCTTGGCTTGAGTCTTTATAGACAGACTTTTCAGTCAAAGGGATAGTTAAATCAAGAAACCTTGGTTTCTTGATTTAACCCTTTTCAATTACGCTGGGGTAATTATTAATATTTTAACTTATGAACTTTCTACTAGTTCCTAATTAGACTTTTTAGGTTTTGGACTATTTATTATCTTTACATAATAAATAATAATTGGATAGAGCTTTTCTTTCTCTTTCATCATTAATATTATAATTATATTCAACTCTTTATACATACCATGTATAAACACTACAACAAAAACCTGTGATTAACGTCTCTTTTAGCTTCCTTTTTAGCGTCCAATATCACTTCTAGTGTATTTTTCATCATTTTTTGGACAAAGTGGACGCTTTTCCACGGGATGGCACTTTTAATGGCATTATTTGCGTCCATTTTTAAATGTTGGCGCTATTTTGGACGCTAATTAGCGTCCTTATTAGTGTCCCAATCAACATTCCAATTAGTATCTCAATTAGCGTCCCTTTTTAAAATTTGGCGTTTTTTTGGACGCTAATTAGCATCCCAATTAGCGTCCCAATTAGCATCCCCATTAGAATCCCAATTAGTGTTCCAATTAGCATCCCAATTAGCATCCCTTTTTAAAAGTTGGCATTATTTTGGATGCTAATTACCATCCCAATTAACATCCCAATTAGCGTCCCAATTAGCATCCCAAATAGTGTCCCAATTAGCATCCCAATTATCGTCCCTTTTTAAAAGTTGGTGCTATTTTGGACGATAATTAGCATCCCAATTAACGTCGCAATTAACATCTTAATTAGCATCACAATTATCATCCCAATTAACGTCCCAATTAGTGTCCACAAAATCATCCCATATAACGCCAAGAATAGCCTCCAAAAAATGTCCTGAATAGCATAACACCATATATTAATCTAGGGTTAGTGACAGGAATTGCACCATGAATTTTGACAGGAAAAACATTCAACATAGCGCTAAGAATAGAGCCAGGAATTGTGCCTAGAAAACATCCAACATAGCACCAGGTATAGATCCAGGTATAATGCCTGGAATAATGCCAGAAATTTCAAAAGGAACTGCGCTGGGAATTCCACTAGGTTTAGAGCTAGGGATTGTGTTCAAAAAACGTCTGACATAACGTCAGATATATCAATGTCAATGTCATTGATCATGATTCATGTAATAACATTTTTGTGTGATGCTATATTTTATTTATGTAGAAGGAGTTCATGTCCACAAACAATGTAAAATTAGTGCATATCTCCCTATGATCACTGAGTGCATAGCCCCACAGACCTCCAATTGAAGCAAGAATGAAGTGTGTTTCTGGATCTAATCATTGACAAAAACAATCATTGGGATCCATGACCTTTGCACCAAGAACCATAATTGATCTATATTCTCCTAACTTGCTTGCACACACTAAATATCACAATTTAACATGGAAAGACACCACACCAACAAAGCTTTGTCCCCAGCAGTGGCCTATGGCCCGATGGATGGATTATGAGACCACAAAGCTTTCTATCGCATAATATAGAACGAAAACTAGTTTTGATGTTTCATTAGAGGAATTTTGGGGTCTAAAATGGGCCTCCTAAGGAAAATAATAAAATAATAGTTAAAATAATAAACTAATAGTTAAAATAATAAAATAATATTGATTAATTTTGGAGGAAGAAAGAAAAAAACTACTTTTTGTGTTCATATTTTCGACATATCTCCCTGTGTTTTTGCTCAAATTTCGATTGGGAGAGCTCGTTGGATGCGGAATTTTATTCCGCATCCAACAAGCTCTCTCGATCGAAATTTGAGTAAAAACACAATGAGATATGTCGAAAATACCAACAAAAAAAGTAGTTTTTTTTAATGAAAAATATGCCAATTCAACCATTATGGTTGACTTGTTTTATTGAAATTCTATTGTTTCTTGAATTCCAACTCACAAAAACTTATTTTGGCACGTTTTCTTATAAGGCCCATTTTAGACCCCAAATTTCCTCTAATGGTTAAAAGAATTTTGCATTAAAAAAAACAATATCCTGATTGAAACAGAGAAAAAAAGCTCTGAAATGTAATATACACAAAATCTTCTATCATTATTTTGTTTCCAATTTGAATTTGTGCCAATTGTTGGATATCATGGAACTTGATACTAGTTCATCACCTTTTTTTGGTATTTCCATCGCATCAGTCTAAGACTTTAAACTTTATAGGGAAAAAACCTAGGCCAGATGTGTCTTTTTTTGAAACGTTTTTAAAGAAAACTAGAATAAACTTCACTGCTATTTATTGTTCTACCCATATGTTAAGTTTCATATCCTGTTATTTTTTTCCTTTCCTTTAGTTCTATGTAGTTTTGTCAGTTACCTTTTTTATAATTCTAGTTTCATTGGTTGAGTTCCGATCGAGGTATAAAAAAAATACCTCTTGCACAGTGCCTCTAAAAACATCATACGAATAGTAGAATAGAGATCATGTCAAATGATGCGCCTTTATTTTACTGGCTGTAATTTAACCAATGTTTTCTTTAATCTCTTAAATCTGATTAATTCAAGGTCAAGCTTTCACTTATTTGCTGGTGTTTTACGAGTTTTGTAGGCTTTAGATAAAATTTTACCGGAAATGGAACAAGTTTCTGCCCAAAAGAGATATCAGAATGCTTAAGCATCCAAACCCTTGCTCATGCTTGCGAACATACAACTTCTTAGCTAATCTCCCTTGGTTAAACTTCTCTGAGCCATACTACCCATGATATTTCTTAAGGCCTCTGCTGTTTTTCTTTGCTGGGTCCACAATATTTATTCACCCTGATGCCCTTTGAATTGTATTCATATTGCTCAACCTCACCCTTTTGTGACACATAAGCCCTGATAGGAGGTGTGCTGATTGAATTGACTTGCCTTGAAGCTAAATTTGAAACATCTTGCTTCTTTGGAGAAGGAAGCACTGGTGCAGTCACGCTCTATAGCTTTTATTCTTCCATTTTTGGATCACCCAATGATTCAGTAGAAATTTTAGCATGTGCACTCATCTCATCCTTATCTCCAATCTGCCATTTATCCATATGCTTAGAGTACATTGAATCTTCAAACCATGGATCCATCTACTTCTCCTCTACCCATTTAGCAGGAGCTGAAGAAAACCTTATAAAGGATTGGTATGAATTTGAAGACACCACAGGTTTCTTACTACCTCCTGTTTATGTTGCATCTTTTTGGGTCAATGTGCCTAAATTCTTATTACCACAGGAGCTCAGAATTTTCTGCCATTTCTTTAATTGTGCATAAATCATAACCGAGAGATTTGGATTGAATACTCTACACTGCATAATCATACTAGAGAATAAGGGTTATTCCTTTCATGGCTTAGTGTGGCAACGAGATTGCCTTATTCATCTCATAAGCTTAGCAATGGTGCCATCAAACCCATCAATAACCTATACTGGTGATGGGAGGGGTTACGCTTAGTCCTTTCTTTCACCGTTATGGGAATATGAAAACAACTCGTATGTATACTGGGTTAATATCTTTTCGAGAAGTATAAATTTGCCACATAACTAACATGTACCTCATCAATTTTTAAGGTTTGAAAATTAACACTTTTGGAGAGGATTTTCTGGAGAGACAATGGTATCCTTTTTTTTTTGGTTACGAGTTCTTTTAAAAATGTCTAAATTGTTAATTTAATTTCCTGGATCAAAGGATAGTTAAACCCTTGTAATGGACGTTGTGTACGGATTTGATATCGATAGTAGTGATTATGAGTAATGTAAGGTGTATATTATGCATTGTCTTTAAAGGATGGATGTATCTCGATACAATGTTCATGGATTATGGTAATTTCTTAATGTGTTCTATTATAAATCTCTGTTATGGATCCCATAGACTGAATAAGGTATTGTAAATCTCTTGTGCAATTTAGTATGCATTCTAAATTTTTTTTCTTTATTTGTCTCATCCCCAATTAAATAAATGGAGCATATTTACAAAAAATATGTATGGACACACAATAAATGCAAGCCAAGCAAAGACTTACAAGCTTAAAAGACTCATCGTCATAATCATCATCATCCTCATCATCATTCTCACCGCCATTAGCATCATCATCACCATCTTCATCATCATCATCATCATCATCATCATCCTGATCATCATCATCATCATCATCATCATCATCATCATCATTGATCAAGGGAGGCAAGAGATTAGATGATGTTCATGAACTCCTCATCATCCCTACTCGTCAAAGCACCAAGCTAGTTATAGGTTTACAACTACTTAAGAGTGTGAAAGAAGTGGTACTCCTCTTTGAATTTTGAAGGGCTCCTCTAGATCTTAGGAGCCTTGAGATTCAAGAGAGTAGGAAAATCCATTTTCCATAGATGAGGCATACCTTGGGCACCTTGGTAGGGCTAAGCCAAGCCTTTATTCTATGTCACAAAAAGTTGCAAAGCTTGTGGCCAAGGAGTTTACAATTAATGGAATAGGAGGTTGACTTGGAAGGATGAGAAGATAAACTCATATAACTAGCTTGGTTGTGATTTTATTCAGAAAATGAAACATCTAGGGCCTTTAAGACATGTTACTCATAGAGATGAGTTTTAATCACCATTGAACTAGGATTTAGATATGCATGATTGCAGTGATATTTGTTTCTAGGTTGCAAGGGAGTAAACCAAGTGAAATGAAGATAACTGGAGGGAGGGGGAGTAACCCTGGCTATTGCTAATATGCAGGAAGAAGTGTCTCTCTTACTACTGTAGCGGAATCCATCTCGAACCAGTTGCAGCTTTCACCAGTTTGAAAGATTGAAACCAGAGGAGTATAACCCTTTTGAGTGCTCGCTTCTCAAGTATCCCTCCCTAACCTATAGAATTCCCGGTATATAGTTATTGCTAAATCAAAGGTTTATCTCCACTTGCTATTACCTATATCATGGATGGCTCCTACGATGGCATGTAGCTAGGATCACAAACTGTGCAAAGTTCGATTTATGCATTGCTATAGAGAGGTATCATTGGGCATCCAAAGGGTTCTAGGCCTTCCCAGAAGTGTAAAGTTAAAATTTCCCTCCAAAAAAAATGTAAAAACTGAATTTTACCCTTCCAATTAAGAAGGGCATAATTTATATCAACATTTCAAAAGAAGGACGACATTTGAAATCACCCATCCATATAAATTTGTCAAGATGTTGAAATTCCTATACTATAAAGTTCAACTCATCATTCAAAATATTGGAAATATGATAAATTATAATCACTCACTCACTCATGTCATGCACTCACTGCTTAGTTGTGCAAGATGGATAGTAATCATTGATGACTACGAGGCACTAGCCATCGAGATGTGGTTCTCACTCCCGAGTCACTTGGAGCTGCAATCTAAAGTGTGACAATTTGTCAACAACTATGACTATAGCAAAAAAGAACATATACTAGTCTACTACTAGGCCCGAAACAAGCTTAAAACTTTGTTCCTACTACTTATGTGAACCTTGCTACCCATGTCCACTCTTTTTTCGTCAAAATGAAATTCAAAAGGCCGGTTTGATAAGTCCTCCTATACAAGACTTCATTTCTTGCATGAATATCATGGAATCACGAAAACTATAAACAACACGCGATGTCATGCAAATACAAATAATGGCATGTAGGTAGGATCACAAATTGTGCAAAGGTCAATTTATGCATTGCTATAGAGAGGTGTCATTGGGCGCACAATATGAAGAAACAATAATTATTAATAAAATTAAAAAAACAATTGTTGGCTCAAGAATAGTCTTCAATTTGATGGGTGGCATGATCATAATGTAATCTCCCTCCGTCCTTGCAAACATTTGTGGTTTCCCACAACATTTGTCCTCGACCCCACCAAAATACATATAAAAACTGCTTGTCTTTACATCCTCTTCTCTTTAAATCCTCATCTCATAATCATAACTAAGGATTATTATGCATGCACATCCTCACCTTATAATACGAATTGGGTCAAGGCACAAAGAGGACCATAAAATATTAAATGTGTCAAGACGCAAAGAGTAAGAGACAACTATAATTAAGTCTTATATTAAATTTACCATACAAGTATTTAATTAACAATATCAACTAAGATTTGACACATTGTATTGTTGTGATCTTCTTATCACTCCTTATCAATGTGATTGCAAGGCATTCTTTGAAGGTGAAGTCCATAATTTTAGGTCTTCTTCCTCATTACCATGCCTTACCATGCTCAAACCGGACAAAATACAATAGAATAGTTGTTATGTTAGTGTTAATGATACACATATGACAACTTAATGTGTTCAAAATAAATTTTATTAAAAATATATCATTTTTTTCATGTAAATATTAAGAAGTGCTCAATTATTTAAAATTATAAAAATTTAAAAGAATTTTATTGGTCAAAAGGTTTAGTTAATTTATATTTGTGAATTGAAGTAAAATTATTTATATTGCCTTAGTCTCTAAAATTAAAAAACCCTTCAAATTTCAAATTTGATGATTGACCCGCCCAATTGAAGCGCAAGCAAACTAAACCTTCAAATTTCAAATTTGATCACTGACCCGCCCAACTGAAGTGCAAGAAAACAAAAGCAAGGGGCAGAGGGATTATTTAAAGGTACGGAAATGGTTTTCTAGTGCATGCATCTTTGTTTTCTGCACGTTTTCGGAAACATAGAGTGGTCTAGAGTTTGAATCCTCGGGTGTTAAAGATCATATGAAATATATTCTGCGGTGGCCTTTACGGTGAACACCTCTGTGTTGTGAAGGGCATTTTGTGGCAAACATCCAAGTCGTGGGGACTGGGTAAATCAATGATTTAGCAAGCTATTTCTCTGTCTGATTATATATTATTGGAGAGAGGGTACAATAATGTGAATGAAGGCATATTCAAATAAGGAATCCACCCTTGGACCATTAAATCGTGTTGCTACTTACTAGAGGAAAAGTTGAAATACTCACTTCCTGAAAGTGCCAAGTTCTCTGTGTAAAGTCGCAGACTGTAAAGGGATTGCATATGCTGGAGATGGGGTTGAATTTATTTTCAAGAAGTGGCTAGTATACCTAGTACAAATATATATTTATCAGTCTTTGGCCATTTGAAGAAGGATTCAACGTTAAGGAAGAATCTTATCCACTGTTTCCAGAATTGCCATATATTCTAAAGAGAAGGGATCGCAACACTTAGTTTGGGATCATTTAGAAGGGAAGCAGTGATTATATCATAGTTGGGTGCTTAGTTTGGGAAATTGGGCACATTTCTCTCATGTATTACATCATTGGAAGCTACAGGAAGGTTCTCTTACAGGAAATTTCCAAGATTATCAGTGGGTGTAATATATTGTATGCTGGTTGTAGCGATTTCTTTCTCAAGATTTGGTTCTTATGAGGCTGTCAATACTTCACACAAAGGACCATATATTCCTGATCTGACTTCTCCTTGTATTGCTGCTGTTATTCCTATGAGTCGAGGTACTGTGGTTACATTTGATTTACATTTACAGTCTGAAATATTAATGTCAATTTAAATTGCATTTTTTTTTGTGTTTGCTGAGATATTACATGGCATGAAAGGTCATATATGCATAAGGATTCAATTAGTAGGTTCTTTTAAACTTCCAATCTCATAAACCAAAAACCAAGGGTAGATAACAACCTATAGGGAGGTGCACACTAAGTGTTTGACAAAACTCCAAAATCAGTCCATAAGGTGCAACAATAAAGTACCAAGTCTAAGAATATAGCTATTGTAAACACAGCCTAAGGGCTTCATCATTTATTCTCATTGTCCACCTAGTAGCAATTTTGTTGCAATACATACACAAAGAAAACAAACAATCAATGTTTTTCTTTTACACATAATCACTTAGTTCTGGGTAGATATTGGTTCGACTCATGTTTAGAAATTTACAATCATGGACATGATCATGTTACTCAACTTATTTTGGAGGAAGCTCAAGCAATGACCTAGTGTGTCTTAACAAATCTCATTGGCTTATACTCGAACTGTCTTACACAATTCCAAGGGAGCTCATATGTGGCATCATTCTTGCATAATAATTTAGAATTATTCACAGATGGAGCTCTATTTCTTTTGCCCTTAGGATTGTACAACTTCTTTTGCACCTTCCTCTGTTTATAGCATCCTCTATTTATTGGGCATCCTCTGTCATTTTTAATCCTAGTAGTTGGTCCACATATACAGACGAAGATCTCATCCTACGACCAAAGAGATCTACTGCATATCTAGCACTACTATTAACATCAAGCTCCACTATACCATCTCCCTTGACCATTGCTATATTCTTCATAAGTTTCGTCTGTTGGAAATAAACATTAGATTTTGTTAGTCAGAAAAATGGTATAACAGCGACAATAGACTAAAATTTCTCACATATAAAAGTACCAAATAACAAAAGGCCCATGGTTGAGAAGAAACAGGTAAGAAATTATTGAATTTATATTAACATCCAATTAAAACCAACACAATCCAAAAGAACTAGTGATTATTCCAGCAATAGTAACCCCACCAAAAACAAAGGGGTGCAAAGGACCCCACCAAGATGAGAGGAAATGAAATGAATAATAAGTACAAGAACAATGGAAAATTATATTACATATGCATGTGCATACACGTCAGTTATCCTAAGGGGAAAACCCTATAAAGTGAAGGAGAGCCAGTGAACAAACATAGCCTAGATAGAAGTGCAACTCCAACAAGGAAAGGAATAAGTTAGCCTTGCTCATCATTTGAATCAATAGTGCATATGTCAACATAAAGTCCCTGTCAGATGATGTCATCAGTGGCAGCTTGGAGTGGCAGGGCTCTGGAGGGAATCTTGGTTGGCATCAACCTACTCCCTGGGGCTGAATGGCATTAGCCCACTCCATGGGACTGACACGGGTAGGATCGCTCTCAACATCCAAGACGTATCNGAGGTAATCTTGGTTGGCATCAACCTACTCCCTGGGGCTGAATGGCATTAGCCCACTCCATGGGACTGACACGGGTAGGATCGCTCTCAACATCCAAGACGTATCAACTTCCAGTAGAGGGGAAAAAACTAGGAATGCAAATAAACATTTCCACTCACAACATTATGTTCACTTGTCAAGTGAACTTTCTTATCAGCAACCTAAATTAGGGCCATTCAAATCTATCCGGTTGGTGATATAAATGATGAAACTACTATGTAAACCTAACTTGTGGCTATGCTCTTGACATTTAAAGCATATAAAATTAAAAATATTATATAGAATTCTCCTAATCCCAACAGTACATAATTGAGAGTGGCATTAGTTGTATCTGAGGAAAACAAAAACTAGAATTATTAGCAAGTAAAGATCATATTTATATTGATAAACAATCACGCACCATTTCTTGAAAAATAAGGGGTATGGTAAGAAATAAAACAGAGCAACGACAATTCCAATATTCAAAACCCATAGCAAATACCTAGTAGAGCCTAAATCTAGCTACTAGCATCTGTATTCTACGTGAGATTGTTGCATGCCTAGCTCTATTACTAATTACATAAGTTGGCCCAGTAACCTCAAAACTAGTTTATCGAAATCTC
This sequence comes from Pseudotsuga menziesii, assembly GCA_001517045.1. NCBI lineage: Eukaryota > Viridiplantae > Streptophyta > Pinopsida > Pinales > Pinaceae > Pseudotsuga > Pseudotsuga menziesii. The sequence goes on from LPNX010118803.1 coordinate 29,400, forward strand.
ATTGGAATTTAAATGTAGTTTGTTCCAATCTCCTAGTATTTCAATGATTTGTTCAAGGCTACAATCACAGTATGACCATCTTGACTTGTTGGTGACACCGTAACATACCTGAATAAGGAAATTAAAGAATAATTTAAAATTAGAAATATATATTATTAATTCTATTTATTAGAGCATTTAAATAGGATAAATTTGAAAAAATGGAAATACTAATTAATTATTCACATAAATTAATGGTTATTTGGTGAAGGCGTGTGATTAGATAAGATAAGATAAGTTAATTTTATTAATGTCCAACAAATTACCACAAAAGTACGTCAATGGGACTAAAATATACATCCATTGCTAAGTCATTGACATAAGGACACGGAGGACATGGAAGAAATACAAGTATTCGATCAGGGACACGACAACACTAGAAACAAGACACAAGGACACATTTATAAATATGAAATACAAACATAAAGTCCAATTTTTTTATAAACTAGAACATTTATAAAACACTTGGAATTCCTTCAAATCTTGATTTTAACCTTTACCTGTACAATGAGAGATCATGACATTTAATTCCCTTACAACTAAAAGTGAGAATAGAATAGACGCGATTGGTGCAGCTTGTAGTTGTGCTAAAAAAGCTATAAATGATTCTCGCAAAGTCTATGCATTGGGAACTTGCCATACTCCTGGAATCATCCCTCCAATGGACAAGGTTCAGGTTGAAAAAATTGAAGAGCAGGAGAAACTTTTGCGAGCAGCTGCAAATCTTGGTGAAGGTGAGGATTGGTTTCAAATGAGATCATCTATTTCTTTGCTTACAATGAGATTTAAGAAACAAAGTAATTTTTACAATTATGTATTTCATTATCTACTTAGTATTTGATGAGTTCCAAATAGTTACTTGTCCTTGATCAGAAAGAAGAACTTTGATTCTCATTTTTCCAGAAAACGGTTAGCTTTCGGGCATACTCTGAAAGTGATTACACCATGCTTGGGGGTGCTCCATGCAATATGGGGTGCATGGATGACCCTTGGCTATGTTGTGATGGACATACACATGGTAAATGACTTTCTCATTGATTGCTTGACCTTGTATGGATGCTTATGTGGCATTCTTCATTGGAACCTTGGTGTAGCAGAAGTGCATAAACTTGGTTTGATAAAAATATCAATGTTTAAATAAATAATTGTTGCATAAGTGAATAATGAAATAATGGCCTTGAATTTATAGGTCTTGAGGGAAATGGAAAGTATAAAATACCTTTCACAACCAAATTGCAAAAGAGCTGCTATCATCCATGTTGTCTGGTCGTTTGAAACCCTTAACTGTTTTTCTGCTTCTAAAAGAAATTTCAAGGTTCGTCATATTGTCTCTAACTCTTCATTTTTACAACTATTATAAAAGTGCCCCGATCAAGTGAACTAGAAGATAGCCCAGGGAGATTAGTTCCTGCATAAAGTTTCCTAATTAATGACACTTTATCAGGTATTAAATTTTAATTAAGGACTAGACATCACTTAGACCTTGATCATCGCAAATTTATGCTGGCATATTCATCTGGCACAAATTGTAGATCTTCTTGATCATTTACCTATGCTTGAATTCACGCTTAACTCTATATAGTATCTAATACTGGCTGAAACAGGCTCCCAATAGGTCTACTACACTTAGGCATCTCCATTCCTAAATCATCGTACTCAGTTGACAGCTCTGGGGCATGTGAATGATGGACAACAACAGTTAGGTTTTACTTCCTTTGCTCTTTCACGTGGCTCTTCCTCTCATAACGACCTCTTCAAAAGAGGCAACTCCTTTTATTTAACTGTAGGTGGCTCTTGGAAGGATTTATCTAAATAGTGATTTTTTTTTAGTCATATTTTTTTTTTCATTTGCGAAGTAGAGAATTAACTTTTGAACCACAAATCATTTTTAATGGGATTTTCCCATTGGTTATAAATAACATTTTATTATTTTGCAGATGAAAAATATTATACTAAATGCTTTGATAATGACAAGAAGTCAGTTAAGGGAAATGAGGAATGTGTCAATGACAAGAAGTCAGTTAAGGGAAATGAGGAATGTGTCAAAGTAGACACATTGATCCAAAAACAAGCAATAGAAATAGAAAGTAGTAAGAAACCTATGGTGTCTTCAGATTCATATCAATCCTTTATAAGGTTTTCTTCAAAACCTGCTAAATGGGTAGAGGAGAAGCAGATGGATCCATGGTTTTAAGATTCAATGTCCTCTAAGCATATGGATAAATGGAAGATTGGAGATAAGGTTGAGAGGAGTGCACATGCTATAATTCCTACTGAATCACTAACTGATTCAAAAATGGAAGAACAAAAGATACAGAGCGTGACTGCATGAGTGCTTTCTTCTCTAAAGAAGCAAGATGTTTCAAATTTAGCTTCAAGGAAATTCAATTCAATCAACACACCTCCTATATAGGCTTTTGTTGCACAAAATGATGAGGATGAGCAATATGAATACAAGTCAAAGGGCATCAGGGTGAATAAATTTTGTGTGACCCCAACAAAGAAAAATAGCAGAGGCCTTAAGAAAGATCATGGGAAGTCTAGCTTAGAGAAGTTTAAACAAGGGAAATTAGGTAATTAGTTGTCTGTTCGCAAGCATGACCAAGTTTCCCCAATAAAATATGGCATTGAACCTTCATCAGAAAAAGTGACAGGTTCATCAAAATTTAAGGTGAAGACAAATGATACTACAACAATGAAATTAGATGGTGTGTCACTATCTACAAAGTTGCATTTAGAAAAAGCAAACAAGGGTAGACAAGTGTAAGTCTTATATTAATTCAATTGCATTTCAAATTACAGGGCACCTACAACCAACCATCACCAAAAATTCAAATCACTTTCTCAGAATGAGGGCTACCTTCAGACCTCTCTTTTCTCTATGTCTTATCAAGTGTAGCATAACCCTCAGCCTATGCATGCCTTCTTTCTAGAGGCATATAGTCTGAACTACCTGGAATTTGAGTTTGAGGGGAATAACTACTAGGGCTTGGGGATGAATACTGTAATTAAGTGTGAGGAGAATATTGTCCATAAGGGCTCAAACCTTGTCAGTCGTAGTTAAATGCAATTTTTTGTGTCTATGTAATCATATGTGATGTTTTGCACCCCCCACTTGCTGCACACTAATTCACCTTCAGGATATTGAACTCCTACTTTCTCATTTTTTGACGAGAAAGGTGGTGAACTGAATGTTAATCCTAAAAATCCTTATCAGGTAAGTCAGATATATGTATAATTTTTTATGTTAGGATTTTGGTTATGCATGCTTGGAGATTTTTTCTTTTTGTTAATGTTGTATGGTTGCATTAATACTAATAACGGCCCCATTTAGGTCATGATAATTAAAGCAAGTTTCAAGATTATTATAGACCATGTGGATGTTTTACTATTATTTTTACATCTAACTTGTTTCTGATATCTCAAATTTGGCAGTTCGTCATCATCTGGGTTTTACATGAATATTTAGAGTATGATATGAAGATTCCAAAACCTCCAATAGAGATTGATTTTGAACAGGTTGTGGATGATTTTGTCTTCATCTGTTTCTTTGTTGGCAATGATTTCCTTCCACACATGCCTACATTGGAAATTCATGAGGTTTGTATGTAGAGATGTTACACCTTCTATATTCGATTTGAATTCCTTAAATAGTTGCTGAATAAATATTATCTAAATTTACATTCTGTTTTTAAATTCATTTCAGTTGAAATGCTTGGAATATTTTTATGCCCTCGCTGATTGTTGTTCTAACTTCTAAGCATGATTATCTCTAGTGTGTAGACAGTTTATTATAGATTTGTTTTTACAGCTCACATTCTCTGTTTTGGTTCTGTGACAATATTCTCTAGGAAGATAATTTGTTGGTGGCTATTTTCTATTTTACAGGGTTCAATTAATTTGCTCATGGCTGTATACAAAAAAGAATTCAGTGAAATGGGTGGCTATTTGATAGATGTAGGTGAGGTATTATGACATTGATTGCATTTATTATATAATTTTTGTTGGCAAATATTATGTTTACCGAAGGACTTCACTATATGTTACTATATATTGTGATATTTTCACTTTGGTATTCTAAATCTTGCCATCTGAAGTTGTGCAGCCTTTGAAATTTTAATTATCACTTGAATCGCAAGATCTCATGTCCCTAGATTCATGGAAATGATATCGAGTTCATCTTGACCATCTTTATCCAATTGCTGGCATTAAAGTTGTATAATGTTTTCTCTTTCTTAAATTTCAAATGCACATGGATTTATATAAAGGCTATAGGACGTCTCCTGTGTCTGAAATTACTGAACATTGAATGAAATGGTGTTAACTGGTTTGGATATAGCTAGCATTTCCAACTAAGTTGATATCACACTAAAATGTGGAACATTTTATCATGCAGGTAATATTGGACAAGGTGGAGCATTTTATTCAGGCTGTTGGAACATAAGAAGATAGGATTTTTCAAAAGCGAGGTCATATTCACGAGGTACACATTTAGTTTATATGAAATTATGAAAACCTTTGTCAGTTGTACGTATTTGGGCCTTATTTTGAAAAAAACACAGCTATACATTTTTTAACTATTCAATAACCCCCACATGAGGATAGCACCCTTCCATTGGGCCAAGCTGTGAGCTTAAGAACGTTTTGAATAGGAACTCTATGCCATATGAAAAATGGAAAATGGGTTAGTAGCTATTTTTGTAGAGCATTTTATTAGGAAATACATTAAGCCAAGGGAAATACTTTGTTAAAACTCTAGAAATATTAGGAAATACATGTATTTTACATGCTCACACATATTTTACATGTATTTTTATATATGCATATCCAACCATATTGTATCCAATTTGTTCTCATATATGTACATATATCTATCTATATCCTGGTAACTTTAGCTTCTCACTGATAACTAGATGAACTATCATAGTTGACTTATGTTAAGTATTTGATTACTAGCAATATATTAGGTGAGACTAACCTAAGATTCTTGTTGGTTTTTCTTAAACTTTACGCTTGTTTCCTTTATATCGCAATGAGGGCATAAAATATGCTCTACAGGAAGAAATGATTGTTACTGAATTTCTTTTATGGGAATGACCCATCTCCTAAAGGATACAACCTAGAAAAGTTCCCAGAAAATGACAAGAAATGGACGCCAACAAACCATTCCTAGGGAGTTCTTGGAATGGTCAGTATTTTAGAAATGGTACTAGTCTTTTCTCTAAACTTTCTTTTTGATCCCTTTGATCCCTTCATCATAATGAGTACCATTATCCACTCGGTGTAGTTCAGCCACATTACTTTTTTGTAATCGCCATTTTTTATGTTTAGGAAGATATTGTAGATTCTCAGTGTATGTTGTTTCCACTAAAAATTCCTTCCATAATACCTTCAAACCCCACCCCCCAACATATTTAGCCTAGTGGTCTATTCCTACTGTGCCTTACAAATCTTTAAAGACATTGGAATTAAGTTTCCTTATAGCACTCATGCTATTTCCCAAATGCATTTCTGCAGTTAATTCTCAATTCTCATGCTTTTAAATGCTTGAATCGACAATTCACAATTCATTGCAATGATATAAAATCTGTCTCAAGGCACACTCTCTTTGTTTTCACTCTTGTTTCCCCACTCTGTTAGAACTGATCTTATGCAAGTAACTATGTTGGTACATAAGTTATAACTTATATCGTGTGTAATCACATGTATCTAGGACCAACAATAGAATTGTTCATCTACTAGAATAAGGTGCAAGATATTACATGTTTGTAACTAGGCTGTCATAATTTGGCTGCTAGCTAGACTGGTGGAACATTGCTTTTTTCTTTGTTCATGTGCATGCACTAATATGTATTGCTAATCACATGGCTTATCAGGTCCTGATATAACCAGAATGCCCAAGCTACATGATTTTAGGTAACCAAATTGGCACTATTACATTGTCATTTTCGGATACATGCAACACTATTGATGTTGATGAGTGTCCTTTCTGGTATTACAAAAGCCTCTTTCTCTGTTTCCTTGTTTGACCATTAGATACTAAAAGTTGTGTATTGATCCTTTTTACCATTATAGAGGACTCTGTAAGTTAGGTTCTCAAATTCTTAAAGGGTTCTAGCTCAATGGAAGAGCGCCTGCCTTATAAGCAGGAGGTTGGTGGTTCGATTCCTCCATGCCCTAATGATATTATAATATCGGTTAAATACTAAAAACGACTAAATTAGTGACCAAAACATGAGAGACATGAAACTAGGCATTAAAAAGGATGCAACACATGGCACTAATGATGAATCCAAACATGGAGTTGATATGGTAGAAAAATAAGATGTTACTTTGGATGCAAAACATGGCTCTACATAGGAAGCAAAATATGGTGCAACAATAGAAGAAATATTTGGTGTCATTTTGGTAGCAAAACATGAAGCCAAAAAGGAAGCAAAAATTGGTGCAAATTTGGAAGCAAAAATTGGCACATATTTGGAAGTAAAACATGGTGCAAAATGGGATGCTAGAGTGGTAGCAGAAATGGATGCTAATTTGGATGCTAACATGGTATTAAGGATGCAAATATGGCACTAACAGGGGTGTCATTTAAGAAGCAAAAGCAGACACTCGCTAGGAAGCAAAGAAGGACGTTATTTAGGAAGCAAACCTCGACGTTGTTTAGGAAGCAAAGTTGGGCGATATTCTGGAAGCAGACCTTGATGTTGTTTAGGAAGCAAAGTTGGACACTATTCTAGAAGCAAAAAAAGAGACGCTATTTTGGACGTCATAAATGATGCTATTTAGGAAGCAAAAATAGACGTTTTTTGGGATGCTTTAAGTTTTGTCCACGACGCGTCCCATTTAGCGTCTAGTTTGACCACTCAATGTAAAAAAAAATTGCACTAAAAAGGGACGCTAAATGGGATGCTAATTCCAGGATTTGTTGTAGTGAAAGTACATAATAATATATCACTTGTTAACATTTGTCGTTTGACATCATATACCATGACCCCTAGACTTAATGACACTTCTTCATTAAGGTCAAGTAGGTAGATGGTTTAGGTCTACTAGGCTAGCCTAACTCTAAACATCCTTGCATGTTGGATTTCCCTCGTATAACGTGGTAGTTCTTCAGTACTTGATGAGAATACTGAAATTTGAAATTTCATTTAATCACTTATAAATAAGTACGATGAGATCAATATTTTTCCTTGAGTTATTTTCACTCGAAAGTTATTAAATTCTTTTCAGTAACCCCTAGTGCTTACCAGAGCCCATACTTAACGCTTTAACAGGGAGTTACAATTTACTGCAATTCCATAGCTCTTCACTCAACACTAATGCTAGGATGTACTTGTACGATACACCTAGGGATACAATGGTCAAGGATTCGATGCTCCAGCGATTATGCTCAACATCAACATGGAAGGTTCCAGGGCTTATTCCCAACACTTCCAATTATATTTTCATGTGTTCCAGAGCTTCTCGCTCAACACAAAGGTAAGTAATCATGTGCTCCAAAGCTTCTCTCTCTAGCACAAATCATCAATCACTCAAGTGCTCTAGAGCTCCTCGCTCAACACAAATCATCAATCACTCAAGTGCTCAAGAGCTTCCCACTCAACACAAAAAATCCCATCAATCATATGCTTTAGGGTCCACGCCCAACACAAACAAGCATATATATCATCAATAATTGGCTCACACCCAATATACAAAACAAATCATCATGTTCATATGCAATTGGGTCTTCGACCCAATGTAAAAGTAAAACATCAAGATAATCATCATAATTAATAGGCACATGCCTATAAGTGTTAGGTCCAAAATTCGAGATATTAAAATTGATCTCTATGTCAATTAATAGAGATGAACATTTCAAAGGTATAGTTTTCAACTATGTTACATATAGATTTTAAAACTTAAATATCTATATTATATTTAATTTAAATATGTATGGCATTGCACATTTATTTAATGGATATTTTAATATGGACTTGATGAAAAGTTGAGTGATTAGATGTTAAAGTATGCATTGTAATATAAAGAGCACATTTTTTGATAGTGGTTATAAAGTGAAGAAGTTGATAAAGCAATTAAGAAATGTTTTTTTTACTACAACTACAAGAAATAAGGTGGATTAAAATTTGAAAAACTTGTTTTTCAAATATTAAATAATCAATTTGTCAAATGATATCAATAATTTTTTTTTAAAAATGATATACATAAAAGATATATATTTGATTGCAAAACAGTGAACAAAATTTTTGAAAATATTAAATAGTTAGTACATAAAAGACATATATTTGATTACAAAACATTGGATTTGTTTTAAGATGTTAAATATTCAATTTATCAAACAATATAGATAAGAGATATATATTTCATTACAAGTAGAAATTTAAAAATATATACTCGATTATGTAAAACCAATAAGATATGGCTAAGTTCAATATGTAGAAAAATCTATAACAATGAACTATGTTGGAAACAGCCATCGTCTTCAAGCATGTCTTCACTTGAAGCTTCTATTTTTTTTCGTGGTTTTAATGCCACGATTTTTTTTTGCTCTATTTTTACTCTCCTTGGTAGTCTTGTCAACATGAGCTTTAAGACCATTTTTAGATAATCGATGTTTTGGTTCACATTTCAATGCATCCTCTACACTGTCATATATTATGTCAAATCCTTTAGAGAATGGAGCTTTTGTCTGGAAACTAGATATGATTACTGCTTGTGTATCTGAAACATCAAATTTTCTTGCAAGTTATTCTTTAAACTCTGGCCCAGAAAGATTACTCCTTGCAGGATGGATAACATGGATTTGGAATTGTCTTCTATATAGATGAAGGTTATCCACAAGTTGTCGAATGCAAACTGTATGTCTTGTTCCTGGTTCCACCATTGCTAATCTATTATGTAAATTTCTATCTCAAATATGTTTATAATCTGTAATAACCTCATAAAAAAGGAAATGACATGGTAAGTTTATTTTCATAATGAATAACTATTTTTTAAAGATAAAAAACAATTGTACATAAAAAGAAAAAATGGGTGCAAGAAAAACAATGAATAACAACAAATATTTAGGTATGAAGATAATAAGTGAAGAATATATTGACAATGATTTCTAATGGTCCAATGAGAGATCTATGTGGATTTATAAGCTATAAACTAAGACGTATAGTGGTTTATATGATTGATGGTGGGTCCCTCGTTAGATGGTGTCATCAAAATGTCCATTGTTAGTCTACCATCCAACTTGGGATGTGTAAGGTGGGATTCATAAGTCCACACAACCCTTACTCTTGATGTAAGATAACATTTCTCATCCATCAAATTCGGATTTTGAGTAGCATTGTTAAACACTACTCTCTTATGTTTCCATCAATCTAAGAACAAGTCTAAATTAAAGACTATCTAAGTTTCATTTTTCTTTCACAAATATATTAAAAATGTAGAAAACAAATACATAGTATAGATTTAGCATAAACAAAATCATTATTCAAAATAGTAAACATATATTTATTACAAAACAATAATAAAATCATATAAAACTATTTTTTTGGACATTTAAAAAGTGAAAAATATAAAATGTTATAATATAAAAAATAAGGACAAGCCTATTCATGTGCACAATTTCAAGGGTATAGGAATTACATGAATTTGACGACCCTTGCGGCATGGTCGTTTGAGTAAAAAAACTATTATACAAAACATTGAAATATTATTAAAACTGTTAAAAAATTATAGTAATGAACATGTATTTTGTACAACATAGACAACACTAGCCACACACCACCGTGTTTAAAATTTTATAACACTAGCCAACACTAGACAACATAGTAATAAAGATGTAATAAAATTTAATAACACTAGACAACAATAGACATCATAGCAATAAAGATAGTAATAAATATAAAGATAGTAATAAATATGCAATAAAATTTTATAACACTAGCCAACATAGTAAATTAAAAAAATTATAGTGATAAAGATGTTTTTTCTGCAACATAGACAACACTAGCCCTATACATAGACAACACTAGCGAGTAAGCCCTTTAGAAGGTCATGCAAGGTAGTTTGAGATGTTGTTGTCGGGTTTGGATGCCCAGAAGATTCTTGTAAGGACTACCATAGAATCCCCCCTCAAGCATGTCTAGGGCCTCAAGATATGTATGTAGCGCTCAAAATGTTCTAATGGCAATGATATCCTTCAAATGACTTGAAAAATAATTTCCTAAGATTTATAAAAAAATGTCATTCAAATAATTATATTTTAATTCATTTCATTTTTAAAACCCACTTTGTAATTTTAATAAAATTAAAATCTATTGTTTTTAATTTCTTTCAAGATGGAGTATTTATTTATTTATTTGAAGTGAAAATAATATGAAAAATAAATAATAGAATTGGGTTATTTACCTTCTAAATATTTATGTAATTTGGTGGTAAGCATTTATTTATATGAATAATATAATAAATAAATAAATTGGATTATTTACAAATAATTATTTGTAAATTTGTTTTGTTTATTGTGCAAATTCTTATAATTAAATCGGGATCTTACATATATGCATAGGAAAGAATGGCTTAGGAACGCTTTATTGTAGTTGTCAATATAGTACACCAATTTTTTTATAATATTAACAAACATTATCACCATTTTAACACTACATAATATAAATGGCGCTCATTTATGGTGCTAAAAGATTAGATTTTATTGGTCATCCTTAATTGGGTTGTAGGCTCAAGTAATCAACCATGACCATTTTCTATTACATAACACCACCACTTTAACACCACATAATAGAAATTGTGCTAATTTATGGTGATAAAAGATTTTTTTTCTTGCTATGAAGTTTTAATGTCACCCCTTGTTATTATGGTAGAATATACTCCAAAATTCCAAATAAATATTTGTGAATTTGTTTTTGTTTACATTGCAAACCTTTATAACTAAATCTTAGTCCACACATGTATGTTGGGGAAGAAATGGCTTAGGAACACATTATTGTACTTGCCAATGTAGTTTACACCATTTTTTTTAATAATATTAACAAGCATTATCACCATTTTAACACCACATAGTTTAAGTGATGCTAATTTAGATCTTAAAAGGTTAGATTTTATTGGGTATCCTTAATTTGATTGATTGGATTGTAGGTTCAAGTCATCAACCATGACCATTTTATATTACATAACACCACCACTTTAACACCACATAATAGAAATGGCGCTAATTTATGGTTACAAATATATTTTTTCTTGCTATGATGTTTTAATGAGAGGCCTTGTTATTATTGTATAATACACTCCAAATTCCAAATAATTATTTGAGAATTTGTTTTGTTTACATTCCAAACCTTTATAACTAAATCTTAATCAAGACATGTATGTTTGGGAAGGAATGGCTTAGCACCACATTATTGTACTTGCCAATATAGTTTACACCATTTTTAATAACATTAACAAACATTATCACCATTTTAACACCACATAGTTTAAGTAGTGCTAATTTAGATCTTAAAAGGTTAGATTTTATTGGGTATCCTTAATTTGATTTTAGGTTCAAGAGAATAAAAAAATCACATATAAAAACAATATTGACCATTTTATATATCACTATCTTAAGAGTAAATAATGTTAATAGCACCACTTTAACACCAAGCAATATAAATAGTGCTAATTTATGATGAGGAGAAATAGATTTTCTTACTCTCAAGTTTTAATGTCACAATTATTATTATTGGCTGTCTTGTTATTATCACTACTTTTACACCATGTGATATAAATGGTGTCAATACCACTAGGTTAACACTAAATACCAAGATGTTATTATCACTACTTTTACAATATAACCAAGATATTATTATGGCTACTTTTACAATATAACCCACCAAGATATTATTTGTTAGTTCACTAAATACCAAGATGTTATTAGTCCCTGCCTTCAAGCTGCACGGACTCTATGAATCGGCTTGTCGCCAATTCAATTAGCCTGCACTAGGATCGAAAAGTATGCAACATCTTTTATTCTAAGTTTTCAATCAAAAGTATGCAACACCGTTTCTTTTACTAATTAAGAACTTACACCTTTTACAAAAACATGCAACGCCGTTTCTTTAGCCAATTAACAACTTAGACCTCTTATTTGGCCTCATATCCAGGCAAGTGGGTATTTTTCCATAAAAATCTTGTGAAATATTACTATGCATTTCTCAATTTTTACTCTGTTGGTATCATTTGGAAGTAATGTTATCCATGATGTTAGCATTAGTTTCTTAGCATTAAATGTTTAAGTCCACCGCCCACATCTTCCACCGCCCACATCTTCCACTTATTGCACCGCCCTAATCTTCCACCGCCCACATCTTCGACTTATATATTGATCACCTGCATACACTAGAAACAGAGTAATCACATCCACCATTCGCATCTGATTCAGATCGATAGCTAACAAAGGGGAAGCATGAGAGCAGACGCACCAGAAAGAGTAGCTTACCCACCACCACTACCTTCTGAGAAATCTTTGTACCTCTGAAGCTTGGCTCGTTGGCGTCCAAAAACAAAGCCCAAATCCTTCGTGTTGAAGAAGCTTAATGATACCATGGCGACAAATTCATGGCATCTGATTCAGATCGATAGCTAACAAAGGGGAAGCATGAGAGCAGACGCACCAGAAAGAGTAGCTTACCCACCACCACTACCTTCTAAGAAGTCTTTGTACCTCTGAAGCTTGGCTCGTTGGCATCCAACAACAAAGCCCAAATCCTTCATGTTGAAGAAGCTTAATGATACCATGGCGACAAATTCATACTCAGATCCGAAGCCAGAAAAATAAAGAGTAAATCAGCTCTCATATCATCTTTTGTTCTTCTTATAATTATTCCTTAGCTTAGCTCTTTGTTTCAAATTATTGAAACTTTTTCCATAACAAATTGATCCTATAATGGACGGAAGACAACTGCACTCCTCTAAAACCTGTTTAATTCGATTAAAATTATTGCAGCATAGATAAAAGATATGGTCAACAGAGTATCATTCCATCTCTCACAGAACTGATACGAAAACTGATACGAAACCTTAACGCATATAACCTATGGGCTATGCCCATTAATGAGCTGATTAGGTTATTATGTCGATTCCACAGTATTTGGACCACAATTTGACAAGAGTGTAGGCAAAAAACAAGATTAAAAACAGATAAGATGTGGACTATGTTAAAGCTAATGTATACAATAAACTACACCTATGCTTAGAGAATTAGTGAAAGGAAGCCATGCATGTGCATGCCACAAATTTCTGAATAAAACAAAGAGTTAAAAACAGCTACATAAGCTTAATTACCTATTGCCATGAAACCATGAAAGCATTCAGAGAACCCAATAACTGAGGAGGTATGTATACGTCCACACTCGATTGGAAAATTGCTACCTTTGTGACCTAGAAATGAGCTTTTATTTTTATGTCACTGAAGTCTTTGTTGTATGTAACGCTGGCTTCCCCGTAGCATACTAAGAGTTAGCAATGATCAAATGTCTTCGGGAACAGGACACTAGCGAGTTGAACCCTTCCACTAATCTTCCCTGGAAAGGAGTTGATCAAAGTAGGATGCACAGGTTACAAGTCACCAGCAAATAAACAATAAGCAACAATGACCAATTAGATGTTGTCTCTTAGATGATCAAATTTGAGAAAAGCTCATAGTCACTTTGGACAACAAATTGTAACCTACATGCTTCAAATAAATGCGTTAACTATTATGCCTGTCCAACCAGCTCAGTGAACAAAAGACCTACCCAGCTCGTGCTTCATTACTTCTAACAATCGCTTCGTTTCCTAACACTAAATATATGCTTCTTGATTTTATTACATGATAACTAGGCTTTTTTATTTTATACCGGCCAAGTGTCCTTGGCACTCAAAAATATATAGACCAGCAAGTAATCAGTGATGGACTAGATGGTGCAATACGTGAGGACACTTTCCTTTTGGTTTATAATTTGGATAGGCATGTGTTTATGATGAAACAAAAATCATATGATTTATGCAAAATCAAAATCAAACCTTCGATTCATAAACTTCACAGACCATGGATACCAGAAGGACCAAACAGAAAGAAAGCAAATACACTATGCTATCTTTTAATATGCCACAAAAGATCAAATATTGGCCCCCTAATGCACAATCAAACATGGATCCAGATTTCAAAACTGGTCTTTTTAATAAATTTCAATATCAAATCCATGCTAAGCCCGACCCCAACAAAAAAAAAAATTCCAAATCGTTTTCCAGAGACAAGCAAGATCCCACATACCTGATCGGACCAAAAGAGGCACGTCAATATATTTGAGCCCGCAAATCTGCGAGAGAACGAAATAGAGGACAAACAAAGACACCGAAGCCGAGTCTCTCCCAAAAGGAACTCTTAAAACAAACTACGCAGATAAATTTGCATGAACTTTGTTTCATAGAGTGTCATTTCAAAAAATCTAACCATGAACTTTGGAAACAGAAGGGGAATGGGTAGAAGCAAACCTGAGCTTCCTAATTACAATTCCTAGTTTAATCAAGTCCAGATTAATCTAACTAGTACATACAACAAAAGGCAGATGAATCACAACTAAAGAGCTCGAAGTGTTGTATTCTGGTCGTGTTTATTCGAACAGAGCTGAATGTGGCACCTAAGCTATATGCCTCATGAATGTGCATGGACTCCACGTGTTTGTATTTTGTTAATGAAAGCGAGGAAGCAAACATGTATTTATGTGAGTGGGTTCAGTCTTTGTCGTGCACACTTAACAACTGCATAGCACATGATACGTGTCTTGTAATCTCAGGTTCTCCTGCCAGAAAACTTTGCGTCGAACTACTAAAAGCTTGTGTTCGTTCGACCTGTTTGACACACGAGAGCTGTCTATTTGGTCAGCAAACTCTCGTATGTATGAATTATTCAAATAAAAGTATGATAGTTGTATGTTTCAATGATTGTATTCCATTCAAAAGAAAACATATCTTGTTTAAATTTGAATGCCCAACGAAATGCCAAAGTGTTTGCTTTACAATAATGCACAGACACGAGGCTGCATATAAATGAGGGTTAGAGGCACTTAAAACTCCATTGAATAGAAGCGTTTTGTACTCTGTCCAGGCTCTTCATATGACAAGTGGGTCTTTGTAATTATTTTGTTGGTCGTGTTTATTCCAACAGAGCTGAATGTGGCACCTAAGCTATATGCCTCATGAATGTGTGCATGGACTCCACGTGTTTGTATTTTCTTAATGAAAGCGAGGAATCAAACATGTATTTATGTGAGTGGGTTCAGTCTTTGTCGTGCACACTTAACAACTGCATAGCACATGATACGTGTCTTGTAATTTTTTCTTTGATAATTAGATATCAAACTTTATATGTTCTTTGGAATCTGCACTTAGACGACGGGAATTTGGGCACGAAAAACCCAAGGGAAGAGCCACCAGCTCCCAAGCTCTTATTTCCTTTTTGGCTTTTTACAAACATCCAAATGGAGGACCTCCAACTCCGCCACCTCCTACGCCCACTGCTGGAATATGGAAACGACGGACTGCTGGAATATAGAAATGGCAGGTTGTTTATATGAATCTAAATAACTCATCCTCCTTCGACTATGTCTGCTTCCCTCCCCTTTTCAAAACAAGGATTCTCCTCAGGCTTTATGTCAACCATAGCATCCTTCCCCTAAACCACTTCCAGTGCTCCAGACCAGTACGACAGAGACTCTACAGATCAAACATGACAGAGTAAAGACCCTAGGCCACACCATTATTGCCTTACAAATTCGATGAGAGTGCATTCAACAAGTGGTATGATACCATGATGACTTCCACCAGCTAAGTAATGAGGGTTCTTCAAGCATTATTTAATGAGCATTTAAGTAAGATTTGGTTCACGACTTCACTAGACAATACTCATGTGCAATTGAGACGGTTTGATCCTAATAATTTTTCTGCCAAATCCTTGCCCTGCTATTTGACATATGATATATTTGACAAGCAGGTATCCTCCTAGACTACTGTGAAAAAGTCACAGACGAAAGTAGGGCATCGTCGAAATTCTGGGGATTATGGATGGGTGGATCGATGAAATGTCACCCGTCCAAAATCGTGCCAAAATCCCACACGGTATGGGAATCCCGCTTTCTGGAAATGGCAGTAACGGATCCAGCAAAGCTAAGAATTGATGGATAAGGTCTTAACGTAGGATCTTCATGATGCAATTACTTAGGTTTTTCCTTATTTTAGCAATAGCTTTGGGAACACTCTGTGGTGATCTTCCTCCTTATCACACTGCTCTTTCACTGACGGAGGAATTACTCTTAATGCAATGCTAACTCGCTCGATGAATGACGAACGCTGATGCGAAGCGAAGGAGGATGGTTATCTTAAAGCCACTAATAAACCAAGCAAGCAGCTTAAGGAAGGCTCCAATCCAACTCTTCTTAAGGATTGAATCCGATCTTTGAAGGCTTCAAGGAATATCCGATGTTGGCGGTAGGGGCGTGACTTTAGGAAATGTGTCTGTCTTTCGGCACAAGTTAATATAATTTCTGTTTATCCATTAGCTGATCTGCAAGGGAGACCAACTTTGATAGCCCTCGTTAGAAAAAAGTTCATCACTGTGCTATACATGATCGCATTACAAAAGTCCTGATGGAATTTAAGTAAAATTATAAAAAAATTAACGTCTAAAATTCCTTGTGCATGAATAGTTTTCTGATCAAGTTTATCCCAGTTCGTCTAGCACGTCGTTATTGGCAGCTAGCTCAACCTTCTCGACCCCATCTTTGTTGAGTACAAATACTTCTGGTTGCCAACCAACCATAATACTAGAATAGTAGTTAGAGTGATTCAAGCGTTTAAGTACCTAACTATCTTGAACCCCGTATGAATTGGCTGGGTAATAAAGATCAGTATAACCATTAATAGCTAAGCGATCTAGAAAAGGCATAACATTACTTATTCCCAAAGATTTGACAACTAAGACCACTAATTATAGAGCAAGGGTATAAGCAATTTACCACGTAAGCTCTAATATTAAGATAACACTAGGCTGAGCTCAGAGTGCGTCCATTCTTTAGCCATATCAGTGAAAACAGCTAGTAAAGCATCATTTCCTTAGTCAACAAAACCCAATTACAGATGACTATTCTTCCTTCTATGCATTTTCGATTTATAAAAATATATAACAATTCAATAGATTTTCAACTGCCTTTATTTTCAACTTCTAAAGGCAGGGACTAGCTGCCTTTAGCAGCTCCTCTTGTTATCATTATTTTTTTTCATAACCAAAATGTTATTATGACCACTTTTATATCTTACTAGTATAAATTCACGTGACCAGAAAATCTACTTTTTATGATCTATCCGACATCTTATTTATTTTATTTTGTATAAGGAATACTTGTCAACCATAAAATAAGTAAGAAAAAGTTATTTTGTATTGATAAAAGATATGTTTTATTGATATGAAAAGTTTGAATGCCAGTTTTTGTTTTCATCCGTAGTTGGTCAAATCCATTGCAAGTTCACAAGCGAGAAGAGTAGTTGGTCAAATCCATGTGCAGCACATGACCGATTCATCTAGTGAAGAAACTTAGATGCACCAAGTTGGAAGTAAGTTATAAGCAGCACAAGTTCACAACGGAACAACGACGATCAATATGGATTCAGAATTCGCACTATGGGCCCTCTCGTGCGTTGCTCTCTACGTGGGATTTCATTACGTTTTGAGATCATGGAGCTGTAAGATCAAGAGAAAGCTTCCGCCAGGGCCGTGGGGATGGCCGATTGTGGGGAGCCTGGGATTGCTGGGAGCCATGCCTCATGTCAGTCTTTACAATCTGTCCAAGAAATATGGTTCTATTTTGTATCTCAAATTGGGAACGTCTGGCATGGTGGTGGCTTCGTCACCCGCTGCGGCAAAGGCGTCTTTGAAAACATTGGATACAAATTTCTGCAACAGACCTGGAAACGCCGGTTCCAAATACATGGCCTACGATTCTCAAGACATGGTGTGGTCGCCCTACGGAGACCTGTGGAAAATGCTACGAAAACTGTGCAACATTCACATGTTGGGCGGGAAGGCGTTGGACGATTGCCAGCCCGTGCGAGAGGCCGAGGTCGGTTTCTTGCTGCGCTCTATTCTCAAACACTCCAATGGTGGTGAGACTGTGAATGTGCCGGAGCTTCTCAACGTCTCCACTGCCAACATTTTGAGCCAGATAATTCTGAGCAAGAGGGTGCTTGAAGGGGAAGGAGACGAGGCCAACGAATTCAAGAACATGGTAGTGGAGCTTATGACCAGCGCTGGTTACTTCAACATTGGAGATTTCATACCTTCGGTGGCGTGGATGGACCTGCAAGGCATTCAGCGGAATATGAAGAAGCTGCAAAAGCGATTCGACGTAATGTTAACGAAGATGATCGAAGAACACCAGTCCACAGCTGAGCAACCAGCTTCATGATAGCCAAAACCGAGCCCACTAAACTTGGGTTTAGCACTCAGTTAATTTTTTTAAAAGAAAATTAATTTCACTTTTTAACTCTGACCTGTTTTTACTGGGATCACCTTTTTACTGCGACCAAGTTAATACCTGCAATCAACTTATCTGTGGTGCCATCAAGTTGATGCCGTGCGATCAAGTTGATGCGATCAAATTTGGTGCGATCAACTTATCTGCGATCAAGTTGATGCCGCGGTCAAGTTGATGCGATCAACTTATCTGCGATCAAGTTGATGCGATCAACTTCTTTTGCGATCAAGTTGATGCCTGATGCGACTAAATTGGTAGAATCTGATTCTTAGTCTAAAGACTTAAGAATATTACAAATACTTTTCACTAAGATGAAGTAAAATGACCACATTTACAAATCCAAATAACTTATGGAAAACATATGCTCAAATATGTAGGAATATTTGAGCCGAACAAAGTGCGGTAAAACCTGGAACTTTCACGCGGTGAGATTTTTGTGGGTTCTTGTTCTTTTACTTATCAGTAATTGTAAAAGACATTTACAGAAGTAAATTTGGAAATATGAGCGGCCAAATAATCATGAATTCAACCACAAACTATTTCATATATTAACTATGCGGAAATACAAAGTAATACAAACTTGTCTGTTACAAACTCGTCCGTCTACATAGCTTCAACTCTTCGGCTAAATCAAATGCACAGAAGCTTGAGCTTCAACTTCTCTTTCTCACCCGGAGTTCCTTTGTGTCTGTGTTCCTGTGTTCGTGTGTATATCTCTCTGTCTCTGTATACTAAATTACAGAATGCTTCTTCTATTTATAGACAATTTTAGAATTGCTTCAGCATAAACCGACTTACTTGCCGACTTACTTTGCATTAAAAACTGCAATAACTGTCTACCTAACAACTTAACTTCTGAAATAAATTCGACTCACTTACGGTGCCTACTTGTTGACTTTTCCTTCTTGTGAGACTGAGAGACAAGATCTTGGCTTCTACAGCTCTGACAGAGTCGGCTGGAGATCAAATATAGATCTACGAATTAATTACATTTTCCAACACGTCACCGGATTTGTTAGACGTGCTTGTTTCTCATATGAACAACCGTACTGAAAGCCATGGCGCGGCACTCTCGGAGGTCCATATCAGGGCTCTCCTTTAGGTAGTATAGTGCTCAAAACAACAACGTCCAGCTTCATTTTCAAGAACAAATAAATTTTCAATTTGTAGTTGATCGTTTGGAAGTATATACAGCCTGCGAGGTAGCATTATTTTAATACATAATCTTAATACATAATTTTCAATTTGTAGTCGATCGTTTGGCCGGGAAGAGGAAGCATTATCTGAATACATAATAATGTAATTTCAAACTTCATAATAACTGCGCCTAATTTTTATAGGGTCGGGAAAATATGGCTGACCCATCATAGACGTCTGGTCCCAATCAGAAAAGGTTGAACTCGTATATGCTTTTCATCCCCCGAATACCTATATTTCTCTTCGCATCTTTCTCTCTTTCCTGCCCCTTGATGATATGGCGGGTGGCACCTATATCCCCCACCCAAGGAGCCTACTTTTATATACTCCTATGGGGCTTTACGCGTTTCGGGCATTATATACTTCATTGTCCCTATTACAGATTTGGTGGCAATCGTAAGACCGGAGCAACAACTCAATTTTCCGGGGATTTATAGACTCATCGGTGGATTACAGAATATCCACTAGTGCATAATGCAATGCAATTTCAAATTTTTCAAATTTCACAATAGATAACAGGAGTTTCTTTTTATTCATTGATGTTTGATGTTAATAATTTTTTATTTTTTAGTCTATAATAAGTTTTTTATTCTCTGGTTGTTGTCATATATGAAATTAGTGTTTTTACTCTTTTGTTGTTATTATATATGAATTTAGGGTTAATGATTTTTTTGGATTTCATTATCATAAACTATGTTTTATCACTTTTAATAGTTATGTCAGTATTTGAGAACAATATAATCAAATTGTAAAGAAGGATGATGACCTATATGAGCCTTCCAAACAACCCTTTAACTTGTGGTTGTATATATACCAAAAATGATAGGGGATATGGGGCAATCTTACTTAACTAGACTCTATTACAATTAATTTCTTTCTACTAGCTCCCAATGTTCCTAAACTTGACAATAACATTTTCATATAACCTTATCATAAGAGCAATCAATTTGAAATGAACTTTTAGCTCATTTAATCTACTCCAAATGTTAATTTTGGGCATTGTCTCAAATGCTTTTCTAAAGTTAATGATGTGACACAAGAGATTGTTTTATCATTGCTACCCTCAGGACCAATGATCTTATGCATTATAAGGTTGTCTATAATTGAATGATAAATCTTAAATCTGGCTTGGCCTTTAGCTCTTTTTATGTGGCTTTCTAGCCATACTTTGACATTCTTTTCTAGAATAGTTTTCATTCTTCTATCACAGGTACTTTATTTTCTATGACCTACCCATTCATAGACCATCAAATAAATCTCTCCATTCTCCATATTTTTATGGATTTCAACTAGTCAACTCTCTAGGGAAACAAGTTTTATATAATGTAATGTAGTTATTGTTTGATTGGTTTGTGGTTGATATTATGGGTTTGATTTTGTCAATTGATTGTTGATATGGTAGTTGGGGCCGGTAATGTTGTTATTCTTTTTTATCTGGATTTGTTGATATGGTGGTTGGGGCCCGTAATGTTGTTATTCTTTTTTATCTGGATTTAAATTTGTTTTATGATATTTCTCTTTACTAATTAACTTTAACTGTATGTTGTTTGAATGAATGTATTTCTCTTTGTTTGATTTGTTTTATGTTCATACTATATGTTTGATTTTGTCAATTGAATATTGATAAGGTGGTCTGGATTAATGTTGTTATTCTTTCTATTGGGATTCAAATCTATTTTTACTACTCTCTTTGCCAATTAACTTTGACTTTTTGACTTTATGTTGTTCGAATAGATGTATTTATAAACATACTTTGATTTTGAAAAATATGATTTTGGTTATATGGTTTGAATAGATGTATTTCTAACATACCTTGATTCTGGAAAATATGATTTTGGTATGCAGGATTTATTCACCGCTGGAACAGACACTTCGGGCAGCGTGATAACCCGAAGATCGCTAGGTGGGCACAGCAAGAGATGGACACAGTGATCGGTCGTGAAAGGAGATTGGAGAGATGGACACAGTGATCGGTCGTGAAAGGAGATTGGAGGCGTCAGACATTCCGAAGCTGCCCTACTTGGTCGCCATCTGCAAAGAGGGATTCAGGAAGCACCCATCCATGATCCACTCCGCTCAGCCTCCCGCGCGTGTCCAGCGAAGCATGCCAGGTGAACGGATACTACATCCCCAAGAACACCAGGCTGATGGTCAACATCTGGGGGATCGGAAGGGATCCGGAAGTGTGGGAGAATCCCACGGAGTTCAATCCAGAGAGGTTCATGGGTTCCAAGATTGATCCTCGCGGCAATGATTTCGAGCTAATTTCTTTTGGGGCAGGCAGGCGCATCTGTTAGCCTCCGCACATGGAGGTAAAAAGGGCGCCCCTGGGCTCAAAGCCCCCTGGGCTAAAATCACTGGTTTGCGCACATGAGATAAATTGTGGACTGAGAGCTATGCAGGACTGTCAGAAATTTCAATGGTGATCCGTAAACTTCGCTTAAAATTAACGATCTCGATCAAATCAAAGTACTGTAGCTGTTAGAAAGCATCGATGCCTGAAGGCAAGCCCAGGCTGTAGGTGGGTCTGCTGGAAATGCCCCAAAATTGAGCTCAGGGTCCCTACTCGAGGGCGTTTTTTCACTCCATGTGCGGAGGCTATGTGCAGGGTATCGCCTGGGAGTTGTGTTGGTGGAATACATTTTGGGGTCGTTGATTCATTCCTTCAATTGGGATCTGCCTCCCAGTGAAGATACCCTCAACATGGACGAGGATTTCGGTCTTGCCCTACAGAAGGCCGTACCTCTCGTGGCCATAGCTTCCCCTCGCCTGCCCTTCCATCTCTACTGACTTGGGTCATTAGTTTATATTATCTTTTTTGTTAACTATGAAAACAGCAACCTCTCAAAAGTATATTCGAGAGACTGTGAATCAAATATATCAATAACTGCAAATCATATATACAAATAACTTTGTGACTTGACAAGGATAGTTCATATTATCTTCAAAGATCAAAATAGTACCTAATAGACAATCCCTTATTTATTATGACCATCCCTTCGATCTATGACGATTATGCTTCCATTTTATTGAATCGTCTCTGTGCATTTTGTTTACAAAATTTTTGGTTTGTGGTATCAAGCTCCGTTCTTCATCGGTGTTTCGTCTTTCCAGATTTTGGTTTCAGCTGCATTACTTTTCCAGTCAATTCGAGATTTTATGCCGTTATATCTAAATCGCGTTCATCATTCGCACTCTGATATATAAAACAAAAACGCCAATGAATTAGAAACAACATCCACACAGAGGGTTGGAATTTGGAATATAATAGGCATATGGCCGTCACAAGGCATTTACCTGTCAAAATGACGGCGAGGTGTAGTCAATGCATGGGATAGCTTGTTCTGCACGTTAAGCACCACCCCCTCCACTCCCTGGTCGGCACTGTCCCACCAATAACCCTAAGCGTAAATAACGTTAGTGTTGAAGTGTATGCTAGGGTTTACTGGAGGTAAAAAAATAGGGTTTACGAAGAACGGCCGAGGAGGAGGATGCAATCAATCACGACGTTACCGGCCGAGGAGGAGGATGCAATCAATCACGACGTTACCGAGAGAGGGAGATCAATGAAAGTTGTCGTGACCTGTTTTTCTTCTCTGTTTTTTTTCAATCGCGGTGGCAATGAGAGGATCTTTCAGCTTTATAAAGTCGGTTGTGGTTTTTATTCTTCATTAATATCTAGACTGTTTTGAGCTTTTTCCAAGGATATAAGTACATCCTCGTGCTTGATAACTTGATGTTTACATGTTGGTATAGTAAATGTTGATTTAGACATATTAAATAAAATTAGTGTGGATATTGTTAGTAATCATTGGGTGCTTAGATATATCTCCAAAATATTAAAAAATTAATATTATTTAATTAATTATAATATTAATTAATACTTAATATTATTAATTAAAAATTAAATAAATAATTTCAATTAACATATTTTATTATACTTTGTCAAATATAATTAATATAAAATACATAAAGATATTAAATTTTTTTTTAATAAAATAATAATATAATATAATTATAATATTAATATTAATTATGATTTAATTTAATATTTACTTAATGAATTATAAGAATTTATTATTTAAATAATATCATTTAATGAATAATATAATATAATAAATAATATGATCATTCAATTAACTTATTTTATTAAAGATAATGAATATAATAGTACGTAAAGATGTTTAAATATAACATTATAGTATAATAATAAAGTAAAATTATTTATTTTAAAATATTTGTATTTAATTATAATATTATAATAAAGTATTATATTTATATCATAAAGCTATTTTTTATATTTATGAATAATAAAATAATTACTATTATAATTATTATAATATAAAAAGTATTATTTTTAGTCACATACATGTTTATTATGTTCATGTCTATTAAATATTTTATTTTAATTAAAAGCATTTAAAACTATAATTAATTATAATAAAATATGTTAATTGAATGATGATATTTATGGCATAACACTCAATGAACATTGTAATACAATGTAACCCTTTATAAACGTCACAACACGATATAACCCTTGATGAACGACAAATGTGATGTTATTATCGTGTGGAATTTTTGGTTGTGTCAACATATACTCGACATTGTAATGAAACATAGTGTACTATGGTCAACCATGCTTGTCTTTAGTTTGGCCAAAGTAACCCACGGTTGAATTTTTCAAGTAAGGTTTGACATTAGTTAACCTCTAGTTAATTAAAATATTATCATTAAAGTAATAAATATAATAAAATTATTTAATTGAAAATAATAATATTTAATTATAATGAAGACGTTGAACGTCACAACACGACATAACCAATGTTTTCTCTATAGAGTATGTTTTATGCCGCAAAACATTAATTTTTGTGACATAAACCCTTGCAAATTGTGACAATGTGACATACCCTTTGTTTAATTTCATAATGTGACAAAGACATTTGAGAACGCAAGCATTCAAATAGTATGTAGGAGGTTCATGAAGGGTTATGAGGCACATCGTAACATGTCTAATGCATTTCCTATATGAATGGACCACAATGTGACATAAGCATGGACGGATGTAGGATTGTTACAATCATCAAGAGATGTTTATATGACAATCCAATAAAGGCTTCGAGGAACATTGCAAATATGGATTGTTAGAATTTGAGATAACCATGGAGGAATGCCGCATTCGAACATTATGATATATTTCATAGTTTCTTAATGTACCAATCCAACATGTGTTCCTTGTGATTAGAATGAAGATGAGTGAAACATGAGACCACAATGTAACATAACAATTAACTAGTGTAACAAGATTCCATAAGTAATATATGATTAGAAGATGAATGTTGCAATTAAACATCGAACTTAATGAACATTTCAATGTGACAACATCCTTGCAAACCCTGAGCATGAAGACTAAAAGATGAATTTTAGATTATGACATAAACATGGAGCAATGTCACAATCAAACATAAAAATTGATGAATGTTAGAATGTGACAAAAGATCAAAATATGACATAACCCTTGATGAATGTCGAATGACACATTATTCATGTGTCACATATATGGCTATGTTGTCATATATCGAACACTTTAGTGAAACATGATTGAATTCAGTCAATCATGTTCGACTTTATTTTGATCATATATGTTGATGAATGTTCCAATGGAATAACTAAATCCAATCCTTGCAAATAGTTGTAATGAATCTCATAATCCAAAAAAATCCATTAAAGAATATAATCCTAATACAAGATAACCATTGCAAAATGTCACAATTCAACATAAAAGTTAATGAACACCGTAATCCAAGATAATATTAATACAACATTTAAGTAGGTGCAACCCATATTCATATAATCCAAAATGAAAATTTAATATGGTGTAGAAGGATTTTATTACATTCTAATAGTACAAAAGTTGTTTAATTGCTATGTAATTAATACGAAATAGAGTTTCATATGTACAATGTTGATCAAAGGTTTTATTATATTGTAATATGGACGTGTTGTTTTTAATGATTTTTTTTTTAACAATATGTATAATCATTAGTGATATAGTTTTTTGAATTAAATTTATGTAGTCAATGCAATAATACAAAATTAGTTAATTAAAAACAGTATTGTTTAAGGGTTATGTTGGATGACGATGTTCATGGAGGGTTATGTTGGATTGCGCCATTTATCCATGATTATATTGTATTATGGTAATTTTCATTAATGTGTTTGGTTGCATTATTTGGAGACACGTTAAGAGATTCAAGTAATCTAATAAGTACTATAATTTATTGCAATTTATAATTCCACTAAGATTTTTGTGAGGAATGTTCCTTCAAGTTGTTATAAAATTGTGTCACTGCCATAGTTCTTAAGGATGTTATATGTGATCTTGAGAAATACATGGGTGTCACATAAATCCCACATTTATATTTGAAATTTTTGTTAATGGTTTTGTTATATTTGACACATTCCTTGCTTCATGGTCATGTTGCATTATTGGGTTGTTGCTTCACGGATATTTGTTGCATTATGGGATTCATTAAATTGAGTTTGTAGTTTTTGGGTTTAGGTATAATTGGAATCATTTTGTTTCCATTTTGGCATATGTCAAGGGTTCTGTTAGGTTCTTATGTTCATCTGCGGGTAGCTTTATGTTCGATTATGGCATGGGTACGTTGTATTATGGTTATGTTCGTTCATGTATTTTGTTGGATTGTAAGGTATTATAATAGTTGGGTTTACTTATGCATGCAATGTTTTTTGTTGTATTTCGACATCCATCAAGTGTTATCTTATGTAACAACAATTATCAAGGTCCATATTGCATTGTGAATGTTTTGCATGGTTATGTTGCATTATGGTTATGTTCATTAATTGGTTTGGTTGGATTATGATATTAATGATGGAATGGTTTTCTTGCATTGTGACATGCATCAATGATTATGTTGCATTACAACATTTATGAACACTCATATTGGATCGTGACTTTCAGCAATGGTCATGTTGCATTATGGTTATGTATATAATTTGAATTTCTTGAATTATGACATTCATTGTAGGGTTTTGCAATGGTTGGGTTTAGTTATATGTTTGCAACATCCCTTTTTTTGGCATTTTTAAATTGTTGAAGGTTTATCTTGGAATGTGTAATTTGTCCATGGCTATGTTGTACCATGGTTATGTTCGTTATGTATTTTGTTGGAGTGCAAGGTTTTGTAATACTTGGGTTTACTTATGTTTGCAATGGTTATGTTGTATGTTGTGTTACAACATTCATGAAAGTCCATATTTCATTGTGAAAGTCTTGTAAGGTTATGCTGCATTATTTTTATGGTCGTTAATTGCTTTTGTTGGATGAAGAGATTCATTTGGAATGGTCTTTGTTGGTTTCTAACATGCATTAAGGATTATCTTTCATTACGACATTTATGAAGACTCATATTGGATCGCAACTTTACTCCATGCTCTTGTTGCATTATGGTTATGTTTATAAATTGATTTTATTGGATTGTGACATTAATAAAATTAAATTTTTGCAAGGGCATGGTGTAGTTATGTTTGCTACAATCCTTGAATTATTATTATTTTTTTCATTCTGAAATTGATGAAGGTTTATCTTCGGTTAGGATGTTGATTGGTGCTTAAGGTCACTTTTGGCATTCCTTCATGGTTATGTTATATTATGGTTATATTATTTCACGAATTCTGTCGAGTTATGAGCTTTGTTGTTGTTTCATTTAAACATTCATCAAGGGCTATGATGTATTAAATAATTCATCCATTTTTGTTTTGTTTTTTTTCACATTGTCACATTCATAAATGGTTATGTTGGGATGCAATGTTCATGACGGTTTATGTTGTATTGAGACATACATGAATGCTTGCTATTCAATATGTTTGTGTAGGTTAATGTAATTTGTTTCAATTATACATAACCATTTACCAAAATAGCCATGGCAATTGTAATAGCGCGATGCAACCATGTTGAATTATGAGAATTTGATATATTCCTTCGAAATGTCACATCGCAAGTATTGCCATTTTTTAATCAATAGAAGATATCTTGGAGAAACATTTTCTTAAATTATAATAATGCAAAAGATATATAATTGTTATGTAAAAAATGCCAAATTTAAATAGCTTATAACGAAAATGAGTTCAATATATGGAATGTTCATCAAAGGTGTTTTAACATTGTAATATGGCTTTTAATAATTTTATTTTGAAACTATTTGTATAATGATCCCATATCAGATTTAATTACATATATATAATAGATACAATAATTAAACTTTAGTTATTTAAAAATAATATTATTTACTTGTTAATGTAATTAATACAATATTGATATTAATGTATAACATAATAGAGATTTATATGTACAATTGTTGTTCAAGTGTTTTATTAGATTATAATAGTTGAATAAAACGCAATGTAACTAATATGATATTTAATTTTATTATATTGTAGACTATTGTGCTTTTAATTCCAACAATTACATAAATTGTTTATATTGTTGTTTGAGTACATCCACTTTAATGTCTTGACAATTTAATATGTAGTACAAGAATTTCTTTCCTTCACTCCAAGCATGAAAAATTTCAATATAGTACTAAGACTTGCATATATGAAAATAATGCAATATTTTAATTGCAACAATTACATAAACTATTTATATTATTGTGTGAGTACATCTAGTAATGTTTTGACAATTTAATATGGAGTACACTAATTTCTTTCCTCTCACTCCAAGCATTAAAAATTTCAATATATTACTAAGAATTGCATATATGAAACTAATGCAATGAAAGTATAGGTTGTTGTAAGTTGAAATATGTGCTTTTAATTGCAACAATTACATACATTATTTAAATCGTTGTTTGAGCACATCTAGTGACAATTTAATATGCAGTTATGGAAAAAAAATTGTACAATACTAAGTAGTGTACAAATTTAGATTAATTCACATGATTTTAAGATACGTCATGTTATTTTCATTTGATTAAGGAACATATGTGAGTTGTGGTGTAACTATGGAATATCTGCAATTGTTGTATTGATTGTAAGTTGAAATTGAATGCTTTTCTTTTTAATTTGTTAGTAATGCATTGCTTGTGTCATTTAATTGGTCATTCCTGGTATAATTGGAAATTTTTTTATTTTTAAATACAACATATATAAAATGACACAATCAATGGCATATTCCAAAGAAGCACACAAACGAATGGTTACATTTTAACCACAATAAAAAAAATGTATTTCATTAATAACTGTTGAATACAAGATATATATCCATTATCTCCTTTACTATAGCACAACATAACAGTACATATTGTTAATTAGGATATATCATGCAATAATGAATTTTTTTTAGATCAAAACTAATGAAAATATTGATTTGATGAAAAGAGTCAAAACATAGGTATTCGAATAATTCTCTATGCGTATTGAATTCCATTCTAAAAATTTTCATGGGCTTTAGGGATGTTTTATTTAATACCAAAACTTATCAAAAAAATTACATGACCAAAAAAACAAGACATAGTTGTTCTTACAATGACTAATACTTATTCAATTACACACCAAGACCTTGCAAGGACTAAAACCATGTCGTAGGAAATGGGATAAGATCATTGAATGATTTCATGCTTGGAGTGAGAGGAAATAAATTCTTGTACATGATAATGTTACTGCATTGATTGTTTGTTGGCATAGGTATACAAAGATTTCCAAACTCTGATCTTTCATCAACTGCTAAATGATTAATATTGCAAGTTTCCAAATCAAAGTACATATGAATGGAAATTCATCATTCTTGCACATCAGTCTAGAAATTCCCACTGCTCAGAATGGTAGATAACCTGAACATTGGATATTTAAATTTCTTGTCATATCTTGTAAAAGAGTCCATTTTAACCCTCTACCATATTCGAAATGACTCTCTGTTTGTTCAATTCGATGCTGACCATGTTTGAAATCTTGAATTTCATCTATGCACCATATAATTGTAAAACCATAATTCATAAGACATATCAGTTGGTTGCAGTGTATGGTGAGACGTGGGTGAGACACATATATCCTTTCCTATGTTTGGTGTAAATGGAATGCACACTCCATATATTCAATTCAATGTTCAATGAGTACATTATGTACACATATAAGGCATCTTATTTGAAAGTTATTCTCACATGCAACCAATATATTTTTCCTTTATTAAAAAAACATCCTTAGGAGCAATAGGTTCACCATTAGCACCAATGGTTTCTCTCCAAAATGTTTCGATATTGTTGTAGATAAAAAATTTAGAACCATCTTCATTGTGCTTATGACGTACAAGTATCCATCCATGTTTCTGCTCACCAGTATTTCCTATCAGAGAAAAGAAACCATGGACCCATATATCAACAATTCCTATATGTGAAACACTTTATGAACGGATTTACAATGTAATAATCCTTGTTCCCTGGTAGTGGACAATATTTAGATAGCACCATGATTGAACCAACTGTACATTTAATCGTATACCTATATTTTGGATAAGGGATATGCAACAAAGATGTATGTCCTATACAATTGATAAAATTATATAGAGTATGGTTTTCATGACGTCACAACAACTGTATTAAAAACCTTGTTTCTGTTATATTGTCCTTTTTCCAAGCACTAAAAAAAGTTGGTCTCGACAATAGTTGTTCACAATGTTTAGAGATTGATCAAAAGCGAATCGATGTTGAAAATGAAACCCATAGGAGGATCATCTCTAGAAACTCAAGTGGCAATAAAATCCAAATGCTGGGGTCCATTTCAAACTAGCAAAAAAAACATAGTTATTGTCAACATAATCTAAAAATTTCTTAAGAATCAAATATTTTAAAATATTTTGAACACATTAAAACTCTTTAAAGTATTCAAAAATAAAGTACAAATCGATAATGGATTATTTATCCTCGGATGCGAGTGTGAGTCAGCCCAATGTGGCCCCTCCCGCTAGAGCCCAACCTAATGCCATTAATGGCCATTAAGACACCAGTTGGCATGGACTATCCATAGCTCGACGACAGGACGAGGTTGTCACATCGCAGTTGGGACACCTTAATTCACCCGTCGAGGTGCTGCACCTCACACAAGCACCATTCAATGGTGACCATGGACATCCGGACTTATCCCGCTCTGCTGCTCCGATGGTTCATTTGTGTTCTCCTGGTTCCGCATGTCTGCTCTGGTAGCTCTGCTCACCATGGCCACCACCCTACGATTCAAGCCAACACCACCCATCTCTCTACAGCTCCTCGCACTACCCTACACCATCTCTGATCTCCCACCCATAGCCTCCCTCAATCCTGCCTTGTCATTCCCCCGCCATGCCTCACCGACAGAGAGGCTCATCATGTTAGGGATGAGGACACAACGCTCGGTATGAAGGTCATACCCCCCTCTCCTCTCAAGCTAGCAACAATGGCTTCGATCTGGAAATACCAGAGGAGGTGCGAAGAATTGTCTCAGACTCGGAGGAAAAACTCTCTGGTGCACTCGGTGCATTAAGACAAACTGTGGAACGATGACAAAACTACTGGGTCTTCAAAAACCTTCTTATGTGCCTAGTCCTCCAGTTTAACCCTTTGGTTTTGCCATGTCGTGCCTCTCCTGCTCCACCACCCCCGAACCCCCACGAATTGGCTTCACCTGGACCTCAATCGGCATCGCCTCATGCACCCCCTTGTCCGTCTGATACTTTGGCTCCACCACAAAATTCCATCCCCCTGCAGCACCTTCACCCCTCTTCTAGCCCTACGTGTAAATTCTCGTCCAACCCCGTTGTCTCCAAGAAGACCTCTCCTCTACCCTGCAAAAACCCACCTGAATTATCTGGGAAGGAAGCATCCAGTTTCAACGACGAGGAAATAGCAACCTCTGATGACAGCTCGGTGACTTCTTGAAGTGAGCCTATACATCCAGAATCTCCAGGATACACTTGCCCAATCACCGAAGAACCGTGGCTAGGGCAGAAGCCATGACATGCAACCTTCATAACCATGTGTCTTTCAGCTTGATGCTTGCACCATGTCCAGGTTCTCCAGGCCACGTTCCACTTAGTTATGTTATGTTTGATTTCCTGTGTTTATATGTTGTCCATGTGTCGGCTCTTGCCGCACTCTGTTTGCACTATAAAGGTTTTTGTCTATGTTCACTTGATAGGCATGTTTTCCCTCCGAGAGGGAGGGTCATTTTAATCTGTTTTCCCTCTCGGAGGGAGGGTCATATCATACTTTGACTAGCCATATATGCTCCTCATGAGCAAGAAGGACTGTATTTTTTCCTATACTATTACTTTTCTCTTTTTTTAATAGATTAGATCTCAACTTACAAAAAAAAAGATAATGGATTATTTATAAACAAAGTAAAAATAAAAAATGGATTATTTATAAGTGCATGTAATGATAGTGTTGTATAAATAGAATGATACGAATATGAACAAAATGAGCTTTTAAACCATTTTTGTGTATGTATAGAATGAAATGAGTAGCTAAGAACTCTTTTTTTTCTTTGCATGACACCACAAATTTTATTTGCAAGTTTTTTACATTTTCTTTGTTGTATAGGTGCCAAAATCATGAATTTCGTTCATTCAGTTATGAATAAATTATTTAAATAAACACAATATTGCTTTAAACTAATTACAAATAAAGTATAAGTCCATAATGGATTATTTATTCAAATTCAAAATTCAAATATTGCTTAAAATGTATACAATATGTTTAAGACATATATATAACTGCATGTAATGATACCGTCCAATAAATACAAGGAAAAAAATCAACAAAATGAAATTTCAAACTATTTTTCTTCCTATCTAGATGATGCAAATACTGGCTTAGAACTCTTTTTTTTTTCTTGACACGACACCATGAATTTTCTTTGCTCTTTTGGGAGTATTTTTTTTATATTAGTCCCAAAATCATGAATTTCATTCTTTAGCAACTTGTGGCTAGGTTCGTATTTTATTGCATCCTATAGCTTGTCATATATCAAACCAAAATGTGATGATCTTTTCCCATATGTATGCAAACCAAAATAAATATTTTTTGTGTATCAACAATGCTGAATTTCTTCCCTATCTCCTTTTGAATTTCAGGCTTGGAAATGTGTGCCCTTCCTAGATGTAGAACATTGATTTGAAATCAACGTCTCAACCTCGGTTCATCTATAAGGTGTTTGAAGCACATTGTTGAATGATGGTTTCTTTTTTCAACTTCCATTTATCTTTGGATTTTAGAGAAAGCTCTGGAAAAAAAAGTTGTATGGTATCATGTAATAGAGCATCATGAGAAGTAAATAATACAATTAATAACAATGGATTAAATGTGGCATTGAAAACAAAATAGTATAACATAAGAATAATAATTATGTTATAAAAAATAAGAAAATGTAAAATGCATAACATATACAATTGTTAGTTGCATGTTCATAGTTTCATATATTAAGACCATTGTCATGTCCTTTGTTAACCTATCATTCCATAATATTTATATAGAACACTTTGTCATTCTAGTCTCATTTAATCCATAAAAGTAAATATTGAAATAAATACTTTCATATGTGAAGATAATTACTTGATAGACATTTAGATATGATTTTCACAAAAAAATAGGGCCACAATAAATGGTGAAAGAAATAGACATATTAGCAATTTCAATATAATAGCAAGCATTTAATTTAGGTATGTAATATTGATAGAAGTATAGATTATGTGAAAAACAAATTTCTTTATTTAATTGCAACACCAATAAAAATGTTTGCAACGCAAGGGCATGACAATATTTTTTGTACTACTTATATATAATGTTTTCAACCTATGAAAATGCTAACAGTGTTTGAGATGAATACATAATGAAACATTTAAACAAATCTATTTATACAATAAGACAATCAAGTCACATAGTTACTTTACAATTGTGATGCTTATGTTGAAATGGATTGCAACCTATGTTTTTCATTCTTCCTGATTGTAGCATATGCACTTTTGGCCATCTTTGCATACCTTTCAAATGTAAAAGGCAAAGATATCCGTAAACCATCAATAGATTTGGCTCTTGAAATTTTTGTGAAAGTTAAACCTTGCCTCTCTGCATTACTGATATCAATTGTTGCCCTTTGTAAATTCAAACCTTGATATTTTTGTATAGTGAGAGTCCATGCTATACACAATAGGATCTACTTGCGATTTCCTCTACAAATAGGAGTTATAGGTACAATATTTGGATATCTTATGTCCCGTGGTAAACCAATGTAATCATCAAAAGAGACTGTAGCATACATTGGTAGTTGTGGTGGTCTAGATCCTTTAGAGAAGAAAATGTTTTGAACTATCCCAAGTGCTCCATTTACTAACCCTGCTTCCACCCATAATTTACACATGTCAACATGACTCATTCACCAGGGCATAGAAGGACTTCCTATTGAAGTTTCTCATCATGAGCATCATTGAAATATTTAATCTTGGTATTTTCAGCAATGCATCGTGCTATAGGAATTCCAAGTGATTTTAGCATGCATATATTATGTACATTTACCAAGGTGTTCGTTGGAAACAAATGCATTTCTGAATTGAAATTATTAATTTCAATAGAGTCCACAGATGCATATATTCGTGACATTAAGAGATTCCAATCATCCTCTGTTAGTTTTTCATTTATGATGTTTGTTAACAACCTTTTAAAATTGAGTTTCTTTGGATCTATCCCATGTTGACAAAATATTGTGTCCAATGTAACAATGCTTTTGAAATTGTAATGTCCCCAAAATTTGAAAATAAGTTTTTTTTATTAGGTTAGTCATTTACTGCATGAGCTTGACATTATTTATACTTATGCGGAATGTGTCGTTCTTCGTTTACTGTGTTGTATTGTCGTAAGTTGTTCTTATGTCCTGCTTTCATATTTACTGATATGGTTATTAATGTAATATTCATGTTGTCGTGATGTTGCTTACTATATTGATTTATGGTTATGCATTTATATGTATGTTAGTTGTTTCGATTACTTCTCAGTGGTTATAAATTTTGATTTTTGTCGTGTAAACAATTCTGACTTAACTTGTTATTGGAAAAAGTGGTGGAGTGACGGGAAATGTTTCCCTTGTAAACACCTGGAAGATAACTATTTTCTACTTGTAACCACAGGGCTTACCTAGTTATTACAAACTAATGCATTTATATCCTTTTCTCGTTTAGGTGCACTTGATGACAAAAAATGATTATAAAAGCTGAATAAGACATACTGCCCATTTCGTCACTAGCACTTGGCTTGGACGATGATAGATTTAGAGTCTTATCTTGGTGACTACTATGACGGTTGTTAGTTGATATTTATGCCAGGATGGATGTTTTACTAGCCTATGTTGCACGGGTTACTATTATTATTTTTACGGACTCTACGATAGTGATTTGATTACTGCTGCACTTATCATTTACATAGCACCCATTTTAAATGGTATTAACACTTTATAACTTGGTTCATGCTTTAATATACTCTTGGGTAAGGTTTTAAAACCTTAACATTATCCTTCCATGGCATACTTCATATTCCATGGACTATGGCTAAAGCCTATGTATTCGATTCACATAATCGGGATAATGTATTGCACGTTATTTGAACATGGTTTAAAGGGGTGGCATGAACTATACAATATGGGTTTCGAATTATGTTAATGGAGGCTAGGGTGGAAACATAAATGTGCTTTGGAAAGCGTGGGACTCAAGCTTAGGGCTTGGGCTCTAGTGTTGGTTTGGGTCATTTGCAGCATGGCTGTGTGAGCTCTGCCTCTGCTTTGTATGGTGGTGCAAAGATTTGGAGGAAAGCTATAATGGAAGGTACGTCCTCCATGCTAGTTTATCAACATATTTTTGTTGTTCAATTAGGAGTTCAAACACACTCCCCATCGTGGCTTGTTTTTTTACAGGTTGCAGGGCTTGAAGCAACATGGGTTGTGGGTTGTGGGTCGCTCCGAGGACAACACCATACCCAATACAGGTAATCCTTGCTGTACAAGTTTAAAACTTCTCCCTCTATCGCGTGGTTGTTGTGACAGAGTTAACAAAACTTGATGTGGGTTGAATGTATGTCTGGTTTTAATGGCTGCAAATTAGAAAGGGTATGTTTGTAAATTAATATGTATAGCATCAGAGATGCGTGAAGGACTTGGGGTTTATGTTGGGGTTTAGTGCCTTTGGCCTAGGACTTAATGTATTCTGGTTTTTGTTCATGGATGCTCTGAGTCTTATTGATGCTTTGGTGAACACTCCGAGGCTCTGTAGACTGTAAATGTGTTTATGATCGATACGACGACATCACCATTGCTTGCAATGGTGCAAGGCCGGGGTTATAAGACTATGCAAATTCTTACTTTGTTTTATGAATGGAATACGCACAAAATTATTACTCTGTGTGATACATAATTTGCATATTGTTTGAATCGTGGGTATGATTCTTATTCTGTGGCAATGGTTTAACTCTGTGTGATTCAAAATTCTTATTTAAGCTCTTTTACGGGTTCGTTAATGGTGTTTGTTTGGCCTAGGATCCTTTCTGTAGATGGAAATAACATTCCTGCCAATAGAGTTGCGACTATGTAGTGGATAATGACTTAATGTTTTATGGTTTAAGTCGTGTTTATGAACACTCTGTGTATAGGGGTCGTGACTGTAAATGTAACCCTTCAATGGGTGTCGCTGCTATTTGCATAGCATTGACAGGGTTGCAGTGGTTGCACTAATGTTTAAATGATTTATTTATGTAAAGGGCCGAGGGCCATGAAGAAGTTACAGTGTGTTAATTATTTGGGGCTTTTGACCTCTGTGTAGAGATTATGTGAAATTTTTTTATGACTTGTGTATTTAAAATAGTGTGGTATGTTTTGATAGTTATAACGCTACAACGTTTTAGTAGAATAGTAACGAATCCTACAAGATTCGATAGAATGACTTGTAAAATAAATGGACTCAATAGGAATTGATCCTGGGTCACTATGGTTGTAAATGATTATTACTGTATGGGTTTGTTTGGGCCTTCTTGCCTACAGGAATCAGTCCTGCGACCTCTGTGTATTTATGCTATGTTTTAAAAGAGTTTTGTCCATAGCATTAGGTTTGATTTACTATGTTGAAATTTTCTTTATGGCATACGCTTTTTGTAGGTATAGTTTGTATGTTAATTATATGGGTTTGTTTATTATAAATGAGAGGGATTTATGCTGATTATTTTATAACTTCATACCATTCGTTGGTCTCGATATCTTGATTGTAGATTTGGTTTAATTTATTATTTGATTTTAATTTTGTTTATACCTTAATATTGGAAATAATTTGTTTCTTAGGTTAAGACTTACTATACTTTAATTTAATGTGTTTTATAATTATGTTTTGTTTATAGCTTATAATTACTTAGTACTTTTGCTCCTAAATATAGTTATGCTGGAAATATGAAATCTGCTAGTAGAATCCATAGGTAAATATACATATAGACTCTGTTTAGAGTAATTTCTAGGTTTTAGGAAAACAAATATTAAGCTATGAAATAAAATGCAAAATCCAATTTGGAAGAAAAGGAGCCCTAATCATTCTTAAACAAGAAATAATTTTCAGACACAGTGTTTAGAATTAAAAACATAAACTCTTAAACATTCTGGATAGACATATGGTTTATAAATAAAATGTAAACCCTTAAATATTTTAACATGAAATACTTGCAAACATAGGGTTAGAAATATAACATAAACCCGTAACTATTATAACTGGATACAATTGCATACATAGGGTTAGAAACATAGCATAAACACTTAAATAATATAACAGGAATTATACTAGATAATGGAACAAAAAAATCAAGAACCTCATACCTGCAACGTGAAACTATTCCAATGGATGAAAACCTGAACACTCAATTACTTGGCATTAAAAAATTCATAGGAATATCTAACCTCTGTATAGATAACCAAATCACTTCGGAACTATCACGTTCCACCCAACCATGACCCAAAACCGTTCCTGGTTTTAGTCCTTGATGCAGGACATTAGCTCTCAAGACCAACTACTAAATTCTCATCAGACCCTAAGGTCTTGACATTAGCCCAAGGAGGGGTTTATTGTAAAACCATTGTAAATATCCTGTAAAGAGTTTATTTCTAGATAGCAATCATTGTGGCATGCCATCAACATGATGAGTTGGTCACATGCTGTGGCATCTTTTTGGTTGTTTGATGAGTCATAGGCTGTTAGCAACGGTAGGAGTGGTGGTGGATCATGACTCCCTTTATGGAGATCAGACCACGTGCTATTTATTGAGATAAGGACATTTCATTATGCTATGTTTTGTTTGTTTTCAGTTGCAGGACCAATCAGTGTAGAAGATAACAATTTAGGTTAAATAGACATACTATAGAAGTAGAGGGGGTTCTGCTCTTCAACATTAGGTTCAAAGTTTGCAGAGAGACGGGAAGACTTGCGTCTGGTTTCGTTTGTAAATATTTTTAAGAGATTGAAGAAGAGGACCGAGCTGTGTGCATGTGTATTTGTTCTATTGATTAATAGAAGGATTACCTGTGTGTTTGTAGTGTTGTTAGCCTATATGCATGTACTATTTTGAACTGTGTGTTTTTACAGAGCTGACTTCGGCATTTTTCTGAACATCTATGTATTTCTATGAAGTTGTTGATTCAAGTGTTAGATTATTGCTGGAATAGTTGAAATAGGTCGCAGATGCATGAATAGGAGTGTTAGGTTAATGAATCATGAAGATTGCTGGCTGGATTGATCGATTCTATGATCAATTGGCTCAACCTACAGAGTTTCTTCCTTAACAAGTTTTTGCAGAGAATGAACGGCGGAGATTGACTCCGCAGACGTAAATATGGCGGCCCGAGAAATATCCGCAACGAAAGTTGAGAGGGCGATAACAGATCCAAAAAGATCTATGAAATACGCATCAAAAAGTAGATCGACAGTCGTGGAGCAGGCCGCAAAGATCTGATGGTTATAAATATTGCAAAGGAAGAGTTGCGGGAGGAATGTTGAGGGGGAGAAACTTTGGGAAGTTGGTCGTGTATCCTGCAAGTTTCTTGCGAAAAAGCTGTTGCAAAGGGAAAGTTGTAGGGGAGAAACTTTGAAACGTTGATTCCGCATCCTGCATCCTGCATGTAGAAATCCTGTTGCGGAAAGGCTATTGTAGAAACAGAGTTGCAGAAGCTTTGTTGTGGAAGCTGAATTCCAAGGAGGCAATTTAGAGCAGAATTTGGTTGAGGGATAAATTTGGCAGTCCTGTTAAGTGTAGGAGCCACTAGATCCTGGAGGTGCTGGTTGGGTTGGCTGTGGTCGATCCTGCCTGCACCAATTTTGGTATCAAAGCGGGAAAATATGTCTTGCGTGTTAGAAAATAGAAGCAACTTGCATGTATGATTGGGTAGAAGTTGTTGGGCGATTCCACACTTATGATTGTGGGTAGAATTGTCCGAGGGAGTGAGTAAGTGATGCAAAAGCTATGGAGGAGGAAGGAGTACTCAAAAGGTTCAAAGGAGGTGAACCCATGACACCAAAAGTTCAATTTAGAGGAAGAAAACCAATGAGGTCTTAGTAGAAGCGTAGCAGTAGAAGCCCAAAAGAGAAAAGAAGAGTGCTCAAGAGGTTCTAGATCGAGAACCATGTTGCCAAAAGACCAAGTACATAGAAGGGGCTTGGTGAGGTAATATTGTAACAGTGTGAAAGAGAATTGTTATTATAGAGGCTTAGTGCAAGAGGATGACTGCATGCGTAGGCAGAGAAAGAGGTCATGACATAGGTCGACCAACGGTGAACGAAAAATTTATGGAGGAAATGAGGGAATTACAAGCATGTTTGGAAGTCATGGAGACATACAGACGAAGAGTAGGAAGAGAGTAAGTCTACCCTGGTGAAGAGAGAAAGAACATGAGAACAAGAGAGTGTTCTGTGAAGGTGAAAAAAAAAACCGATAGTAGTCTAAAAAGAAGAAATTTTTTCATGCAAGCCTGAGAGGAGGCTTGTAGCCTGAGCAGTAAGTTATAGGTACAGATATCTACTTTGGGAGGAGTGTATGCATGAAAGGGATAGCAGATAGAATGAAGGCATCTCAGTAAATATGTCATAATCTTTAAAGATAGTGAACAAGGAAACTAGTAAGGGTTTATGAGAGAAAGTGAAGTGTTGCCAAGAACCTAGTATTTAAACTGAGGATTGAAGTACAAGAGGACAGTTATGTTCTCATGTAGATGAGCTGTGGGAGAAATCCTAGAAGGAGCATAGAGGACTCATACTTGCCGAAAGACCAAGCACAGAGGAGGTTTGGTGAGGAGAGGTGTAGCAGGGAGAATTGTTACTGCAGAGGCTAGTGTAGCTCATAAAGAGTGAAAGAAACTCAAGAAGATGACTATTGATAGTTATAGCAGAGGTTCAGGAGGCAGCCACAAAGGGAGGAAATAAAATGCTAAGGAAAATGGCATATGTAAGTAGTTGAGTGATGAAGAGTATGAGAGAGAGAATGCTGAGATAAAAATACATTTGGAAGAAATGATGGAGTTGTTACAGAAGGAGGAGGAAGACCAGAGATGTGGTCTTCTTGTGAAAAGAAAGTTGAGGTGGCATAAGATACAAAGGAGAAGAGAGAAACTGATGAATGCTCAGTATGAAGAAGAGATACTCAAGGAAAGAGAGTGTTTGAGGGAAGTCTTGAAGACCAAATATTCAAGTGAGACCAAGAGGTCTCAATGTTTTAAATATGATATTTTGTGTGTACTTGCAGGTACAAAGAACGAGGAAAGACAATTTTCTAATATTTTCATAAAGGATGAAGGAAGAGGATAGAATCTGAATTCTATTTAGGAAGAAAATGAGACAGTTGAGTCTCATGTACATGGACATGCACAGTTGAGTGAAAGCAATGGTTTCCAGCTTACTGTGAAAACTGAAAACAAGAATACTTGGAATATGATGATGACCAAGAATTGAAAAAGACAAAGGACGATATTGAGCATTCAGATGTTATGCTTGGGGAAGTTGCAGAGAAGGTTATTGATGATTGTTTGAGTCTTGTAGAAGACTTGGAACAAATAGAGAAATATTTGGTGATTGAGTCATCAAATAAGACCATTGGGTCTTATGAGTTTAATGCTGACAATTTGAATGTGTTTACAGGTATTGTAGAGGACAATCCATCTCTTGCAATTGTATTAAGTGAATTTGAAAGTTGCCACACAAGGAATAATTACGAGGAGGATGCAAAGCATGAAGATACAATGATTGAAGAAGTTGGTAGGAAGATGTTATTGTTGGAGAACTTGTTAGAGAAATCTGAGTCTAATTGTGAATGGAAACCTCAGGTAAACAAAGTATTGATGTTTTAATGTTTTTGATGAAGAGATGAAGTACCTTGAGGGGTGCATAGGCAAAGATGAAAGTGTGAAAGATCTAGTTAGTCTAGATGGACAGGTGGAATTGTTGGCAAGAAATGACAAAGGAGAAGATGAGTTATTGCAACAGAAGGAGTATACAGAGTCCTCAATTAATGAAGGCAACAATATTATTGAGGAAGATGAGAAAATCATATCTCGTATGAAATAACATGTTGCTGTTAAGGAAAGGGAGCAATTGTCTTGTTTGAATTGCCAAGAGAAGATTGTGAGATAGACCTATAAAGTTGTCACAGAGATGGGAAATCAGAATTCTATTCTGATAAAGAATGAAACATAAGTGTTACATAGAA
Organism: Pseudotsuga menziesii; assembly: GCA_001517045.1. NCBI lineage: Eukaryota > Viridiplantae > Streptophyta > Pinopsida > Pinales > Pinaceae > Pseudotsuga > Pseudotsuga menziesii. The sequence goes on from LPNX010118803.1 coordinate 70,954, forward strand.
ATTAGACTTGTATCAAAGAAGAAGATATCAATGAGGATGATTGTGAGGTAGATATGTCTCATGCTAATGAAAAATCAGTCTTATAATTGAAGGAGGCTGAATTGACTACCAGAGTTAGTCAAGGGGATGAAGGATAGTTATTGAATGTTGTCAACAAAGAGGAAGAAATATATGTTGGGATTGATGAGCAGCATAGTGATGGTGTATTTGAGAATATCAAGTAGAAAATGAATTGTTGGAATGTTTACTAAAAACATCTGAGTATGAGAAAGGGATTGCAGGTATTGATAGAAGAATGTTTCAAGTTTTGGTTAAGACAAAAGCAGATACTGGTTTACTAAACTATGGTATGTTTTCTAGTATACAGAGAAGTGTGAGTGAATATATTACTGCAATCAAGGCATTGGAAAACAATTTACTTTTTTAAAGTAGATTTGAGGTTAACAATGATGGATAGACCTTTGGGACTGTCTCAAGAACAGAGAATCAGAATTCTATTCTGACAGAGAGGGATGAGGTAGTGTTACAAAAAAACTTTGGTTAGTGACTAGAAAGAAGGAAATCATAAGGATGAATATGAGGCTACTATGTCTCAAATTGAAGGTGAAACATTCTTATGACCGAGGAATATTGAATTGACTGATAGAAATGGTTAAAGGATTGAAGGGAAATTACTGAAGATTGTCAAGATAGAGGCAGAGAAGAGTTTTGTTGACATAGAAATGCATCATACTGATGAAATACTTGAAGGGAATCAAGTAGAGAATAAATATTTGGAATACTGGCTGGAAGTATTGGAACATGAAGAAGAGAGTTGTGCTGAAGTTAATGATCAACATACTGATGATATTTTTGTTCTGAGTCAAGAAGAAGGTGAATGGATGAAGAGTTTGCTGAAAATAATTACAGTCAATGAGATGGAAATGTCTCAAGTTTTAGTTGAGAGAAAATAATATATTAGTTGGCTAAATTATGTTATGTTAACTAATATGTAGAGCAGTGTGAGTGGATATGTTGTTCCAATCAGAAAAATGAAAGATAAATTACTTTTTGAAAGTAAAATTGCAAAAAAGGAGTAGAAGAGGGATATTGTATAGGGAGATGCTTACAAGAGCATAAAGGAAGCATGGGTGGCAGCAATATCTTGGACATCATTTAGAGCAATATCTGGGACATCATTTGGATCAATTTCTGAGACAACATATACAACAATCTCAAGAGTTGTGGCACAAATTAAACCAAGGAAGGTTGAAGAAGGTAACCAGCAGCTTGAAGATGAAAGTGCAAAGTTAGAGCAAAGAAAATATCTCAAGAAATTTGATAAAGCTGAGATCAGCAAAATCAGATCCGAAGGATTTGAAAATGACAATAGTAAATCTGTTCTAGAGTAGCAGAGAAGACAATTTGATGTTTTAAATATATCTTGGAAGATATGCAGTAGTAAAGAATGGAGAGAGTATATTTATACCCTTGTGAGTGAAGGAAGAAGGCAGTTGCAAGATGAAAATGACAAGAGTTATTTTCAACAGGAAGCAATATCAAGAAAAGTGTTTAGTGAAATACCTAGAGCATATTTGGGGCAGTCTTCGAAGTAGCGATGGAAGTAAAAACAAAGATCGGGTTAAGAAAATTTTCAATGGTTTAGAGATGAACGAGGAAAATGCAGCAGAGAGCAATGGCATACTGAAGAAAACAAGATTTGTTTGTAGCAGAGGAATAAATTGGAGGATGTCATAGATGAAGTGTGGAAATTGATGAAAAATCCTAAGAAAAGCTATAGCAGGGTAAAGCAGGAATACCACTGTAAAGTTGAATGGAGAGTGAAGAATGATGAAGGTAAAGACAACGGGGTACTAAAACATAAGGTTTGGAAGCCTAGAAGGTTACAGCCAAAGAACAATGAAGATAGTGAAGCTTATGGACAACAACAGACAAAAGTTTGGGATCCAAGAAGACAGAAGCTTGAGGTGCATGACCGAGAGTTCATGATTCTTTTTCTACTTTGGGATTCTGATGTAGAAGCATTAGCTCTCAATACCAACTACTAAGTTTCTGATCAGAACCTAAGGTCTTGACATCAGACCAAGGAGGGGTTTATTGTAAAACCATTGTAAATCTCATGTGAAGAGTTTATTTCTAGATAGCAACCATCGTTGCATGCCAACAATGTGATGATTTGGTCACATGATATGGAATATTTTTGGTTGTTTTATGAGTCATAGGTTGTTAGTGGTGGTAGTGTTAGGATTATTAATCCTCCCTTGTCCAAATTTGGTCATATGTCTAAATCAGGAGTCATGTCTAAATCGGGAGTCCATCCAGTGTATTTATAGTCATTAGCACCATTAGGTCCACTTGGCCTAATTGGGACACATCTTTCAGTTACTAAACTATGGGGAACACTAATTGAGGCTTACTGCCACTGATTGCACTTAATTGCATCAGTTTAGTATCCTCCTAGACCAATCCCTACAATTTAGGAAGCCACTGGGAGTGCTGAAACCAACCAAGGTCAATTCAGTTCAGTTGATGACTAGTTAAGCTATGTTAGGAGTCAGTTACATTCAGTTCCAGTCCTCTACATTCAGTTAGCGCTAGGTTTACTTCACTGCACTCAAGAGGGGCACATTTCTCACCTACCACAGTCAGTTAGCCTTAGTCAACACTGAATGTAACACTTGAGTTGTGTTTTAGAGCTCCAATGAACTTCGATTATGGTTTAGACAAGGTTATTTAACTATTGAGTCCTCCGATAGTGATTTAGACAAAGTCTTAGTTACCTACAGTCAAGTAGAGTCTATCAATTCGAATTTCCTCATGTGGATTCGAATTTCATGTGGCTATTAAAGCCATTGTACTTCATTGTAATTATTATCCGATTACTTTTTGATTAATGAAAGCATTCACAGCTGCAAGTCATTTTTGCACTATTTCATTATTCAATTGTTGAGTAAATTATGTGATCTAGTTTGTGAGTTGTGTGTTTGTCTACAGATCTATGTGCTCAATTTAATATGGTATCAGAGCCTCGGTGGACAAGACACCTCTCCTCCTCAGATCTCCAGCTGGATCATTTTTTTTGAGTAAATTGCTCCTTCCAGTACTGCACCAAAAGCGAAGAATTTACCACTTAATATCCCAAGTCAGGAAATTGTTGATCAAGCTTGCTTGATCAACTATGCTGGGTGTGAAGGAAATTCCAAAAGTGCAGACTGTCAACCTTACTTTGTATGTTTGATTGTGTGACAGGTTATCAGCTTTTTCTTACAGCATTCGGTGCAAGAAGCCCTTTCTTCTCACTGCATTCGCTACAGCAATTCAGTTCTTCTTACTACATTCAAAATGGCTCATCCAATAGAACTTCTCACTCCCTTCAATTATCACAAGTGGAAGGGAGACATTGTGGTAATGCTCCGCACCAAGGGGCTCTTCAGGATCATAGAAGAAATAGAGGAAGAGCCAGATTTAGATAAAGACAAAGCTAAGTACATGAACAGGCTTGATGAAACCCATGGACACTTGCTCTCCTCGGTCTCTAAAGATCTTTGGTTCCACATTCTATAATTGAAGACTCCTAAGGAGATTTGGGACAAGCTTTCCTCCTTATTTGATAAGCAGGATGAGATGAGGATCCATCAGCTAGAAAATGATCGGATTACTCTCAATCCATCCAATTTCGAATCTTTGAATGAATTCTTCACAAATTTCAAGAACCTGACATATCAGTTGAAGCAATGCAAAGTGAAGAAGGATGAAGATCAGCTCATCCTTGCCATTCTGATCACAAATCTCAATGCAGACTACTCAGTCTTTGTATCCACCTTCCAAACAGTAAGGCTCACTACTCCAAATTGGAAGATGCTCACTCTTAATGCCTTCATCCAATCTCTTATTTCTGAGAATGATAAATTGATCCAAATGGGGATCATTCGATCTCCCAAAGATCTAGCTCTAGCTGCAAGAGTAGTTAAGGTAGTGAATGACAAAGGGAAGCAAAGAGATGAGTCCCTTGTGAAGAAAGAGCAGTCAAAATAAACTTCAGGTTCAAAGAGAAGCAAGAAAAATGGCAAAGGCAAGGTCCTCTGTTCTTACTGTGGAAGGGGATTTCATTCAGAAAGATCCTGTATGAGAAGACAACTTGATGAAATGGCTCTTCTTTTGAAGGAACATAACATTTATGTACCTGCTAGCGCAAGGAAGGATGACTCTGAAGAAGAAGAAGATGAAGAATAAAGAAGGAAAGGCCATGCATTGAAGGCTTGCTGCACATCATCAGATGTCTTCCTCGTTGATTCTGGAGCTTCCAACCATATGGCTGCATCCAGAGAATCATTCTCTTCTTTTCACTCCTTTGATGGTCCTAGTATTCATATGGGAAATAACAGTAAATTCAAAACAAAAGGGAAGGGCTCTGTCAAACTTGAACATGGAAGGTTCAAAGATGTACTATTTGTTCCCTCCCCAGCTTCAAAACTGTTATCTGTCTATCAGATGACCCATACTGGATCTCCAAAGAGAGTGATGTTTGGTCCTGACTCAGTGGATATCACAGATATCTCTATTGGGAGCATCATAGCAAAGGGTATTGCAAATCATGCTTCAAAATCATATGAGTTCTCACATTTCATGCCTCCTTCAAAACCAGTGCACTCTCAGTAGCCACTTGTAAGCGAAGGTAAAATCATTGCATCTACTTCTTTTACAACTTCTAGTAGTTTTGCAGATCCATCCTTATTAGTTTATGACCTTGAGATTCAGGGTGACTCAGATCTATATTCAAACCCTACTTCCAAACTGGAAGCTAGGAAGATGACTGGAAACTCACCTGACACTCAGAAAGGAAAGACCCTTGCGTAATGTCATGCTATCTTACCTCCTTCAGGGAGATGCAATAGACTCCCTGTAAGATGCTATATGGAAAGGGCTCATTCTCACAACATTCAGAAGAATGGATATGATCATACACCTCTTCATTCAACAAGATACAAAGGTTACACTCCTCCTTCCTTCCATCATCATTTTTTGAGAAGAAGGAGAAGTCCACATGCCAGGACCCAGAATACCTGTGCACAACACACCATGCATGCTGCTTTGCTACCTTATAGAGATGAAGATTGCAGCAACATATTTTCAATTTTTTCAAACTTGAGACTTGATTCTACCTGCTTAGATAGAGGGGGGGGGGGGGGGGTTCCATGTGTTTTTTTCCCTAGCTCCTTGTATTAAGCAATTACTTTATTTTTACTTGATGTAATGGGTGACCTATGGTCTTAGTTACTAGGGCCCACAGATTGTCCAAGTTAGCATTTAGGGGGGGGTGTTAGGATTATTAATCCTCCATTGTCCAAATTTGGTCATATGTCTAAATCAAGAGTCATGTCTAAATCGGGAGTCCATCCAATCTATTTATAGTTATTAGCACCATTGGGTCCACTTGGCCTAGTTGGGGCACATGTTTCAATTACTAAAGTGTGGGGAACACTAATTGAGGCTTATTGCCACTAATTTAACTTAATTGCATTAGTTTAGGAGCCTCCTAGACCAATCCCTACAATTTAGGAAGCCACTGGGAGTGCCGAAACCAACCAAGGTCAGTTCAGTTCAGTTGATGACTAGTTAAGCTAAGTTAGGAGTCAGTTACATTCAGTTCCAATCCTCTACATTCCGTTAGCGCTAGGTTTACTTGACTGCACTCAGGAGGGGCACATTTCTCATGTACCAAAGTCAGTTAGCCTTAGTCAACACTAAATGTAACACTTGAGTTGTTTTTTAGAGCTCTAATGAACTTCGGTTATGGTTTAGACAAGGCCAGTTAACTATTGAGTCCTCCGATAGTGATTTAGACAAAGTCTTAGTTACCTACAGTCAAGTAGAGTCTATCAATTTGAATTTCCTCATGTGGATTCGAATTTCATGTGGCTATTAAAGCCATTGTACTTCATTGTAATTATTATCCGATTACTTTTTGATTAATGAAAGAATTCACAGCTGCAAGCCATTTTTGCATTGTTTCATTCTTCAATTGCTGAGTAAATTGTGTGATCTACTTTGTGAGTTGTGTATTTTTCTACAGATCTATGTGCTCAATTTAATGGGTAGGAGTGATGGAGGATCATGACTACCTGTGTGGAGATCATACCATGTGCTGTTTGTTGAGACAAGGACATTTCATTATGATTTTTTTTGTTTGTTTTCAGTTGTAGGACCACTCAGTGTAGGAAGTAACAATTTAGGTTAAATAGACAGACTAGAGAAGTAGAGGTGGTTCTGCTCTTCAGCATTAGATTTAGAGTTTACAGAGAAACAGAAAGACGTGCATCTAGTTTCGTTTGTAAATATTTTTAAGAGACTGAAGAAGAGGACCGAGCTATGTGCGTGTGTATTTGTTCTATTACTTAATAGAAGGATTAACTGTGTGTTTGTAGTGTTGTTAGCGTATATGCATGTGCTATTTTGAACTGTGTGTTCTTACAGAGCCACCTTTGGTGTTTTTTAGAACATCTACGTATTTATGTGAGCTTGTTGATTCAAGTGTTAGATTGTTGCTGAAATAGTTGAAATAGGTCGCAAATGCATGAATAGGAGTGTTAGGTTAATGAATCATGAATATTAAAGGCTAGATTAATCAATTCTATGATCAATCGGCTCTACCTGCATATTTTTTTCCTTAACAAGATTTTGCAGAGAATGAATGATGGAGATTGAGTCAGCAGACGAAGATCTGACGGCCCAGGAGAGATCTGCAACAAAAGTTGCGAGGGCGATAACAAATCCACAAAGATCTGTGAGATATGCATAAAAAAAGTAGATCGACGGTTGGGGAGCGGGTTGCAAAGATTTAACGGTTAGAAAGATTGCGTAGGAAGAGTTGTGGGAGGAAAGTTGCGGGGGAGAAACTTTGGGAATTCGGTCGCGCATCCCGCATCCCGCAACCCACTTGTGGAAAGGCTGTTGTGGACGGAAAGTTACAGGGGAGAAACTTTGAAACGTTGATTTTGCATCATGCATCCTGCATGAGGAAAGGTTGTTGCAGAAAAAGAGTTGCAGAAGAGCTGTTGCGGAAGCTGAATTGCGGGGAGGCAATTTAGCATAGAATTTGGCTAAGGGATAAATTTGGCAGTCCTGCTAAGTGTAGGAGCCACCAGATCCTAAAGGTGCTGGTTGGGTTGGTTGTGGTCGATCCCACCTACACCAGTCTGGATCCTCTCAAGCTAGTTCCAACATGCATGTAGCTTAGAGCTCCTAAGGTAAGGCTTCCCTAACTAGGATATTAGGTTTGAATCACTTCTCCTTTTTCCTCTTAGGAAAATTTTCTCCAAGAACTCTCTTGAGAATTAACAGGAAGAAATAATGATTTACCAAAAAATATGGAAGAGATCCCCAAGCCTTTATTTGGATTGGATATTTATAGGCATACTTTTCAGTCAAAGGGGCAGTTAAATCTAGAATCCTCTGATTTTTTTATTTAACCCTTTTTATTTAATTTAGGAATTTTTAATATTTAACTTAGGAACTTCTAACTAGTTCCTATTTGGACTTTTGTAGGTATTATACTTATTTAATTATCTTTCTGTAGTAATAATAATAAATGGATCCTTTCTTTATTTCTTATACTTTTAATATTATTACTATGTTTACTCTTATACATACCATGTATAAAATATATAATTATATATATATATTATTTGTTAACATTTGTCTTTAGGTATCATATACATGATCCCTAAACTTATGACACTTTCTTCATTAAGGCCATCAGGTAGGTGGTTATGTCTACTAGATGGCTAAGCAACTCTAAACATCCTTGCATGTTGGATTCCCTCGTATAACATGGTATTTCTTCGGTACTTGATGAGATAAAGAAATTCAAGATTTCATTTAATCACTTATAAATAAGTTATATGAGATCAATATTTTACTCGAGTCATTTTCACTCGACATAATTAATTCTTTTCAGTAACTCCTATCGCTTATCCATAGCCCATACTCAACGCTAAAAACAAGGAGTTAGAAACTTAGTGCAATTCCAGAGCTCCTTGCTCAACATCAAATTGGAAGTCTCCAAGGCTTATGCCCAACACTTCCAATTTATCTTTTTCATGTGATTGAGAGCTTCCTGCTCAACACAAAGGTTTACATAATTCATGTGTTCTAGAGCTCCACACTCAACACAACAAAACACTCATGTGCTCCAGATCTCCTTGATCAACAAAAAACATCTCATCAAACATGTGCTTTAGGGTCCATGCCCAACACATAAAATCATACATAAAACACATGTAACTGACTTACGCCCAATATATCAAACAAATCATCATGTTCATATGTAGTGGGGTCCTTGATCCAGTGGATTATTCATCTTTAAAAATTACACTGATCCAATATGGTACAAGGGTTATTAATCTATGGTTCAAAGAACATAACACATGTATGTTCCACACATATGCTAAACATAGTGGTGACATATCGCACTGGCTGCGACATACATATCGCACCTGCTGCGACATACATCGCACTTGCTGCAACATACATATCACAATGGCTGTGACATACATATCGCCTTTTCTGTGACAGACATATCACACTTGCTGTGACATACATCGCACTTGCTGCAACATTGTGAATATAGTGGGGACATCAAACGGTTACATTACGTGTGACGCTATGGTATGGTGCAACATATGTGCATAACGGTCATTGCAACGTGTTGTGAGTCAACATATGTGCATGGAGTTGGTTGCAACGTTTCGGGAATATGGAACGTCGTGGTACCATAACGCTTGGGAAGCGGTTTGGTCGAATTGCATGGTTCAGTTTTAGCATATGGTTGTAACGATAATAAAGAAGATAACAACTGTGTGAAAGAGGGAGGCGAATCCGTTACTTATCCTCCCACTGAACGCTTAAATAGAAGAGGCTGGCCACCAGTGAAGGGGGACTCAGTTCGTTCAGAGCACAGTACATCGTTTCTCTGTTATGCGAAGCTTGGAGAGTTTGTTGTAAAGTGTTCCGATGCTGTTACTGTGGAAGTTGACATTCTCTGTCATACTTTAGCTTTCCTTGCCTTACGAAGGCTAATTGTAATTTCTAGAGAAAGGTCTTAAAGACTTTGTACAACATTCTGTTTACAGTTGCTAAAGTTGTTTCCAGAACCATTTTTGTACCATTTTTAAGAGATTAATTGGATCGATACCCATTGGAGAGGGACCCGGAGATGTAGCCCAGTGAAGGGGGTGAACTCCGTTATCAGCTTCTGTTTTGTGACTCTCTGATTCTATGTTTCTTTTATATCTATTTATCAGTTTTGTTTTCCATCTGTTTTCAGCATTTAATTTCTGTAAATGCTATTCCATTAATTCACTTGCTGAACGCATTCTTTTTAACACAAACTTTTAATGCACACAAGTTGAGGTCCAACGGATCATGTTATGGTATCAGAGTTGGTTAACTGCTTGTGCAAGTTTGTGAATGCTTACCAAGTCCAGGTTAAAGTTGGGTGAAGGAGAATTAACTGAAGGAGATCCTGAGATTGGATCCAGGAGAACATTCTCAAGAACCATGTCTTCTCCACGAGGAGAAGAAGAAGGACATACAGAACGGGAAAAACCTGTTATTTCTGAAACTGAGTTTTTGGTGGATTTTATGAGCATGAAAGCCATGATGGAAATTCTACTCGATGAGCGAGCAGAAAGGAAGAATAAAGAAGAAGGATCTTCATCCAAAGATGCGGAAGTGAAGAAGGAAGAAAAGGGTAAAGGAGTAGGAGGAAATGGTGATCCTCTTGATACTAATCAAACTTTCTCTTCTTCTCATACTTCTCATTCAAATAATGCAAATTCTAATATGCCTTATTTCAAATTGGATGTGAAATTTGAATTGCCAATTTATAATGGAGATTTAGATGCTAAAAAGTTAAAAAATTGGATCAAGCAGCTTGAAGTATATTGCAGGGTGCAGGGCATCAATGATGACCCTTCTAGAATTCAATTGGCCACTCTAAGAATGAGTGGAATGGATCTTACTTGGTGGGAGAGCAAGATTCAGCAAGATCTTCGAAAGAATGGTAAAATTATTTCAGTTTGGAATGAATTCATTGAAGTATTAAGGAAGCAATTTTATCCTTTAGGCCATATTCAAAAATTAACCATGGGTTGGAAAATGTTTAGACAAGCTAAAGGACAAAGCATTCAAGACTATACTCATGAATTCAGGAAAAGGGCCATTGCATTGAATGTTGCATTAGATACACAGAAAACTCTTCTTAAGTATATTGGTGGCATGCATTCTTATTTGAGACATACTTTGTTGATGTTTAAACCCAGTAATTTGGATGATGCATGCATTCAAGCTACCCATTTAGAATCCAGGGGCAAGCATGCTAATGATACTTTTGTGAATAATTCATTTAAATCTGACAACAAATCGAAAGGTCAAGATAAGGGGAAAAAGAAGATGGCTACTGTTAAGAAAGAGGGTGAAAAGCCTACATGTTCGCATTGTCAGAAGGGACATGATGTCTCTAAGTGCTGGAAACTTCATCCAGAGTTAAGGCCAAAGAAGTACGGAGGAAACAAAGATAAAGGCAAAGCAAAAGCTACTGCAGCAGTTATTCAAGACTTGGGGTCCGATTCAGGTGATGAAACAAAGGTTACAGCTGTCAGAATCCAGGGTAAGAATAAAAGTATCTCACTTCCCATTTATGCAAAATCAAGTTCTAGTGCAAGTACAAATATGCCATCTACTTCAAAGCAAAATGATAAAGATAGAAGTGCACTGTTTCATGTTCATGTCATTACAAATCACACAAAGATTGATACATTGTTTGATAGTGGTTCACAAGTAAATATGATATCAGAAGAAGTGGTTAGGAAATTGCATTTAGTTACTATGCCTCATGAAAAACCCTATCCTCTTGGTTGGGTTACTAATGATACACAATTACAAGTTACAAAGAAATGTGTATTGAAGTTTGCAATTATTGAAAAGTTCATGGATGAGGTAGAATTAGATGTAGTGCCACTTGACATTTGTGGGATAGTGCTTGGGAGTCCATATTTGTATGCCCGAAAAGCAGTCTTTTATAAAGAGCAGAATAAGTATCATCTTTTTAAAGATGGTGTGGAATACATTGTACGAGCACATAAGACAAGAACAAACCTAGCAATAGTTTCTGCAGGACAAATGAAGAGGCTGGTAAATGCTAGTAAGAATTTTGTGTTAATGATGGTTAAGGTGAAAAATGATGAGATTTCTCAATATTTTGAAGGATGTGATCCTAAACATAAATATGAACTAATTAAAATTATTTCTGAGTATGACGATTTATTTCAAGATCCGAAAGGGTTACCACCAAAAAGAGAAATTCAGCATGAGATACAGTTGCAGCAGGATGTGCCACTCCCGAACATAGCCATGTATCGGATGTCTGTAATGCAGAATGAGGAGATCAAGAAGCAGGTTCAGGAGCTGATCGAGAAGGGGGTCATCCGTCCAAGCACTTCTCCTTGCAACTCTCCTATAGTCTTGGTTCCAAAGAAGGATCGGTCGTGGAGGATGTGTATCGACTACAGGGCCCTTAACAAAATCACCATTAAAAACAGGTATCCTCTCCCTCACATTGATGATTTGCTTGATCAGTTGAAACATGCAATTTATGTTACAAAATTGGATCTGTGTAGTGGGTATCATCAAATCCGCGTTGCTGAAAATGATGCTTGGAAAACAACATTTAAAACAAAACAGGGTTTGTATGAATGGCTTGTAATGCCTTTCGGGCTATGTAATGCTCCTGCTACTTTCATGCAGGTCATGAATGATGTCTTTCGACCATTCATTGATGATTTTGTAATTGTATATCTAGATGATATCTTGGTGTTTAGCAAAACCTGGGAGGAACACATTATACATGTGAAGAAAGTTTTAAATGTACCGGGGAAGGAGAAGCTTTGTGTAAAAATGTCTAAATGTGAGTTTGCTAAAACTTCTTTAGTATATCTGGGCCATATTATTGGTGGAGGCCACCTACGAGTGGACCCATCCAAGGTTGCTGTCATTGTAAACTAGCCATGACCTAACACCGTTACTGAAATCAGAAGTTTTCTGGGTGCAGTTCAGTATTGGAGGAAATTCATTTTTGGGTTTTCTTCCATTGCTGCTCCATTACATGCGTTGACAAGCATTAAAGAAATTTTCCAGTGGGGAGGAAAGCATTAGAGAGCCTTCGACACTTTGAAGGAAAGGATCAGCACAACACCAGTTCTAACGTTGCCAAATTTGCAGTAGCCATTTGAGATCGAAACCGATGCCAGTGGGTTTGCCATGGGAGCAGTTTTGATGCAAGGAAGGAAGCCAGTCTGTTACCATTCAGAAACATTCTCTACTACGGTAAGTAACTATCCGACCTATGACAAAGAGTTGTATGCTTTGGTACAGAGTGTGAAGAAGTGGAAACATTATATCATGGGAAAAGAAACAGTCATACATACTGATCACCAGCCACTTCAATATTTACAATCTCAAACTAAAGTACAACAAAGTAGGCATTTAAGATGGATGGGATTTTTACAGCAGTTTAATCTCGTAATTAGATACAAAAAGGGAATTCATAATAAAGTAGTAGACATGTTATCAAGGCCACCTATGAATGCTTCAATCATTCTTCAGGACAGTTCATTAACCCATGAGAGTTATGTTGAAAAATATGCAGAAGATAAAGATTTTAAGAACGTATATGCATCACTAATACATGGTAAACAGGAAGAGAACTATTATGTGCATGATCAACTCTTGTATAATATTGGTAAACTCTGTATTCTAGAGAAGGAAAGAGTGCATGTGATCCGAGAAGCACATAGTCCGTTGATTGCAGGACATTTTGGAGTAAGTAAAACATTGTCTGTATTGCAAAATCACTGTTATTGGCCTCAAATGCAAGAAACTGTAGCTAAATACATAATAGGTTGTGTTATGTGTGCAACAAGTAAGCCTAGCAATAGGAAATTGGGTTTGTACACACCTCTTCCAGTTTCTTCTCGTCCTTGGGAAAACATTTCTATGGACTTTGTAGGGGGACTACCTATGTATAGAAAAGGGCATAATTACCTATATGTTGTTGTGGATAGATTCAGCAAAATGTGTATCTTAATTCCATGTAACAAACAGATCACGACTGAACAAACAGCTCATCTATTCTTTCAGAATGTTTGGGTACATTTTGGTCTACCCATTTCTATTGTATCTGATCAAGAGTCCCGGTTCTTGGGAGAATTCTGGTCAAGTTTATGGGAGCTTATGGATACTAAACTTAAGAAAAGTACAGCTTTTCATCCGCAGACCGATGGACAAATAGAGGTAGTGAACATAACAGTGATTCAGCTGCTCAGAGGATATTGTAGTAAACATCCTAAACTTTGGGATGAGTGGTTGCAGTATATACAGCATGCTTACAATCATGCAGTTCATTCTTCCACGAAAATATCTGCTTTTGAAACTTGTTTTGGTTATCTGTGAAAAACACCGATGGACTTCTCTTTTGACAAAGATGTAGTGGATGGACATCATGATGCAGACAAGGCCTTAAAGTTCATCCAGAGAATCCAAGTAGTGAAGTAGGCAGTTCAAGAACAGTTGGAGAAGAGCCAGGCAAAGTACAAAGCCAGCTATGACAAGCATCGAGTTGATCATCAATTTCAGGTTGGTGACAGAGTTTGGTTACATATCACCAAAGAAAGGATGAAAGGTGAAGGTAAAAATCTTAAACCTATCAGGTATGGTCCTTTTGAGATCTTGGAAAAGATCGGTACTAATGCTTTTCGCTTGAACTTGCCTCCATACATGCAAATTTATTCAGTTATCAATGTTGAGGATCTTAAATTGTATGAGCCTCCTATGATCATGGATGAGGAAATTAACATGCAGATTCCTTCAGTTGATGATATGGCACCTGAATATATGAATGAGTTGCAGGATGATGTTATTCTAGACAGAAATGTAAGAACTTCACGAAGGGGGAATGCTGAGTACCTCCGAGTGGGGCTTAAAGGCAGGCATCCTAGCAAAGCAAGATGGATGGAGATTGGAAGAGTGAGGGAACTGTACCCTCACTTATTTGCAGAGTGACTTAGGCTTTTGGTGGTCCAAAAGCTCTCCAATGGGGAGGAATGATCCGGTGGATTATTCATCTTTAAAAATTACACTGATCCAATATGGTACAAGGGTTATTAATCTATGGTTCAAAGAACATAACACATGTATGTTCCACACATATGCTAAACATAGTGGTGACATATCGCACTGGCTGCGACATACATATCAAACTTGCTGCGACATACGTCGCACCTGCTACGACATACGTCGCACCTGCTGTGACATACATTGCACTTACTGTGACATACGTTGCACCTGCTGCGACAGACATATCGTACTTGCTGCGACAGACATATCACCTTTGCTGTTACAGACATATCACCTTTGCTATGACAGACATATCACACTTGCTGCAACATACATCGCACTTGCTGCAACATTGTGAAGATAGTGGTGACATCAAATGGTTACATTACGTGTGACGCTATGGTATGGTGCAACATATGTGAATAACGGTCATTGCAACGTGTTGTGAGTCATCATATGTGCGTGGAGTTGGTTGCAATGTTTCGGGAATATGGAATGTTGTGGTACCATAACGCTTGGGCAGTGATTTGGTCGAATTTCATGGTTTAGTTTTAGCGTATGGTTGTAATGATAATAAAGAAGATAACAGCTGTGTGAAAGAGGGAGGCGAATCTGTTACTTATCCTCCCACTAAATGCTTAAATAGAAGAGGTTGGCCACCAGTGAAGGGGGACTCAGTTCGTTCAGAGCGCAGTACATCGTTTCTCTGTTATGCGAAGCTTTGAGAGTTTGTTGTAAAGTGTTCCGATGCTGTTACTGTGGAAGTCAACATTCTCTGTCATACTTTAGCTTTCCTTGCCTTACGAAGGCTGATTGTAATTTCCAGAGAAAGGTCTTAAAGACTTTGTACAACATTCTATTTACAGTTGCTGAAGTTGTTTCCAGAACCATTTTTGTACCATTTTTAAGAGATTAATTGGATCGGTACCCATTGGAGAGGGACCCAGAGATGTAGCCCAATGAAGGGGGTGAATCCATTATCAGCTTATGTTTTGTGACTCTCTGATTCTGTGTTTCTTTTATATCTATTTATCACTTTTGTTTTCCATCTGTTTTTAGCATTTAATTTCTGTAAATGTTGTTCCATTAGTTCACCTGCTGAACGCATTCTTTTTAACACAAACTTTTAATGCACACAAGTTGAGGTCCGACGGATCAGTCCTAGACCCAATATATCAAAATAAAACATCAAAGTAACATCATAGTCAATGGAGCTTATTCCCATAAGTGTTAGGTCAAAATTCAAGATATTACATCCCTCCTCGCTCAAAACAATGCCGTCCCTAGTGTTCTAGGGACTCGGAATGAAATCATGAAACAAGGCGGGGTAAGCCTTTCTCATGGTCACTTCATTAGCCCAAGTAGCCGCATCGGCTTTGAAGTGCTTCCATTGCACTTTCAATTGGACTATGGTGCACTTCCTGAGCTGCACCTCTCTCTTGTCCAATATATTAATAGGGTCAGGGGAAAACTCCCCTTCAAATTCCACCTTTAATAAGGACCAATCAATCAGATATTTAGTATCATAAACATATTTATTTAATAATGATGCATGGAACACATTATGGACTCTTATGTGAGTGAGTAACGCTAGTTCATATGCCACTGGCCCTCACTTGGCCAGTATCTCAAAGGGTCCACAAAATCTAGGTGCTAACTTACCACACCTTCCCAAGCTCAACGAGCTTCGTTTTGCTTTTACTTTCAAGTAGACATGGTCGCCTATTTGATAATCTTTATCTCTTATTTTATTATCTGTGTAGCTTTTCTGACGGTCTTGTGCTTCTTTAAGGTTCACCTGGACCTTGGTAACCAATTGTTCCAATTCCTTTAACAAGTCAAGCCCTAACATGAGCCGATCCATCGGGCTATCCCAACTAACCGGTGTTCTACACTTCCGTCCATAGAGTACCTCAAAGAGACTCATCTTGGTGGAAGTCTGGTATCCATTGTTATATGAAAACTATGCAATATGCAGGTAATATTCCCACTTGGTGGGGATGTTCATGACATACATCCTAAGCATGTCCTCGACAATCTGGTTTACCCTTTATGTCTGCCCATTTGTCTATGGGTGATAACCAGTATTGAAGTTCAACTGCGTCTCTAATCCAGAGAATAAGGATCTCCAAAAGTTTCCAGTAAACTTAGTATCTTGATCTGAGATGATTTCCTTGGGTATCCCGTGCAATCTACTACTAATATCTCCTTTAAGAAGATATCGACAATGTGTACTACCTTGTAGGTCGACTTCATTGGAATGAAGTGTGCTGCTTTTGATAGTTTTTCAACTACTACAAAGAAAGAATCATTTTGTTTCTTATTCTTAGGTAGACCCGTGATAAAATCCATACTAATGACCTCCCACTTCCATTCTGGAATGGGTAATGGCTTTAGCGACCCCGAAAGATACTGGTGCTCAGCTTTGACGAGCTGACATTCCTGACATTTTTCAATAAACAACGATATGTCAGACTTTAACTTAGGATAGAAAAAGTGTCTCTTAACAGCTTATATTGTCTTTTATATCCCGGATGCCTCGAGTAGGGTGTCCTATGAAATTCCATGAGGATACTGGAACAAATGTTCTCTCCTTCTCGAATGTACAATCTCTCCTTGGACGATATTAGTCCTATTTCATCTACCTTGTAATATTTTTGTTGTTGAAACAACCTGTCCTCCTGGACCTTCTTGAGGATTTCTACATAGAAAGGGTCAACTATGTTGGTCGTTCTAATCCTCTCATGTAAATCCAAATCAGTTTGAATTAAAGTCACCTCATATATCATATGAGTTCATCGGTTCAAATCATCATCAATATTGTGCTCTTTGCCCTTTATATGCTTTAGCTCGAAATGGTACTCACTAAGGAAATACAACCATCTGGCTTTCCTGGAATTCAGATCTAGTTGCTCAAATAAATATTTCAGACTCATATTGTCTATCTTCAAAAGGAATTTCCTTCCCATGAGGTAGTGCCTCCACATCTTCAAGGCATGGATGATGGCTGCTAACTCAAGATCATGTGTGGTATAGTTCTGCTCATGTTCTTTTAACTTTCATGATTCATAACAGATCACATAATTGTTCTGCAAGAGGACTCCTCCGAGCCCTTCCTTGCTTGCATCCGTGCAAACAATGAAATCCCCATCGGGATCTGCAATTCATAGTATCGATGCAGTCATCAAAAAATGCTTAAGATTTTGAAAATTTTCCTTGCACTTTGTTGTCCATAAGAACTTATTTTCCTTCTTTTGCAAAGCATTCATGGTGTTAACAACCCTACCTACCAGAAGGTTGAAAAATCATAAGTGAAGAAGAGGTAATGGTCGTTTATAATACTTTGGTTAAAATTTTATGGTATGAGAGTAGCGCAAGAGGCAAAAAACGAGGAGTCATCAAAAGATCCTATGGTGCGGAATGAAAAGGAGAAGATCAACGGCCTATATCATGTCCGCTCTTCAAAAGATGCGAGGAGAATAAGTGTATGCGAGCATTTAATATGATATATGGATCAACGGTCGTTGATCCTGCTCGAATAGATCTATGGTCTGTATAAAATCCGCTCTGTGAACCTGAACGATTGCTAAAACAACGGAGCCCCGACGGAATCGAGTACATGTCTCTTGATCTAACGGTGGAGAGATAAAGGCATATTTCATCTACGATCGTGGATGAATCTGGAGCGGAAACTTGCACGATGGATAGAACCACTAAGCTCAGCGGAATCAGGTACGTGGCACTTGATCCGAGGGTTGAAAAGTAAAGGTGAAAAAGATCAACGGTCACAGATGGAGCCAGAGTGGGAAGGTGTACGATAGTTAAAGGTGAAGGGTGGCTATGGAATATAAACCACTATCCACGTGGCCGATCGTGGTACAATCCGGAGGTGAAAGTGGTTCCACGAAAACCGCCAAAGGGACGTTCCAGAGTGGGGTCCTATAAAAGGGAAGTTGACTTGTTCCGTGGTTATTTTATTGGTGCCGCACAAGTGAAAAAGACCTGCAGATTCGTCAACTGTCGACTGTCAGTTTCAAACATACGCGGCCATGGTAAACATGTAAGGCTTAAGCGCCCATAATTCATCCATATCCTTACTATTTTCAACTGAATTATGGACCCAGGGAAGGAATTGCAAGGGTCTGGTCGCATTTTAGATGACAGGGAGGATTATTTGGTTGATAGAGACAGAGGGGTGTGCGACCCTTTCCTATCCATAGGAAGCATTTCAGTTAGTAAAGAAAGGTTGTGGCACTATAACTCACAGGGCAATGATGTCTTGAATGTCTGTAAATCCTTTTTGTATTATTTTACCCTTGAACAAACCTGCATTTTGTAGAATGGTGTGCTGTCAATTACTCCCCTTCTCAGAGAATCATCGTAAGCCAGTCTACATCTCGAATAATCTATAAAATTAATGCCAAAGTCATCCGTGATAACCTCAATTTTCCTGAAAGTTATCCTGACATTCATGAACCTGTGAATGAGTCGATTCTTGCTGAATTGTATAAGAGCTGTGAAACTGAAATCCGTTGCAAATTCCTATCCAGTGTTTTGAAAGAAGGTCAGTCTTTAGACAGTCTTTTCCTGCCTTACCATGTTCATATTTTCAAAAATGAGGTTCAATTAGTGCTATCCCTGGTCTGTCAAATATTGGGTCTTGACGATGATTGTCACGTAAGTGAAGTCATCCTTGGTTTTTTGTTAAAAATAAGCTCGTTAGGTTCTGAGTCCCAGTCAGTTCCAGTATTCATTCTTGATGAATACTTAGCAAAAGCAATCCATCTTCAATTAAGTGAATTCCCGAAAGTCCGGTTTTTTAAATTTCAGACTTACTTGTTGAACATGCTGCTATGTTCAAATGTCACTGAGCTACAGTTTTTGAGTACTATCTTCTCTTTTGATTTGCCTAAGCAAATCAACATGTTTGAATTTGCCAATTCAATCATGTCAGAAATTTATAAAATGTTGTTCGATGAATAATTACCCCGTGTGTTAGAAGATATGAAATGTCTAATGCAGTCCTCACCCGAGGACCGAGTTGGGGACTGGTTCTTGCATAAAGATTCCACTGTCTTGAGAGTATATGGATTTACCGGAGAGCCTTACAGGTTACCAGCTTTCCTAAATCCAAGGATTTTTGTATTAGAATTCATGAGGCAAAGGTTACATTCAGAAGAAGAGCATTTTGGAGCTTTTAAAAAATATTCAAATATTAAATTTCCTCTCAAGGTTGGCTCTTTTATTTTTAAAAATAAAGGTGCCTTAGTTTTTATTGAAAAATTATTGGCAAGCATGGAGTTCAAAAAAGAGCCAAAGATAAACTATGATCCCCACCGTGTAATCTCTCTGATAAAGCAGGCAAACAAAAACAAGCCGTTTGACCACCAGTTTATTAAAGGTTTAAAGGAAGCAGCCAATCTGTTGCAGTTTATGGAGACTCCAAGATCCGATGAAGATGCAAGTGTTGTACCGGTTGTAACATCTCAGGTGACAGGTGGTTCCAGTATTGTAATCAAAAGAAGCCTTTCTGAAATTGAAAACATGGAAGTAGATGGGGATGGATCACACAAAAAGGCTAAGGTTTTCCAAGTTGGTGAAGTTTTAGGAGAAGAAATTTCAGATGATTTCAAAAGGGTTTCCCTAGTCCCAACAAAAGCTGTAAAGGTAAATCAATTTTCTTTCAAAGATGTAGATAGTTCAGAACCAAGCTCAATTTTCAAATCCAAGGAAGAACTTAAGGCCAGTTATATGGAGAAAAGAAAGCAGTCTCTAGAGGAAACAAGAAATTTACTCACAAAGGTAAGGAATTTAAACAATCCGAAAACCTCATTGGTTTCTGCCAGAAATACAAAAAGAAATACCTTCAAATTGGCCATGGTGAGCGACAAGAAAGTAACAGAAATGGAAATAAGGTTGGATAAGATTAGTGCGCCTGACAAAATACAGCTACACAAACAGACAAGTGACATTATTTATTCAGACCCGTTACAAGCTATGATGAGAATAAATAAACTACAAATTTTGGTAGATAAATTAGAAATTCAATTGAAGCATGAAAGAGTTGAAAATAAGGCCAATGCCATTTAGATTAAGAAGCTACAAGCAGATATTATCAGTTCAGGCAATGAAAGAGATAACACCCAAGCTGTCAAAATAATGTTGGAAGAGAAAGACAATGCTCTCCAAGTTTTGAAGAAAAAATTAAAGATCCCAGGCTCTAAGCATGTTCAATCATCTGAGTTATTGGTTCTGCAAGAAGAGAAAGACAAGATCCACCAGGAGATGATGGAACATAAAGGGAGGGCTGTTGAATTACAAGAAGAGAAAGACAGGTGGGAAACTGAACGGAGAGAACTAATATCTCATATCTCCATGATGAAAAAGGAACAAAATGATGAAAAGGAGATCATGGAGGAATTGATGAGTCAGACGCCCACCGATGAAGACCTGTCCATTGTAAATATTGAGAAGCCATTGAATGATTTTTTTGCTGATGATCTATTGGTACCTATGTCCCAGGTAAGCTTAAAGGATGAGGAAATAAAGGAGTTAAAAGTAGAAAATGAAAATATAAAATACGAGTTAGCTAAAATGGGTGAAAGTAAAAACAAAATATTACAAGACAGGAATCAGCTGCAGAAGAAATTCAATGAAGTTAAAGAGAGAAACATAGGGAAAGGTCCTCTCCAAGGGGCGAAGCACATCATTTGGGACACCTTGTCTGTAGAGATTACTAAATTCAGGCACTATCTGAACTTTATCGATGATCAAAGTATATTGATCAATTTGGCACACCAAAGACTAAAGTTAGTCAATGAACACATGGAGAGAAGATCTCTTACCACAGCCCAGAACAGGTTGAATTTTTTAAATTCATTGACATACCAGAAATTACATGATATGGGAATAAAGGACAGGATATCAATAGTACTATGGGCTAAGAATTTCATCCACAAGCATCATTTAATGAAGACGGTCCAAGACAGAGTTGATGAAATGGTTTCACAAGTTAATAACTTCAAGCAGGTTTTCAAAGAGCTATTTGAGGACGGCCTGCCTTCATTTTGGGACGAGGAGGGACGGATGTTTTCTCAGGAGCACTATCACAGCTTGTTAGTTTAGAGCCGCATGGACCACTCCAAATTTGATGATTTGGAAAAAGGCCTAACAGGAAAAGCTATTGTGGACAAATTGACAGAGGATTTCGAAATTTTACAAAAGTTCTTGATTGTCAGGAAAGGACTGCCCAAGGTGTCATATGAAGCTTACATGGAGCTTGAAGTGTCAATTTGAGAGATGATGGAATGCGATACCCCTAGCGCGGAGCAATGGAAAGCCGTGGAAAGGTTCGGAAAGACAAAATACATTCTCCACTCGTGAAGACCAAGTGTTGCGCGCTAAGAAGCTGTCAAGATGGTCCTTGTACCAAGTTGATTTAATTAAATAATCAGTTAGGATTGAAGCTGTAGTTTATTCCTAGAAATTAGGAATTTAGTTACAAGGCTTTAAATTAAGCCGGTCATTCAGTTATGAATCTTATTGGAAGATCAAATTATTTTATGTATATATTTGCATCTATTTTATGAGATGGGGGTTGGAACTCGTCTGGTTGTTGAATGTTTTGAAAGACATATACATTTTTGAGCAAGAAATTGAATGCGAAGAAATTATCAGAGATTCTTGTGTCATTTACATTACAGTTTGTGCTTTCTTTCTTTGTGATTGTTATTTCCAGTGTTCATCCCATTTTGTTTTTCCTCATATTTGAAACGAAGTGTTGAATGATTGGAATTCATATTCATTCTGCTCTGATCATTGTTTCAAATATTTTATAAACCTTTTCTGCTAAAGTCAATATTGAATTCATATCGTGATGCTCTGTATTGATGGATTGTGCTCTACTTCTTCTATTCCAAATGGATTAAATGAATGACTGTAATTGAATGGTTACCTTGCCTTTGATGAGTTCTTGGGCATACGATTTTATGTTATTTTATCTATATGTGACTCCATGCCCAATGGTTATGTGTATTGTTTCAACCACCCTTATAATCTTTGAGTCTTGATACATATATCTGGCCTTGATTAAATCTATATCTGAGAGATCCCTCTCTGGAAAGAAAAGCCAGTTTCTTTCTAAAAGTGGTTTTTGCTGTTACCTTGGGATATACCTTTTACAACCTGGGTATTTTCTGAGTGCTAACAAACTGGCGTCGTTGCCGAGAAAAGAAAGTGCATATTTGCCTTGGAGAAACGACAATGTTTAAAGAAAAATTTCTGTGGGAAAACATGAATTTTAAAAGAAGAAAGGTTGTATATTTGCCCTGGCGACTCCACCGTGAAATTTTTTTCAGAACGTAAAAGAGTCATTTTGGCTTCGAGAAGGCATACGCGAGGTAACTCTGATACCGAAGTCTTGAAAAGTTTTGAAGACCCAGAAAAGTTGTTTAAGAGAAAAAATAAAGAAAAGTTAGGTTTTCCTTTGTTTGGTGCATCATCATCTCAAGATTCTCATATTGAGCTAGGATGGGAATTTAATGTTGGAAAGATTCTGTTGAAAACCAAATCTGAGTCTGAACTTAAGAATACCGAGTTTAATCCTCGTAGGTTAGAGTCTTATTTATTAGACTCCCTCTGGAGAGATCTACAACAAACCACAAAGGGAGAAACATTTACTTCTCGAAATACTTAAAGTTCTTCCGTTCCTGTGAGTCCACCTAGACCAATGGCAGCCAGATTTGCTCCCTTGCGATTGCCTGCAGTATTACATGATCTTACTCAAAATTATTCCCAAAGAATCTCTTTATTTGATGGATAGGGTGACATAACCGCAAAACAGCATGTTTCCAAATTTGAAGATTTCATTGATTTAGAAGAAGTTGATTATCCGGATGTCAAAATGCGGTTATTTGCCCAAAGTTTGTCAAGTGAGGCAAAGAAATGGTTTAAAGATTTGCCAAATGGGTCTATAATGAATTTTCAAGCTTTCCAAAATGCATTTCTAGATAGATGGGATGATAAATAGAACCCTTTGCAGCTCTTATCTCAGTATAATAGTCTCAAGAAAGGAGGCTTTGAATCTGCCCATGAATTTTCTAGCAGGTTCATGAGGGTTTATAATGCTATTCCGGAAGATATAAAACCTTCTGCAGCCGCAGCTAAATTACACTATGCTGGAGCTTTTGATAATGATTTTGCATTTTCATTAAGGGAGAGAAAATCCGCAACTCTTGCTGCCATGTTTACAGATGCTCTAGAAGTAGAAGCAAATATGATGGCAAGTGGAAAGATGAAGCATAGAGATATTGATAGGAGAAAAAAGGAAGAAAGTTTTCCTTCTACTTCTTCTTCTACCAATGATGCCAAATTTGAAATGATGTTGAAGACAATGGAGAAGTTAATGGACAGACTAACCATTGATAATAGGGGATTTAATAGAGAGCAAGCTAATCCTCAGATCAGGAACCCTAATTTTAGAAGGCCGAATCCTCCTGTTCCTCCACAAAATAGACAAAGGGACATTAGAAATCTAAGAAATCAAGAGGAACAGCAAATCCATCCACCATTTCCGGAAAATTATGTAGCTGATGAAGAAGATCCTGCTGAAAATGAGATTCATCTTTTTGGGGATCAGGATTCAGAGATATATTTCACTGAGGAAGAGCATAACATGTTTGGACAAGACGGTGGAAATGAAGAATTAGAGATGGAAACTGAGCAGTATCAAAGAGGTTATTTACATGCTATGGATGATGTGCAGAGGAAAATCAGATTGAGGAACAGGGATGTCCTCATAAATAAAGGGAAGGCAAACCCAAATCAGCCTTCCACTACTTCTTTGAATGTGGAAAAGGGAAAAGAACTACAAAAAGAGCCTTTTGTAAATAAAGAGGTTGAAAATGATGTACAAAGAGATAAAAGAATCAAATAGGCGACTCCGGTTGATGTAGAAAGGACTAGTACTGGTTTTAATTTACAAAATGAGCTTTCAAAGCTAAAAATCTCTGTTCCATTCAATGAGTTATTAAGAAACACTGAATACATGGATACTATCACAAAAATGGTCAAAAATCAAGGAGAATGGCAATCTGACATTTTAGAGTTGAACGATGATAATCCTGCTATTTCATTTGGGTCAAAGGTTGAAAATTTAGAAAGTGAAGAAGTCCCTCCTTTCTATTTGAGTTTAAATGTGCATGATAAGGTGGTCCACAATGCTATGCTAGATTCAGGAACCTCACATAATTTAATGCCGAAGGGAGTGGTAGAAAGTTTGGGATTGGAAGTGACAAGGCCCTACAAAGATTTGTATTCATTCGATTCTAAAAGAGTAAAATGCCTTGGTTTGATTAAAGATATGGTGGTAACCCTAAATAAATTGTCATCAAAGACTATAGTCATGGATGTGGTAGTGGTAGATATTCCACCTAATTTCGGGGTATTGTTGTCAAGATCTTGGACTTCCAAGTTGAAAGGTAGTTTACAGATGGACATGTCATATGCTACAATTCCTATTCGAGATGGGAGCAGAAGATTATATAGTGAGAAAAGAACTCCTTATGTAGTAAGCAGTCAAGATAAACCTGAAGTTCATCACATGTATGTTGTTGATACTGATCTGGGGTCTTCTATTTTCTTTAATGATGTTGTCCCACATGATTTAGAAGAGGCATTGTAGAAGAAGTCTGAAGAAAATAAGGAAAAAGAAGTGACGAAACAAAATGCTTTGGAAGAAAAACAAAAAGGAGAGGGCCAGTGGATTATGTACTTCGATGGGTCTGCTGCAAAAATAGGTGCCGGGGCTGGTGTGTATATAATTTCTCCTATTTGGGATTTCAAAGCTTTGTCATACAAATTAACATTTGAATGCACAAATAATGTGGCAAAATATGAAGCTTTGTTACTGGGATTGCATGCTTTGAAAGACTTGGGGGCTCAAAAAATAAGGATCTTGGGAGATTCAGAATTGGTGATAAATCAAGTAAATGAAAGCTATCAAACCAGGCATCCACGGATGAGGGCTTATAGAATTGAAGTATGGGATATGTTGGGAAACTTCTTTATAGATCATACTATTCAGGTAGTTCCCAGACACGAAAATTTTGTAGTTGATTGTTTAGTTGTGGGCGTTGGAAAATTTGAAACCCCTGTTGCTGGTCAGAGGGAATACCAGGTCGAAATTGTGAATAGACCATCTATTCCTGATAATTCCAAATATTGGCAGGTGTTCGAAGATGACATGCAGATCAGAAGATTCCTAGAACTCTCAGCAGAGTTTGTGAATACTCCTATTGACACTGAAAATGACAATGATGAAAGTGTTCAAAATAATGATGAGGGACCTGATGAAGAAAGGGATGGTGCTGAAAAGTTTAAGGGAACCTTAGGAGGTAAGGATATTATCCAGTTGAAAAATAATTTCATACCATGAGGGTTAATTCCGTTAGAAAAACTTTTTGATCAAAATGATGTTGCTAAAAATCCAAAAGTAAAGCCTGTCGATGATGCTGTTGAAAATAGGAATATCGGCACTGAAGAGAACCCTAAAGTTATAAAATTGTCCAAGAAATTGCCTGAAAAAGAAAAAGAAGAGTATGTGAAATTAATGAAAAAGTATACAGATGTATTTGCTTGGATTTATGAAGACCTTAAGGAGTATGATACATCTATCATACAACATACTATTCCTATAAAGCCGAGGAAGAAACCTTTCAAACAGAAGCTTAGAAGGATAAACCCTAATCTGCTTCCCATCATTGAAAAGTAAATTAAGAAATTTTTTGATGCTAAAATCATTGTCACTCTAAGGTTTTCAAAGTGGGTTGCAAACTTTGTTCCTGTTAGAAAAAAGAATGGAGAAATAAGATTGTGTATAGACTTCGGGAATTTAAACAAAGTTTCTATGAAAGATAATTATCCTTTGCCAAAGATGGACCATATATTGCAAGAAGTAGTTGGGGTTGAAAGAATTTCAATGTTGGATGGTTTTTCTGGCTATAACCAAATCAAAGTATTACCCGAAGACCAAGAGAAAACTGCCTTTACTACACCTTGGGGCACTTTTATGTATGCCAAGATGCCTTTTGGCTTGTTGAATGCAGGAGCTACTTTTCAACGAGCTATGGACATTGCTTTTGCAAGAGAAATTGGGAACTTTGTGGTGATCTATATGGATGATATCACAGTCTATTCAAAATCTGACAGAGAGCATCTGCGTCATCTGGAGAAAGTGTTCATAAAATGTAGGAGGTTTGGTATCTCATTGAATCCGAAGAAGTCTAATTTTGCGTTAGAAGAAGGAAAGTTGTTGGGCCATATAATATCAAAAGATGGAATAAAAATTGATCCTGAAAGGGTAAGTGCGATTTTGAAGGTAGGAGAACCCAGGAGTAAGAAGGAGATACAATCTTTCTTGGGACAAGTGAATTTTCTAAGAAGGTTCGTGCCAAGTTTCGCTGAGATCCTGATGAATATCACGAATATGTTGAAGAAAGGCCACGAGATAAAATGGAATGGTGAAGCCAGAAAGTCTTTTTGGGAAATCAAAAAAGCAATATCAAAGGCTCCTGTGTTGGTGAGTCCAGATTTTACTAAAGACTTCTCAGTATTTTCATATGCTTTAGAATATACTATAGCAGCGGTTTTATTGCAGAAAAATGATGAGAATTTGGAGCAACCCATAGCATATTTTAGTAAAATGTTGAGGGATGGAGAATTGAAATATGACATCATGGAGAAACAGGCATATGCTTTAGTCAAAGCATTAAAGGATTTCAGGGTGTATATTTTGCATTCCCATATAGTTACACATGTTCCATCAGCTGCAGTAAAAGGAATTTTGACACAACCAAATCCAGAAGGTAGAAGAGCAAAATGGATAGCTACATTGCTGGAATACGACATAGAAATAAAGCCTACTAAGCTGATTAAGGGACAAGGATTAGCTAAAATGATGGCTAATTCTAATTGTGAGGCTTTACAAATCAATTTCATGTCTCACCAAGCTAATCAGTTGGATACAAAAGTAGAAGTGATGGTTGATTTTGTGGCATCTCCATGGTATTCCGATATTGTATATGTCCTTCGAAATTTACAAGCACCAGAAGGATTGAGTAAGTCAAGTGCCCGATCCATAAAACTGAAAGCTGCCAAATTTTGTATTTTAAATCAGTATCTTTATTGGAAAGACCCAGGGGGTGTGTTACTAAACTGTCTTTTAGAAAATGAAGCTCAGCATACAGTCCAAGAATTTCATAAGGGGGATTGTGGAGGACATCATTCGTGGAAGGTAACTGCCAATAAAATTCCGAGGGTAGGCTATTATTGGCCTACATTATTTGCAGATGTTTATAAAGAAACCAGTAAGTGTCACCAATGCCAAATTTTTTATGGAAAAAGAAAGGTGCTTCCACTTCCTTTAAATCCAATAATAGAAGAAGCTCCGTTCCAGTAGTGGGGTTTAGATTTTATTGGCGAAATAAACCCCAATTCATTGGGACAACACAAATGGATTTTGACAGCTACAGATTATTTCACAAAATGGATTGAAGCTATTCCCACTAGAAGAGCTATCGAAAATGTAATCATGGAATTTCTTGAGGAAAATATATTATCTCGATTTGGATACTCCCAAAGAAGACAAACATGGAAAATTTGATCATATGTGGGTGGGTCCTTATGTTGTTGCTGGGTACAAAGGACAAAATGTATTTTTGCTAGAATATCCAAATGGGGTTCCTCTGGATAGTAACCCTGTAAATGGAAGGTATCTGAAACATTACCTATCCTGAGGAGGAGGGTAAATTTGTATTATAGCCTGTAAATACTTAATTTTTCTTTACAAAGTCAACACAAAAGGTATGCCAAATGTATTTGAAGCCCGCAGTGAAGGCCCTAAGATTCAGGAGGCATGCTTTCCTTTATAAAAACAAAAAATAATATATCTACAAAAAACAAAAGATGAGTTTGCTGAAAGTTATTGTGAAAAATAAAAAAAACAGGCACCTGGTCTACGAGTTCTTTGATTCCTCGCAGGGAGGATATCATCCCCAGATGGAGCCAGTTGTTAACAACCCTACCTACCAGAAGGTCGGAAAATCATAAGTGAAGAAGAGGTAATGGTCGTTTATAATACTTTGGTTAAAATTTTATGGTATGAGAGTAGCGCAAGAGGCAAAAAACGAGGAGTCATCAAAAGATCCTATGGTGCGGAATTAAAAGGAGAAGATCAACGGCCTATATCATGTCCGCTCTTCAAAAGATGCGAGGAGAATAAGTGTATGCGAGCGTTTAATATGATATATGGATCAACGGTCGTTGATCCTGCTCGAATAGATCTATGGTCTGTATAAAATCCGCTCTGTGAACCCGAACGATTGCTAAAACAACGGAGCCCCGGCAAAATCCAGTACATGTCTCTTGATCTAACGGTGGAGAGATAAAGGCAGATTTCATCTACGATCGTGGATGAATCCGGAGAGGAAACTTGCACGATGGATAGAACCACTAAGCTCAGCGGAATCAGGTACGTGGCGCTTGATTCGAGGGTTGAAAATTAAAGGTGAAAAAGATCAACGGTCATAGATGGATCCGGAGCGGGAAGGTGCGCGATAGTTAAAGGTGAAGGGTGGCTGCGGAATATAAACCACTTTCCATGTGGCCGATCGTGGTACAATCTGGAGGTGAAAGTGGTTCCACGGAAACCGCCAAAGGGACGTTCCAGAGTGGGGTCCTATAAAAGGGAAGTTGACTTGTTCCGTGGTTATTTTATCGGTGCCGCACAAGTGAAAAAGACCTGCAGATTCGTCAACTGTTGACTGTCAGTTTAAAACATACACAGCCACGGTAAATAGGTAAGGCTTAAGCGCCCATAACTCATCCATCTCCTTACTATTTTCAACTGAATTATGGACCCAGGGAAGGAATTGCAAGGGTCTGGTCGCATTTTAGATGACAGGGAGGATTATTTGGTTGATAGAGATAGAGGGGTGTGCGACCCTTTCCTGTCCACAGGAAGCATTTCAGTTAGTAAAGAAAGGTTGTGGCACTATAACTCACAGGGGAATGATGTCTTGAATGTCTGTAAATACTTTTTGTATTATTTTTCCCTCGAACAAACCTTGCATTTTCCAGAATTTGCAGAATGGTGTGCTGTCAATTACTCCCCTTCTCAGAGAATCATCGTAAGCCAGTCTACATCCCGAATAATCTGTAAAATTAATGCCAAAGTCATCCACGATAACCTCAATTTTCCTGACTGTTATCCTGACAGTCGTGAACCTGTGAATGAGTCGATTGTTGCTGAATTGTATAAGAGTTGTGAAACTGAAATCCGTTGCAAATTCCTATCTATTGTTTTGAAAGAAGGTCAGTCTTTAGACGGTCTTTTCCTGGCTTACCATGTTCATATTTTCAAAAATGAGGTTCAATTAGTGCTATCCCTGGTCTGTCAAATATTGGGTCTTGACGATGATTGTCACGTAAGTGAAGTCATCCTTGGTTTTTTGTTAAAAATAAGCTCATTAGGTTCTGAGTCCCAGTCGGTTCCAGTATTCAGTATTGATGAATACTTAGCAGAAGCAATCCATCTTCAGTTAAGTGAATTCCCGAAAGTCCGATTTTTTAAATTTCAGACTTACTTGTTGAACATGCTGTTATGTTCAAACGTCACTGAGCTACAGTTTTTGAGTACTATCTTCTCTTCTAATTTGCCTAAGAAAATCAACATGTTTGAATTTTCCAATTCAATCATGTCAGAAATGTATAAAATGTTGTTCGATGAAGAATTACCCCGTGTGTTAGAAGATATGAAATGTCTGATGCAGTCCTCACCCGAGGACCGAGTTGGGGACTGGTTCCTGCATAAAGATTCCACTGTCTTGAGAGTATGTGGATTTACCGGAGAGCCTTACAGGTTACCAGCTTTCCTAACTCCAAGGATTTTTGCATTAGAATTCATGAGGCAAAGGTTACATTCAGAAGAAGAGCATTTTGGAGCTTTTAAAAAATCTTCAAATATTAAATTTCCTCTCAAGGTTGGCTCTTTTATTTTTAAAAATAAAGGTGCCTTAGTTTTTATTGAAAAATTATTGGCAAGCATGGAGTTAAAAAAAGAGCCAAAGATAAACTATGATCCCCACCATGTAATCTCTCTGAGAAAGTAGGTAAACAAAAACAAGCCGTTTGACCACCAGTTTATTAAAGGTTTAAAGGAAGCAGCCAATCTGTTGCAGTTTATGGAGACTCCAAGATCCAATGAAGATGCAAGTGTTGTACCGGTTGTAACATCTCAGGTGATAGGTGGTTCCAGTATTGTAATCAAAAGAAGCCTTTCTGAAATTGAAAACATGGAAGTAGATGGGGATGGATCACACAAAAATGCTAAGGTTTTCCAAGTTGGTGAAGTTTTAGGAGAAGAAATTTCAGATGATTTCAAAAGGGTTGCCCTAGTCCCAACAAAAGCTGTAAAGGTAAATCAATTTTCTTTCAAAGATGTAGATAGTTCAGAACCAAGATCAATTTTCAAATCCAAGGAAGAGCTTAAGGCTAGTTATATGGAGAAAAGAAAGCAGTCGCTGGAGGAAACAAGAAATTTACTCTCGAAGGTAAGGAATTTAAACAATCCGAAAACCTCCTTGGTTTCTGCCAGAGATACAGAAAGAAATACCTTCAAATTGGCCATGGTGAGCAACAAGAAAGTAACAGAAATGGAAATAAGGTTGGATAAGATTAGTGTGCCCGACAAAATATAGCTACACAAACAGAAAAGTGACATTATTTATTCAGACCTGTTACAAGCTATGATGAGAATAAATAAACTACAAATTTTGGTAGATAAATTAGAAATTCAATTGAAGCATGAAAGAGTTGAAAATAAGGCCAATGCCATTTAGATTAAGAAGCTACAAGCAGATATTATCAGTTCAGGCAATGAAAGAGATAACACCCAAGCTGCCAAAAGAATGTTGGAAGAGAAAGACAATGCTCTCCAAGTTTTGAAGAAAAAATTAAAGATCCCAGGCTCTGAGCATGTTCAATCATCTGAGTTATTGGTTCTGCAAGAAGAGAAAGACAAGATCCACCAGGAGATGATGGAAAATAAAGGGAGGGCTGTTGAATTACAAGAAGAAAAAGACAGGTGGGAAACTAAACGGAGAGAACTAATATCTCAGATCTCCATGATGAAAAAGGAACAAAATGATGAAAAGGAGATCATGGAGGAATTGATGAGTCAGACGCCCACCGATGAAGACCTGTCCATTGTAGATATTGAGAAGCCATTGAATGATTTTTCTGCTGATGATCTGTTGGTACCTATGTCCCAGGTAAGCTTAAAGGATGAGGAAATAAAGGAGTTAAAAGTAGAAAATGACAAGATAAAATCCGAGTTAGCTAAAATGGGCGAAAGTAAAAACAAAATATTACAAGACAGGAATCAGCTGCAAAAGAAATTCAATGAACTTAAAGAGAGAAACATAGGGAAAGGTCCTCTCCAAGGGGCGAAGCACATCATTTGGGACACCTTGTCTGTAGAGATTACTAAATTCAGGCACTGTCGGAACTTTAACGATGATCAAAGTATATTGATCAATTTGGAACACCAAAGACTAAAGTTAGTGAATGAACACATGGAGAGAAGATCTCTTACCACAGCCTAGAACAGGTTGAATTTTTTAAATTCATTGACATACCAGAAATTACATGATATGGGAATAAAGGACAGGATATCAATAGTACTATGGGCTAAGAATTTCATCCACAAGCATCATTTAATGAAGACGGTCCAAGACAGAGCTGATGAAATGGTTTCACAAGTTAATAACTTCAAGCAGGTTTTTAAAGACTATTTGAGGATGGCATGCCTTCCTTTTGGGACGAGGAGGGACAGATGTTTTCTCAGGAGCACTATCACAGCTTGTTAGTTCAGAGCCACATGGACCACTCCAAATTTGATGATTTGGAAAAAGGTCTAACAAGAAAAGCTATTGTGGACAAATTGACAGAGGATTTCGAAATTTTACAAAAGTTCCTGATTGTCAGGAAAGGACTGCCCAAGGTGTCATATGAAGCTTACATGGAGCTTGAAGTGTCAATTTGAGAGATGATGGAATGCAATACCCCTAGCGCGGAGCAATGGAAAGCCGTGGAAAGGTTCGGAAAGACAAAATACATCCTCCACTCGTGAAGACAAGTGTTGCGCGCTAAGGAGCTGACAGGATGGGCCTTGTACCAAGTTGATTTAATTAAATGATCAGTTAGGATTGAAGCTATAGTTTATTCCTAGAAATTAGGAATTTAGTTACAAGACTTTAAATTAAGCCGGTCATTCAGTTATGAATATTCTTGGAAGATCAAATTATTTTATGTATATATTTGCATCTATTTTATGAGATGGGGGTTGGAACCCGTCGAGTTGTTGAATGTTTTGAAAGACATATACATTTTTGAGCAAGAAATTGAATGCGAAGAAATTATCAGAGATTCCTGCGTCATTTACATTACAGTCTGTGCTTTATTTCTTTGTGATTGTTATTTCCAGTGTTCATCCCATTCCGTTTTTCCTCATATTTGAAACGAAGTGTTGAATGATTGGAATTCATATTCATTGTGCTCTGATCATTGTTTCAAATATTTTATAAACCTTTTCTGCTAAAGTTAATATTGAATTTATATCGTGATGCTCTGTATTGATGGATTGTGCTCTACTTCTTTTGTTCCAAATGGATTAAATGAATGACTGTAATTGAATGGTTACCTTGCCTTTGATGAGTTCTTGCGCATACGATTTTATGTTATTTTATCTATATGTGACTCCATGCTCAATGGTTATGTGTATTGTTTCAACCACCCTTATAATCTTTGAGTCTTGATACATATATCTAGCCTTGATTAAATCTGTAACTGAGAGATCCCTCTCTGGAAAGAAAAGCCAGTTTCTTTCTAAAAGTGGTTTTTTCTATTACCTTGGGATATACCTTTTACAACCTGGGTATTTTCTGAGTGCTAACACATGGGACAAGCTATTCTCGAGAAGTTCTCATTGAACTTTCGATAATATCCAGCTAATCCCAAAAAATGATCTAATGTCAATGACACTAGTATGGGTAGGCCAATCTTCTATGGCTTTAATATTTTCTGGGTACACAGCTATCCCCATCTCGGAGATGATGTGACCCAATTACTGTATCTGTGGTTTGTAAAAATCACATTTACTAAAATTGGCATAGAGTTGGTGTTCCTGTAATACCTGTATCACTATGCGGAGGTCTTCCTCGTGCTCTTCTTTACTATTAGAGTAAACTAGGATGTCGTCTATAAATACCAACACAAATTTATCTAGATATTTACTGAATATATTGTTCTTCATACACATAAAGTCTGTGGGTGCATTGGTCAACCCGAAAAGCATTACTACAAACTCCTAGTGACCGTACCTTGTACTAAAGGTGGTTTTGTGAATATCCTCGTCGTGAATATGTACATGATGGTACCCGGATCGTAGCTTGATCTTTGAAAAGATCTTGGCTCCTCCTAATTGATCGAATAAGTCATCGATCCTAGGGAGTCGATATCGGTTCTTGATATTCATTTGGTTAAGCTGACGGTAATCGATGTATGTCTACATCGTACCATCCTTCTTCTTTATAAAAAGTACCGGTGCTCCCCAAGGGGACACACTTGGTTGAATATATCCTTTCTTTATCAACTTCTGCAACTATAGTCTTAGTTCCACCAAATCTGGTGCACTCATGTGGTAAGGGGCTTTCGAAGTCGGAACTGATCCTGGTGTCAGTTCTAGGGAAAAGTCTATGTCTTGTTTCAGTGGTAATCCTAGGATTTCCTCAAGAAATACGTCCTTGAAATCTATAAGAACTGGAAATTCCTCTATGTGTTGTTCTCTTTCAGCCTCTATGTCTTGGATGTTTACTGCAAACAGCTTGCATCTTTTCCTAAAGCACTTATTTGCTTGTAAAGCAAATATCTACCTTACAAAAACTTTCTTCGGTATGCCTTGAATCTTTACTTGATTCCCTTGGCTATCTGTACATAAGATTTACTTGTGTAAGAAACCGAGCATGACATGGCGTTGTTCCAACCAGTCCATTCCGATAAGTATATCATATGATTTTAAGGGTAGGATGTTCAGGTTTACTCTAGTAGGAAAACCATTCAGGTTTACCTCACAATCTTTAACTATTTCTGAAACTTTCCATTTCGTACCTATGGCTAATTGCACCAGCCAAGGTTTATCATGTTTAACTTTTACTAGTTTACATACATCAACAATTTTAGGCGATACATAGCTCTGGCAAGAACCAGGATCAATCGGTATTGAAATACAAGTGTTTAAGATCTTACCTTCTATCTCAACCATGGTAGCCTGACGGTCTGCCTGTCAACCATCCAAGGATGCATAAATTCGTGGTGTTCCAGCTATGTCCTCTACCGTTTGTTCTTCCTGTAAGTTGTGCAAGACCCCATTGGTCTTATTCTTACAATCTCATCCATAATGAGGCCCTTGGAATTTCCAGCATTT
Source organism: Pseudotsuga menziesii (assembly GCA_001517045.1). NCBI lineage: Eukaryota > Viridiplantae > Streptophyta > Pinopsida > Pinales > Pinaceae > Pseudotsuga > Pseudotsuga menziesii. The sequence goes on from LPNX010118803.1 coordinate 105,665, forward strand.
AATTTATGGCGGGGAAACATTGGCTCCCCCATTTGTTGCTAGATTGCTAGCATTTGGAGCTAGTACATATGGCTTTGTACCTGATTTGTTGAAGTTCTTGTTGGCTAGGAAATTGTTGTTTCATTTTCTGTACGGTGGGGGTATTAAACTTCCCTTTCCGGTTGTTATCTTCTTCAGTGTTCATGATCTGAAATGTTCTTTTAAAATCCTGCAATTGCAAATTTTTAATAATAGGAAAATTTTATGTCAGTTAACAAAATTTAAAAACATCCTTTATTTTCCTTGCAACAAATTTCTGGTACGCCCATTTGGTATTTTAGTGTTGAAACTGGACTCTGATACTACTTGTAATGTCCCCAAATTTCAAAAATAATTTGTTTTTTATTAGGCTAGTCATTTACTGCATAAGATGGATATTATTTATACTCATGCAGAATGTGTAGTTCTTCATTTACTGTGTTGTAATCTTATAAGTTGTTCTTACATCCTGCTTTAATATTTCCCGATATGGTTATTAATGTAATATTCATGTTGTAGTGATGTTTCTTACTATCTTGATTTATGGTTACACATTTATATGTATGTTAGTTGTTTCGATTACTTCTCAGTGGTTATAAAGTTTGATTTTTGTTGTATAAACAATTCTGAATTAACTTGTTATTGGAAAAAGGGGTGGATTGGCGGGACATGTTTCCCTTGTAAACACCTGGAAGGTAATTTTTTTCTACTTGTCACCACGAGGCTTACTTAGTTTTTACAAACTAATGCATTTCTTTCCTTATCGCATGCAGGTGCACTTGATGATGGAAATTGCTTATAAAAGCTGAACAAGACATACTTTCCATTTCGTCACTAGCACTTGGCTTGGATGATGACAGATTTACAGTCCTATCCTAGTGACTACTATGATGGTTGTTAGTTGATATTTATACAAGGCTGGATGCTTCACTAGCCTATCTTGCATGGGTTACTATTATTATTTTTATGACTCTATGATAGTGATTTGATTACTGCTGCACTCATCATTTAGATGGCACCCATTTTATATGGTATTAACACTTTATAACTTGGTTCATGCTTTAATATAGTCTTGGGTAAGGTTTTAAAACCTTAACATTGTCCCTCCATGGAATATTTCATATGCCATGGACTATGGCTAAACCTTATGTATTCGATTCACATAATGGGAATTATGTATTGCACGTTGTTTGAACATGGTTTAAAGGGATGGCATGAACTATACAATATGCGTGTCAAATTATGTTAATGGAGGCTAGGGTGGCGACATAAATGCACTTTGGAAAGCATGGGCCTCAAGCTTAGGTCTTGGGCTCTTGTGTTGGTTTGGGTCATTTGCAGCATGATTACGTGAGCTCTACCTTTTCTCTGTATGGTGGTGCGAAGCTTTGGAGGATAGTTTTCATGGAAGGTACGTCCTCAATATTGGTTTATCAGTGTAGTTTTGTTGTTTAGTTTGGTGTTCAATCACACTCCTCAGTGTGGCTTATTTGTTTTTAGGTTACAGGGATTGAAGCAATGTGGGTCGTGGGTCATTCTGAGGACAACACCATACCCATTATGGGTAAGCCCTGTTGTACAAGTTTTAAACTTGTCTCTCTCTCTCGCATGGTTGATGTGACAGAGTTAACAAAACTCGTTTTGGGTTGAATGCCTATCTGGTTTCAATGGCTGCAAATTCGAAAGGGCCTGTCTGTAAATTAATATGTATAGCATTAGGATGCATAAAGGACATGGGGTTTATGTTGGGGTTTAGGTCCTTTGGGTTTAGGATGCGTAAAGGACACAACAAAACAATCATATGCTCCAGATATTCTCTCTCAACACAAACATTCAAATACTCATGTGCTCCAGAGATCCTTGCTCAACACAAAACATCTCATCAAACATGTGCTTTAGGGTCCACACCCAACACATAAAACATATGTAACTGGATTACGCCCAATATATCAAACAAATCATCATGTTCATATGCAGTGGGGTCCTAGATGTTGAGTTTTCATATGCTATACTAGATTCAATAGTATTCAATTCAAAAATCACAACAGCATATCAAGAATCACTAATAGAAACAAAATCACAAGATAAACACAACATTTATCTTAGGAAACCATCAAGGGGAAGAAAACCTAGAAAAAACTTCCTCTGTATAATATGTATAAAAGAAAACCCCAAAAACAGTTTTTCTCCTCCTTCTGTTCTCTCTCTCCCTCTCTCGTATGCGCTACACAAGCGAGTGAGTCTATGTTCAAATAAGAACCACAACCCCTCTATTTATACATAATAAGTCAACTGACTTTTGCACTAGACAAGTCAGCCCCAATAAACTGTCTGGGCTGACTTCACGTAGGAATACTCAAAACAATATATATTATATTATTAATTAGGGTACCAAAAGACCCGACACAAGAGGAGGCTTAACCTCATGACTCTATGATGACCAATTACAATAGCAACACCCCGTCGGAGGAATAATAACATATCCCTTGGGTTACATTAGTAAAATACATTTAGAATATCCTTTGAAGTTACAATATTTCAACACTCCCCTTTAATGAGAAGGTTATTCTACTGAAAACATCATCACAAACCATAGGAGAATAGAGAGACAATTACACCAGTACATTGAGGAGATACATCTATATGTCACAGGAAGTTTTTCAAAATTAGTAACTTGGAATAGTTACTCTTCATCTTCTGCATCACAAGATCACTTGGTCCTTTCTTTGCAGCAACACATCGATATTACGATCCTTCATAGCAGCACATCAATCTTTTATATCCTTTGCAGTATTTTGATCATTTGCGGAAGCACTTCGATCTTCTCGATCTTTTGCAGCATCACTTCGATCTTTTGCGGCAGCCTTCTAATATTCTCGATCCTCGTAGTAGTGATTTGATCCTTTCAATACTTTTTTAGCAACACTTCGATCCTTTTGATCCTTTTCAAGAACCCTTAGATCCTTCTTGATCCTTTTCGGCTGCACTTCGATCTACTTGACCCTTTTCTGCTATACTTTGATCTACTCGATCCTTTGCCGCCATGCTACCTATAGTACACATGATTTACTTGCAGGATGATCAACCTCGATCACTTTAGGACATAAGTCCAAGGATGATTCCATCCTCACATGATCCAATTATGGGATGATCAATCCCTATCGCTTTACAACATAAGTCCAAGGATGATGCAATCTTGATCCAATTGTGAGATGATCAATCCATCTCTCTTTAAGTCCAAGGATGATGCAATCCTGATCCAATTGTGGGCTGATCAATCCCTCTTGCTTTAGGACATAAGTCCAAGGATGATGCAAGATTGATCCAATTGAGGGATGATAAACCCCTCTCACTATAGGACATAAGTCCAAGGATGATACAATCCTGATCCAATTGCGGTATGATCAATCCCTATCGCTTTAAGACATAATTCCAAGGATGATGCAATCCTGATCCAATTACAGGATGATCAATCACTCTCTCTTTAGGAAATAAGTCCAAGGATGATGCAATCCTAATCTAATTGTGGGATGATCAGTCCCTCTCCCTTTAGGACATAAGTCCAAGGATGATGCAACCCTGATCCAATTACGGGATGATAAATCCCTATCGCTTTAGGAAATAAGTCCAAGGATGATGCAATCCTCCATCAACATGATCCATGAAATCAATCAGCTGAATCCTCTACAACTAGATGTAGATATTGATCGCACCAGTATCAGTCCTATCATCCGTGAGGACTTATCGTAGACCATCCATACCACACAAGTTAGGACCACTCACAATTGAGTGTTATACTATAGTATCTACACTTACGTGTAAGCATACTCTTCCAAGTAATAGTATATTATGCAAGGTAGATCTCAAATGCATACACAATGTCATTCCATCATCATTGACATCCAGCATTGATGTCAGTCTCATTATTATTCCCCCTTTCCTAGGAAGACTCAACGTGATCCTCCTTTGTCTGAGAAGGGTTCATGATTTACAGTCCCAAAATTTTTCCTCTTTGCGAGGAAAGTCCTTTCGAACTACACAAAGCTTGTCACGGAAATACTAGAACTTCATTCGAGAGAGAGGCTTGGTCAGTATATCAACAACTTTCTCATCGGTACCCACATACTGGATCTTTTTGGATCCCTTTTGTACCATATCCCTTATATAGAAATATCGGGTTTCTATATGCTTCGATTTGTTAGGGAACACCAGATTCTATGTCATCTTTATACAACTCTGGTTGTCATAGAAAATTATTGTGGTGTCCACCTCCATGTCAAATATTCCTGATATCTACTTTCGAAGCCATATCGCTTCACAACAAGAGGAGCAAGCTGCAATATACTCTGCTTCAGTCATGTTGACAGCAACACTGGAATTTTTCTTACTAAAACAAGAGATCATGGTGTATCCCAAACTAATAACATCCACCTGAGGTGCTCTTTCTGTCTGCGACATTTCCTACCCAATATGAATCCGTATATCCATGCAAATTGTAGTCATGATCTCTTCCATAGTACAATCCCAAATCAATCGTACCTTTTAGGTACCTCATCACATTCTTTTTAGCTATCAAGTGAACCCATCTAGGTTTAACTAGATACTGACTCAAGGTGTTCACATCAAAGCATATATTTGGCCTTGTGTTTGTCAGAAATATCAATGACCCAATAATCTGTCTGTAGTGAGTCATGTCTACTAGCTCGGATGTCTCATCAGACAACAGCTTTAAGTTGGTTTCCATGGGTGTGGACATGACTTTACAATCCAACATATCGAATATTTTCAAGATTTAGACGGCATACTTTCCTTGATTCAGAAAGATTCCGTCTAGGATCTTCCACACTTCCATCCCTAGGAAATAATGCATCAATCCAAGATATTTCATCCTGAATTCTTCAACTAGATTCTTCTTGAAATCCTTGATTTGTTTCTCATTTCTAGTCAGAAATAGATCATCCACATATAGTAATAGTATGAATGGTTCATCATCCATAATCTTCATATAAATATTAGGATCAAATTTACTCTTGGTAAATCCCATGCTTATCAAAAGCTATCTATTATGACATACCAAGCTGTGGGAGCTTGTTTCAATCCATATAGAGCCTTTTTCAACTTGCATACATAAGTCGATTTGTCTTAGACTTCAAATCCCTGTGGTTGTTCAATGTAAACCTCTTCCTCAATAACACCATTAAGGAAGGTTGTCTTTACATCCATTTGGTGCAAGTCCCATTCCATCATGGAAGCAAGTGCCATGATAGTTCTGATGGAAGTGTACCTTGCTACTAGAGAAAATGTCTCTTCATAGTCGATTCCTTCTCTATAAGAGAATCCTATAACCACAAATCTTTCTTTGTACTTTTCAATACTTCCATCCATAGCATGTTTTATCTTGTAGATCCATTTCGAAGAAACTACACTCATGTTTTATGGTTTGGGAACTATATCCCAAACATCATTCTTCATGATCGACTGGTATTCTTCCATCATTGCTTCAACCCATTCTTTCTTCTATGTAGATTCCTCATGGTTGTTGGGTTCTTGGTCTACTAGACCACACATAAAAGCTACATAACTGGAATATGGCTTTGATCTTTTGCTGGTATTAATATTGCACATTGATCTAGAGACTAAACATCAGTCTCATCAAAGATTAATCAACAAATAACTCATGAAATGGTGTAATCGGACTACGGAATGAGTAGCTGCTCTGTATAATCAGATGATAGAATGATAATACAATACAATGTCATGCTACAAGCATGAATGAAGGAGCAATTCAAATCCTCAAGTGGGTCATTCAAATTGAATGAGTGAGTCTAGCTTAACTGAATGTAAGCCATAGTCAACACTCCAGTTAACCACTAATCAAAGCCCTAATTGACTCAACTGAGCCCTAACTTAAGTTGGAGTGCAATAAATGACTGAGTCTCAACTGAAAGAGATCAGACACATGTCATAGCAAGCAAACCATCAAGTGCTAGTGCCTCAATGACTCCAATGAACCCCGATGAGGTTAATTGAAGTTGAACTGAACATCAGAAGTTGGTGGAGGCGCCCCTGTTGACTCCAATTCATTAATTTAATCATTAAATAATCAATTAAATGCAAGGAGGCACCTTCACTGCCCTGTTTAACTGATTGTAACCATCAGTTAGAAATTAGGTGCATTAATATTACTCAGATCACCCTCGGAGTGCTCCAATTAGCCTCCCTGAATGTAGGAGAACGCTAAGTTAGCCTCCTTAACTGAAGGTAGGCGTGGGTGTGACTGGATGTTGTCATTTAATGCTCCATTGATGTCAATTAATGTCAATAATACTTAGGATAGTGGTTTAACTAGGCCAATTTGACCAAAATGAGTGTGTATGGTGGTAAATNCACCCCTTAAGCTATACTCAGGAGGAGTTAGAAAAAAATGCTTAAAAATGCTAGGGCCCCGACAACTAAGGCCATAGGTCACCCTGTACAGTGCTGAAACTGAAACAATGCTCAAAACAAACTAAGTGAGGAAAAGAGGGAAAACCCAATGGGAAAAAACCCCCCCTCAAGCTGAACACTGAAAGTAGTCTGAATCCCCCTGATGAACTCACCCCCAATAGTGAACGGAGGTAAGTGAACTTCTTTTCTAAAAATCTCTTGGTGAAGATGTCTACAATCTGCTCATCATTCAAGCAGTATTGCAGAATGATGGTCCTGTCATGCACTAGCTCCCTGATGTAGTGCATGTGGATCTCTACATGCTTTGTCCTCTGCCTAGTAACTGGATCTATGGAAATCTTAATAGCACTTTGATTCTCACAAAAAAGGACAGTGGACAAAGTACTACCAAGATCAAACTTTGAAAGAATGCCTTGCAACCAAACTGCTTGGATGCATGCATTCACTGCTCCTCGATACTCGGCCTCTGCTGAAGATAGTGCTATGGCAGACTGATTTTTTCTAGACCAGCAAATGGGGCCACCACCAAACATGAATACATATCCAAAAGTATACTTTCAATCAATAGAATCACCTGCCCAATCGAAATCTGTGTATCCAACGAGCTCTAGCTCGGAGTCTATAGCATAATGAATGTCGTAGGTCCTGGTTCCCTGAATATACTGGAGGATCCTCTTGGCTGCCTTCCAATGAAGATAATGAGGCTGCTACATATATCTTGATACAACATTCATGGCATAACAAATATCAGGCCGGGAATGTGTCAAGTACAACAAGCTACCAATCAGTTGTTGATAGATAGTGCAGTCCATGGGAGGTGTGCTTTTTCCTTCTTCAAGGCTGATCCTTGAAAGGAAAGGGAATGGTGCAGGCCTACAATCAGCCATGTTAAACTTGACTAACAGGTCTAAAATTTATTTGGACTGAGTGACCATAATCCCATCAGAATTTTGCTCAATTTCGAGCCCCAAATCACTCATTTCAAAGGCATTGTGGAGAGCAGTTTTGATGGCTAAAATGGAGGCAATTGTGCTACCTGTGATTAGTAATTCATCAACATATTAAACAATGATAATTATATTACCATCAGACTGCTGTAAATACACATTTGGATCTGATCTACACCTTTGAAAGTTTTGCGAGAGAAGGAAGGCATCCATCTTGGAATACCACTCTCTTGGAGCATGTTTTAACCCGTATAGTGACTTCTTTAGCTTGCAAACCAAAGATGTATCAGTGATGTATCCATCAGGATGCTTCATGTATATCTCCTCATGAATATCTCCATACAAAAAAGCTAACTTAACATCCATGTGATGCACTTCCCAGTGCTTGGATGCTGAAATTGCCAAAACAAGGCGGATGGAGTCCATTTTTGCAACTGGTGCAAAGCTCTCATGGTAGTCCACACCTTGGACCTGAGAGAAACCTTTTGCCACCAGAATTGCCTTATATTTGTAGGTGCTTCCATCAGCAGCAACCTTGGTCTGAAACAACCACTTGCATTGAACCAGTTTCCTTCTCAGAGGAAGAGAAACTAGCTCCCAAGTAGTGTTTTTTCTGAAGAGAATTCATCTCTTCATCCATGACAACTTGCCATCTCAGATCCTTTAGAGCATGATAGTATGATTTTGGATATGAACTAATCATCAAATAGAAAGTTTCAAAAATAAAATTATTAGGACAAGAGAGAGTAATACCTGCTCTTTGGAAATCAGACCGGGTTCTCCTTGGATCATCCAGATTTCCAATGTTGTCTCCTGCGGAGGAGAGTGTCTGTTGGGCCCATGTAGGAAGATGATTTTGAACTTCACGTTCTGACTCAGCATCTGATGATTGCTGCACACTGATATTAGAAATCAAAGGATCCAAATCAGGGTGATCACCCCCAATTTCATCATCCAAATATTTAGTAGAATAGGAAGGAAATTCAGCAGTTTTTTCCTTCACTAGTTCCACCTCCTGAAGAGGCTCATCGAACTTGACACTTCTCTCAATGATGATCTGTTTGGTATTGATATCCAGCAGCTTGAAACCTTTAGAATCATCAAGATACCCAATAAACATACATTCTATGCTTTATGGTTTCAAAGCCGTTCATTTATCAAGCGGAATCCGGGCCCATGCAGTGGACCCAAACACCCGTAGGTTCGACACATCCGGCTTGTGTCCGAAGTATGCTTTGAAATGGGTATTCCCTTTCACACATGAGTGTGGCACCCTATTCTAAATGTATGCTATAGCATGCATGGCTTCATCCCACAAATTTGCAGCAAGCTTCTTTGATTCCAACATTCAGGTGGTCATCTCCTTGAGAGACCGATTCTTCCTTTCCGCTACTACGTTCTATTGGGTAGTGTAGGGAATGGAATGTTGGACCCTAATACTGCTTTGGGAGAATATGTGCATAAAATCATTACTGACATACTCCCCTCCATTATCAGATCTCAAGATCTTGATCTTAAGCCCAGAGGCATTTTCGATCAAGGCCTTCAATTCAAATTTTTTTTCACATACTTCAGACTTGTTTTTGAGAAAGAAGACCCATGTGTACCTTGAAAAATCATGAATAAAAGTAAGAAGATACCTTGATCCATTCATGGATGTGACAGGGATCAGACTGATTATATTAGAATGTATCATCCCCAATATGCATGTAGCTCGGTTTGCCTTCCCCCGATCGAACTTGTGCTCAGGGTGTTTTCCAATCACACAACCCTTGAAAATTCCAGTGGTTGCCTTGATGACCGGGAGGCATTCAACCATGGAGTTTTTCTGTAATTGCTAAAAATATTTGAAATTAAGATGGCCAAACCTCTCATGCCATAGCCTACTAACCTCATTTCCATGAGTTAGCAGAGTGGTGGGCTTTGCATCCACAACAAAGTGAGAGAACTCATAGGCTTTTGCATGATGGTTTGCAAGGCCTTTAGCAATGAGTTTCCTAGATGAAATTTCTGTTATCTCAACATCATTTGGGCTGAAATAAACTCTCTTAAGCACTCTTGCATGTGTCATCTAATAGACACTAAGGACATTTGATGCCAGAGACGGTACATACAAAACATTTGAAAAAAAACCATTTTCAAGATCAACAATATTTTGTCCTTCTGAAATGATGGTGGAGTCATCTCCCATGTGGATGGGGATGGATTTTCCTGTCTCCAAGGATGAAAAGGAGTCTCTTTTAGACATCATGTGGTTTGAATCTCCAGAATCAATCAAGAGTGCTTTGGACTTCGAAGTGATTTCCATGAGTGCATGACCTTTTTCATGCTATGGTTCCCGATCTTGCTGATCTCTCCTCCGAAATCTCTCTCGAAGATTGATGTGATTTCTCTCAAGGAGAGAGGTTTCTTCATTAAGATTATTCTTCATGCAGGCATGTTCAGGGTGAAAGCCCTTCCCACAATAAGAACACTTGACTTTTTCCTTGCCATGGTGCCCTTTTTCCTTTGTTCTTCCTTGAGTCGGAAGACTCATCATGCTGCTGGTTTTCAACTCTAGGCTTAGGAGCATCAAATTTAGTTTTTGGATTCTTCTACTGCTTTCCTTTACCCTTCAGATATTTGGGCCCCTAGACATGGAGGGCTTGATCACGAGAGGATCTAATTATCCCCATCTAGACAAGTTTGTCATGTTCACTTGTTAGGGACTCAATGAAGGCATTGAGTGTAGGCATCTTCCATCCAGGGGTTATGAGCTTCCCTGCACGGAATGTAGAAATAAAAATTGAATAATCAGCCCCAAGTTTGGAGAGTATGGTGAGTATGAGCTGATCACCCTCCTTCTCCACTTTGCATTGCTTCAAGAGTAAAACAGTATGCTTGAAATTTGTGAAAAAGTCATTCAGAGTCTCGAAATTGGAGGGCTAGAGAGACATTAATTCATTTTTGAGCTGGTAAACTCTCAAGTCATCATGCTTTCCATATAGAGTTTCCAATTTGTCCCATATTTCTTTTGGAGTCTTCAATCCCGCAAGATGGAAAAGAAGATCCCAGGAAATAGAGATGCACAAGAAACCGAAGGCTTCATCCTTCTTGTTCAAGAATCTTGATTTTTCTATGGAAGAACCAGGCTCATATTCAGTGTCCATGGTGACTCTAAAAAGTCCTCTGGAGTGCATTTGAATCTCCATATCACCTTTCCATGAGTGGAAATTGTATGGATTCAAAATATCCACTAAGGAGGACATCTGGATCTGCTGGAGCGAATGCTTCACCTGTAGAAAACCTGAAAATCACAACAGAAAGGGCAATGTAAGGTCAGACATCCTGCACATTTTAGGCTTTCATAACACCAAGCATAGTTAATCAAGCAAGCTTGATCAACTAGTTCTTTACTTGGGGTATTAAGTGGTAAGCCTTGGCTTCTGGTGAAGTGCTGGATTTGTGAGCTATTGCTCAATTTTCATGTAGAAATCTGTCAAAAAGCTTGTTTTTGAGAGATAGAGCTTCATCCCGCCGTGAGATCTGATACCATATTAATATTGCACATTGATCTAGGGACTAAACATCACTCTCATCAAATATTAATCATCAAATAACTCATGAAATGGTGTAATTGGACTACGAAATGAATAGCCTCTCTATATAATCAGATGATAGAATGATAATACAATACAATGTCATGCTGCAAGCATGAATGAAGGATCAATTCGAATCCTCAAGGAGGTCATTCAAATTGAATGAGCGAGTCTAGCTTAACTAAATGTAAGCCATAGTCAACACTCCAGTTAACCACTAATAAAAAACCTAATTGACTCAACTGAGCCCTAATTGAAGTCGGAGTGCAATAAATGATTGAGTCTCAACTGAAAGAGATCACACACATGTCAGAGCAAGCCAACCATCAAGTGCTAGAGCTTCAATAACTCCAATGAACCCCGATGAGGTTAACTGAAGTTTAACTGAACATCAGAAGTTGGTGGAGGCGCCCCTGTTGACTCCGGTTCATTAATTTAATCATTAAATAATCAATTAAATGAAAGGAGGAACCTTCACTACCCTGTTTAACTGATTGTAACCATCAATTATCAATTAGGCGCATTAATATCACTCAGATCACCCCCGGAGTGCTCCAGTTAGCCTCCTTGATGAGAAGGCTAAGTTACCCTCCTTAACTGAAGGTAGGCATGGGTGTGACTGCATGATGTCCTTTAATGCTCCACTGATGTCAATTAATGTCAATAATACTTAGGATAGTGGTTTAACTAGGCCAATTTGACCAAAATGAGTGTGTATGGTGGTAAATGTCTCTGACAGCTGGTTCTTATGGAGCCTTTTGGTGCTCCATATCTTTTTGCTTCTTGTATGATTTCTCTTACCCAAGCAGGTTTTTTCTTTCAAGAGATATCCATAGTAGGGGGCTCTTGAGGCTCTAGCATGTCATGATCTTCTTATGCTACTATTTCAAGAGTTGGTTCAGCTTTTGTCCCTTTGGGAGGTACATCTTTTTCATGTACTTCTTCAAGTTGACACTTTCTGTATTTATTAAGAGGTGCCTCTTCATCGAAGGTTACATCCCTACTCATCTCAATATGATGGAATCCTGAAATGTATATCCTAAAGGCTATGGAGATTTCATAGTATCCTACAAATATTCCATTCTTTCCAAAAGGATCCAATTTGGTTCTCTTCTCTTTCAAAATATGTACATATACTTGACAACCAAATATCTTGAGATGGCTTACTTCAGGTTTCTTTCTGGTATACACTTCTTCTAGAGTCTTGAATTCAAGAGCACTATGAGATCTTAGAAAAACCAGATAGTAAACAAGAGATAAGACATACCACATCCCATTGTTGTCTATTTCACCACCCTCAATCATGATATATAGCCACAACTTGAGCCTCATCATGATGATGCCATCCTTTAAAATGATCGCAAGAATCCCATCCTCAGATTGCAAATCAATCTTTCCATTAACACACATCACCTTACCTCCTACGGTCATAATAAACAGATGTACGTTCCACTGTCAGAAGCACGAAAACATATTCACAGGCCATCTCATATTAATACACCTCATGGTCATAATGCTGAATCAAAGATCACATCCAATAGGCGCTACGTGCTAGAGAGATTTCATGCGAGCATTGTAGTTTTTCTGAACCTCCATCTGGATACAAGTATCATCAATTTTAATTAAATCTTTACACTGGGCTCGAGCCTTCAATCTAGGAATCATGTTATAGTCCTTATCCCTTACCATATTACACGCCCCCACCCCCAAGTTAGCCAAAATATCCACCACTTTATTACCATTTCGTCTTACATGAGAGAAGCGGACCGAAGATACATTAATGAGAATAGTATGGAGGGAATTGACACGACTTTCAAAATGCCAAGATGAATATGCCTTAGCACTTTGGGAACCATTTTGCAATTTGTTAGCTAGGATAATGATCATATGAGAGTCACCTTCCACAATGACCGTCATTCAGACATTTGCTGAGACGCAGACAAGCCCATGTAGCAAACCCAAAATCTTTGTTGCGTTATTGGTATCGTTGACCAGAAAGCCGTAACCAAAACCAACCATTTCACCACTCGGTTTACACACAATAAATCCATACCTTGCCTTACCATGGTTTCCTTTAGAGGCTCCGTTGAAATTAAACTTCAAGAAACCCAACGGCGATGGAATCCAATGGTTCGAGATCTGAGTAATCGGCATTCACTTAAGGCTTGTCGATAAAACCATCTCAAGGATCATCAATCCCTAGTTCACCAGTATATGCCTTTCATTACCGGATAGATCCTTTTCATTCTCCGACCAATTACACAAAATAATGGTCTCGTTTATTTTATCTGCCATGCGATCCCAAACGCTGGAAGATTGTGAAGCCTTGGAACGGAAAATTCTAGCATTTCTCTCATTCCAGATTGCCCAGATTAGGAAATTGGGAAATATTTCCCAAATATGGTTCAATATGTTATTAAGGAAACTTTGTTGGGTCAGTGAATCAGATTTCCTGCTAGGTTTTGACACAGTCTAGAAGAACAGTGAAAAAACATTGTTCCTTGGTCCTAGAGATCAGATGAAAACTTAGAAGCGTCCAAAATATGTGACATCGTTTCCTCCACCTACTTGCATATTGGAAATTGGTAAGGGCCATACATCTCGTTCCTCTATAAATTTTCACCTATTAAGATTCTATTATGCAATACTAGCCAACAAAAAGGAGTAATTTTAGGCCATAGCTTCCTACCCCAGACGTTGCTCATTAGAGAGAATTTGAGGTAAAAAATGGGCCTCCTAAGAGATGTACTACAAAAATATAAGATATATTAAAATATTATGAGTTAGGGGTTTTATGGGGTAGATACATATGACAATTCACCTCCTACACTACTTTTTATGCACAATATAAATAACCATGGTTGAGTTACTTTTCTAAATTGACTATAAATAAAATTAATAAAATAACTCTACAATGATGTGACTAAGATTCATTGTAAATTCTCAAAAATTTATTGTCCTTTAGCATTTATTTGTCTTGAACTTGTAAATAAAATTAAACAAAAATTAATTTAATTTATATGCATAACTAACATATTTTTTTTCATATAAATATCACTCATGAATTTAAATTATTTTAAAAGTACAAGATTTAATATATATATATTAGTTTGACATTATGATATTAAATACAATTGAGTGAATATATAATTTAAAATTAAAAAACATGAAAATGACAATATATTATTCTATTAAAAAATGTGAAAAGACATTTTTATGAATTATGAGTACTTTACTTGAAAATGACAATAATATTGTTTTATGAGAAAATGAATTGTGAGTACTTTAATTGAAAATAACAATAATATTATTTTATGAGAAAGTGTGAAATGACTTTTATTGTGAGTACTTCACTTTATGACTTATAAGTACTCGTACCACTACCTTGGTTAACTATGGGTTTTCATCCACCATAGAAAATGTGACAAATAAGCATCCTACACTAATGCAATGCCACCTCAACCATGGGGGATGATGTCATCTACTAGAATGTAATTGGTTGATTTTTATGGTACATTTTGGTCCTTTTGAGGCCCATTTTTTACCTCAAATTCTCTCTAATGCCAAGTTTAATCATCTGGGTTCATATTATTGCTTATTAGCAGGTTATAGGCCTCTTTAAGGGAAAAATACCCTTTCGAACTATATCCCCAGGAAAATCTATCATGACCCTCTTTCCTTTTGATGCATCTCGAATGAATTTCCTCCTCTACCTGAATAAGTACTGCCTTCGGACCTAACTATTATCAACCTAAATGGCATTTCTCTATCCGAGTGTCGACACTTCACTTGTTGGCACACAAAAAGAAATTTATGGATTGAAGGTTTCCTAAAACACTATAGATGGGCATGTTATGAAATACATTCACTATCCATCCAACTTGCCATTTTTACCTTTTCATATGTCAATTCCCATACATGACTTTTTCTATAAGCAACCCGCGTAAATACGCGACTTTTTCCTACATTATATCGCATATTGTATGCGAGTATTGTCATTGCATCCCGCGTATAGATCTGTACATGGGTTTCCCTTATAGCAACTCGCGTGTCATACACGGGTTGCCAGTATCAATACTCACATACGCCTTCCTTTGACATTAAAAATAATAAATTGCGATTAATGGAGATGTGTTAAGCCCTGATCAATAACTATCTTAATTGTATCAACCTCCTCAACCTTTGAAACTGCTCTATTTCCCTAAGTATAAATAGAGGCCTTGGGGAGGGCATTAATCAATCATCCTTGGAGAGCAAAGTTATGCTGGTGGTATCTACTCAGAAGCCTTTGGAGCAGCAGAACTCAAAATCCTTTGGTTGTAGAGGAGTCCTTGTTTCAGGCGTTGGGTTGTAATCTTATCTCATTCACTATTGTTAATAAAGAGAATCTTTATTCCAAATGCGTGTTGAATGTTCTTCATCTATCATGGTTTGATGAATATTTATGATTAAGCACTCTATATATTGTTTATCTAACTTGTCATATATACATGTATGAGATTGTATTTGGAAGATTTGATCTTTGCAGGTGAAGGAGATGCATCCCTAAAAGCTTTGAAGGAGAAGTAGAGTGGAAGAAGTCAAGGCTTGGATCAACCATCGTTAATCGGGTGAGTTCATTCTATCTTCCTATTTCCTTTCTGTACTTCAAAGCTAATTGTCTGCAAGTTTTTAAAGTACATTGGTAACCCCAGAACTTCGGTTATAAGGTGTTTATTCCTGAACAACAGAAATGGCGACTCCACTGGGGATCCCAGACTGCTGTAGGCCCTTTCTATTACCCTTGGGCCAGTATTTGCTTTGAGTTTGTGTGTGGTATCTTGTCCTGGTTCATGCTTACCATAGTGTTTGAATACCTTGTGAATTTTCGTTCTTTTTAGAAAATTTTGTACCTGTAAGCAGGTTACTCTTGCATACAGTCGCGTACAGAGGCCTGCGTACATGGGTTTCTCTCTAGGACAGCCGCATACAATATGCGAGTTGCCCTTATACACAGTTGCGTACAAGCATTAGCATAGGAATTTTTGGGTTAGGCTTTGCTTGTCCCTGCCCATCTTTAAGTTCTGTTTGCTGGTTGGTCTTCCTTATGAACATTGTGTTGTTAGTTTGATTACCTTGTTGGCCATACCTTGTGCTTTCTTGTAAAGCCCTTGAGTTCTCTTATTGGATTTTCATTCTGTTTGCAAGTTTGAAGTGGATTTGCATGTTTGGGTTATAGGTTTGAGTGTTTGTCTGAAGCAGTGATCAGGTTTCTAGACATTATTTATCCCGGTCTATTTTCGAATAGTGATTGGTGTGTCACTTGTCTTTGTGTGATTTCAGTGTTTTACATACATTGTGTCCACCCAAGCTAGGGTTCCAAGTCTTCCTTGGATGGTTAATATCTTGGTCTTTTCAATATATTTACTTCGCTTTGCTTACTTTATACAGTTTGTTTAATTCAAGCATACTCAAGTTTGTGCATAGTAGGTGCATAAGTAGTCTTTGAGCATTTTAAAAAGTGAAAAGAAAAACATTTTAAAGCTTTTGCATTTGATTTTGCATAGAGTAGTTTTGCTTTCAGTTTTTAAAATATTATTTCAAAAAACTACAAAAACATAGTCTTAGTTTCTCTTATCGTTGCATTTATTCATCAATTTATATTTACAAAAAGAAAAAAGAAGTGTGTTTTAGTAATGGTAATTTGCTTTGAAAAGATACACCTGTGTTTTGTTTACTTCTTATCGATTCAAAAACACCATAGTCCATCACTCCATTTCCTTCTGAGTAAGAAATAGCCCTTTAAAATGAACACAATAATTAAAATTTACTAGTAATTTTTATTTTCTAGGGCCATTCGCCTACTAGCTTAGGCTAGACTTGTGGGATAGGAAGTGTAAACTTCCCATAAGTTTTAAAATTCAGATGTAGTGGACCATTCGATAGGTAAATACTTATCTTTATCGACTGTATCTGGGAAGCTCCTCTCAAAAGGGAGTCAAGCACAAGGCTGCATGGAGGCATTGGACTGAGGAGATAACCCTCTGATTCCTTTTCAAAACATAAATCAAGACTTTTACACATCTAGGGATTCTGTCCTAGACAGATTTTTGGGCTTAGCTACCTTGCCCATGCGTATGAGTTAGGCTTGCGGCTGTCCCCCCAAACTGTTGGTATAGCTAAGGTAGCCTTTAGTCTCTTTACATCTAGGGTTCATACCTAGGTAAACCGGAAGGCTATTTCTGGTTCACCTTGGATGGGCTTGGAAGGTAAACCTTGTTGAAAGTTTAGGAGGGTGGTGGGTGATTCCTCCACTTGTGCCTAAGAACCACTTCAAGGACACCAAGTAACTGTTCTTCAGCTTTCTTCGGGAAAGCATATCTTTTACCCTTGTTGATTGTCTGAGACTTTAGGAAATTTTGTAGTGAGTGCTCTCTGGTTTGTCTGTGTTTATCCGACCTTCGGGTTTTGATTTGTCAAAATTTTCAATCGTGGAGGACCAACCTATAAGAAGGTCACGAATGTTGCAAAACCTTCCTCCTCTCATCACATTGGAACCTCCACATCCACCCCAAAGGTGTAGATTGGACACGGACGTAGGAGTAAGTGAAGTTCCAGGTGAACCATCACTTATAGCTAACCGTTTTGATTTTGATACAATTGAGATAGAAGACTTGCAGACTAATGAGTTTGCAAGGAATTTTAACACACCCTTGACTGACTTAAACGATCTTGTGATCGTTCAGGTTAGACCTTTTGATTCACCTGTTTTAGGTGTCCCTGTGGGTAGGATTATGTCTAGTGTGGGAGAAAGTTATTTTGTTTTCACCTTAGCCGTTCCGGCTGAAGGGGTACTACCTCCCCCGGTAAGTGCCCCTAGATCTAGCATACCTTTCATGCCTTTGACTCTAGCGAGCCGAGTGGTCCAACTTCCGATTCACTCAAGCCTAGCAGGTGCTTCTGGTGACATGGTTACTAGGATTCCTAATATACCTATTGTTCCTCCCTCCTTCACATACACTGCCCAAAGTGGTCCAATAGGATCCTCGGCTTTCATCCAAGGATTTCCTTGGAATGGGGGACACATTCCCCCATCCACTCCATACGTAAACCCATCACCTTCTTATGTAGGAGTGCAATTTAGAAACAACACCTCTTATGGGAAAAGTTTTGAACTCCGGTCTCAGCCCCGTTTATGATCTCTCCCTTTTTATTGTTTAGTGGAGGGATACCTGCTCCTATTTTTCAGACCCTAGTTTCAACTGGGATGGCCCGAACCTCTTATACTGCACCTCCCACTCACAACCCTATGGCTTACAGATGGAATCCATTTCAAATTAATCCATCCACTTCGCAACCGGTGGCAGGGGACAACCCCACCTTTACTTATGGGCATTCGGGGGCAGGTCCCTCTAATCCCCAGACTGGCACTTTTAATGCCCCGGTTCGACCCAAGCTTCCGCTCCTGGCAACGTTAAACTTGCCAGAATTGTCTAAGTTGATGAATGACCTGGTGAGGGATGACCCCTCGTGGCCACCTGTTCCCACCAAATTGCCATCAGACATCCCTAAATTCAAGGGCAAAGTTGGTGAAGATCCTGGGGCTCATGCCACCACATTTCATTTATGGTGTTCTTCAAATTCACTAAATGAAGATTTATTTAGGTTGAGGCTATTCCAGAGAACCTTAACAAGTACCACGGCAAAATGGTACATCGAGTTGCCTTCTACCGCGTTAAAGGTTTTTGGGACTTGGCTAGTGCATTCCTTAGCCAATTTCAGCTTCCGGTCCGATACGATTTTGGAACGGACTTGTTATCTACCTTTAGGCAAAACAAGGCTACCCACATCTCAGATCATATCCAAGAGTGGAGGAGGCGAAAGAGCCTTATAAAAGCCATTATTCCTCCTGAGTTCTTACTAGAGTGGTTCCTTAAATCCCTGTTGCCATACATATCTAAGGACGTATCCACTTCAGGAGTGACGAATGAAGAAGAAGCCATTCTTAGGGCCTAGCAATTGGATTTGATTTATTCACAATATGGGATCTTGTATGAGATTATCCCTGAGGCACCGAGGCCTACCCATGATGCAGAGAAGCCTAAGCCTGGACCCCATGTCGATGGTGTGGTTGGATCCGTAAACTCTCCCACTGTAGAGTCTTTGGCCAAACAGCTTCATTATTTATCCGTCAAGCATTCTATAGAAGAGGCAGCAAAGGTTGCCCCCTTCCCCCAGAGTGCAATTTTTTTTGCATAGACCTCTCAGAAGGGAAATCAACAATCCAGTGGGAAGAAAAAGAGAGGAAAGAAAGGAGAGGGGAATCAAAACAAGCAGAAGCCTACAAACAATGCTGATGGGGGCAAGAAAGAAAAGAAAAAGGTCAAATTCCCGTGTAAGTTGTGCCACGAGGATCACCTCACTCACCTTTGCCCCCTTATGGAACAAGCCCAGAAGCTTCTTAAAGCTCAACAACCGGCTGTCCTAAAGGATCCTTTTCCCCAAGGGCAGAACTCTGCTTCAGCTTCTAATGCAGCAGGAGGCAATCCAAATGCCCCTGACCCAAACTATATCAATATGGTTCGATATTCGACTTTGCTATAGACTAGGAATAAAAATTATGAGAAATAGATTTCTGAGAAGGGTAAAAGGCTATAGGTGAAACTTCTAACCCTCTCATGATCGAGAATCCTACTGAAACTATGCCGAAGATACCGAAAGGTGTCTTTAAGAAGACCTTGCTTAACCCTAATGCTAGGGCTGCTTCAAACTACTCCGTGGTTGAAGACCTAGCCCAAACCCCGTGTGCAATGTCATCTTTAGAGGTGTTACAGAGCTATCCCGCTCAGCGGTATACCCTCTTAGCAGCCTTAGGCATCATGGACTCATCTAGTCTCATGGCGAAATTTCATTTGTCTGATGTTAAAATTCTCCTACCTTACCATGTAGCCTTATCAATAGATATCATCCATGGTGGAGAGACCATTGGAAGGGCAGTTGTTGATGAGGGTCCTTCTACATGTGTTATGTCCTTGTCCTGTTGGAAATCTCTAGGATCCCCAGAGCTGGTCCCATCAAACACTCTGCTTACTACTTTCGATGTAAGGTCATTCTGTCCGCATGGTATCCTACCAGATTTTGAAATTAAGCTAGCAAGGAAAGCAGTGTCTGTTGAGGTGGAAGTGATTGATGCACCTTTGGACTATAATTTTATTCTGGGAAGAAGCTGGACTTATGCCATGTCTGCTATTGCATCGACGGTCTTTCGGGTGGTAGTATTCCACACGAAGAGAAGTTGGTTACTGTTGACCAACTCGATTTTACTCGAAAAGGCTGCTTGGAGTCTAATGAGTCCGCTGTGCCATTGGTTGATCAAGTCAAACCTGTTGCACAGAGCTTGGGGGCTGGAATGTATGCATCACTGATGGGTACATTTGATCTTCCAGCCCCAATTAACTATATTGGTTCTACTAGTGTGGGGAAGTCCATAGCCACGGTTGTTTATAGGACTAATCCTTGGGTTCTCATAGGATGCAATCCCTAACACTGAACATGCATTGAGATAGGAGTCATTTAGGGTGTTGAATGTATGTGAAATCCCAGCTTTCAACAAGCATTGAGATAGGAGTCATTTAGATTAGCATAGGGTGCACAGAGAGTTTAGTGTTGGGGATCATGTTTACCTCAGAGTGAAGGAAAATAAGAATTCCTTGAATCTTGGAAGTTATTCCAAATTGTCACCTAGATATTATGGGACGTTTGAAGTGCTTGAAAGAATAGGGTCAGTTGCATATAGACTTTCATTTCCTGCTAGCACTAGAGCTCATAATTTTTTTCATGTTTCTTTGCTTAAGAAATATGTACATGATCCTAACCATGTGATAAATTGGGATGTGATTCAGGTGGAATCCAAGGGAGAGTTCCAAATCAAGCCAATGTGCATCCTCTACAGGAAGGTCACAATGCTCCAAAACCAAGCTATAGGGTAGGTAAGGGTGCAATGGTAGCACTATGGTACTGAAGAGGCCACATGAGAGCTGGAGGATGCCATGCAATTGGCACATCCATTTTTGTTCAATTTTGTAAAAAACTGAGGATAGTGCTATTGAAAGGGGAGAGGAATGTAACACCCCAGTTTTGACCCCGTTTGCATTAAATGTATATGATGTATATATTGTAATTAATTATGGGGTGGATATAAAGGAAAAATCCCCACCATCGATTTAGCGTTTTATGTTTCGGCAATTAAAAATCGTTGCCAATGGTATTTTATGCTAGCCGGCACATTATAATTTTGGACATCATATAAATATGCAATTTAATTAGAAACCCACAACGAGCTATGTCAACGCAACAAACAATGAGATAGAGGCATGATTTCCTAAGGATAAGGGGGGGGGTAATATTCAAACCTTTGGGCCAATGGAGAAAAGCCAAATGTCAAAGGGAGAACCCATCAACTGTCAACTACCTTTCTTGTCTTATTCACCCAATCATTTATTACTGCCAAAAATTGGTTGGGTTGGTTATTGCAAGGGATGGGCAAAGTATGACAGCCCAAATTCGAATTTGGAGAAGTCATCAGTTTTTGGGAAATGGATTTTGACTCCTTGGGCGAGTAAAAACCCAAAAACGTATGCCATTCTACCATGCTTGGAGGTTTTCATGTTTTCCTCACCATTTTCCTTCACAAGGAGCTCTTGGAGGTAGCTGTAAATTTATGTGTGTGAAACCACTCATGTTTATTGTTACCTCATTTTGCTCAGGCTGGGAAATCACTTTTTCGTGATTATTAGTGGAGCCAATTTCCTTCCCCACATATTTACTGCATTTTTCCCCATTATTTCCAAGCTAGAAATCGTTTTCTAGCAATGCCCAGTAAGGGGAAGAAGAGAACCACGATTTTGGGTGTTTTTGAGTCCGTTTTGGAAACATTAGGGCCAACACGTCCCTAGAAATCGAATTGTTGTTAGGGGACTATTTTACCCATCTTGGAAATTCATTTTTGTTTCCCAAATTGTTTTTCTTCAAACCTAGAAATCGTATTGTGTTGTGGGTTCATATTTTGGCTTTGGTCTGCATTGAATTGGGAGTGGAAATGGGGTCTGATCAGCTTGATAAACCTAGTGTGTGAAGGAACCTCACAGATAGATCTAGGGGGGTGGTTTTCTTCTTTTCACACCCTGAATAGCACTGGAAGGGAAGCCATATCCCAAGGGACTGTGTAGCAGAGAAGGGGAAGCTTCCTTGTGCTGGGTGGGTAGATGTTTAGAAGCCAGAATAGATTTGGTGCAGGTGTCCATATCTCCAGGGATGAGCTCACTAGCTTAGCAGTCAGCCTTTCCAGCTCCTTTGTAGCCTGATAAACCCAACTCTATTTGGCCTCGCTGAATTTTGATATACCTTTGGCTATGTGTGAGTCTGATAGTGTTCCCTTATTCCTTGTGGGAATCATGCCCATCTCAGGGGTGGTAGTGTTGCTGAAATATTAATGAGCACATTGCCCTATGGTTGGGTGGAACATTGCAGCGGCGTAGCTGGTTGTGGGGCAAGCTTCTTCTAATACAAGTATCTCTTGTGTTAAATCTATGCACTTGTGTTTGTTTATATGAATTACTATGAACATGCTTGAATGTGAATGAATGATTTATAAATATGATGAACATGTTAATGTGTTGAATCAAAATGTAAATGCTTCTGTTGTATATTGAATGTTTATGAATCGGTGTATGTTTATCTCCAATGCATTTTTATATCATGCTTATGAGGATAGGTTTCCTAGATTAGATAGATAGAATATATGTTAGTCGCGTCCTCTCTGCCGCTCTAGAGGGGTGGGGACGTGAAATTTCATGTCTATCAAGAAATTTGTGATTGTATGGAATATTGTATGGCATTCTCCATAATTAGAGATATGATCTTTATTTCTTTCCATTTAGTTCATTGTAGTGTGGGTTTATCATTTAATTTTATTGTATGGTTACAACTAGATCATAATCAACCGATTAGA
This sequence comes from Pseudotsuga menziesii, assembly GCA_001517045.1. Lineage (NCBI taxonomy): Eukaryota > Viridiplantae > Streptophyta > Pinopsida > Pinales > Pinaceae > Pseudotsuga > Pseudotsuga menziesii. The sequence goes on from LPNX010118803.1 coordinate 128,644, forward strand.
GTGAAAATTATCATTGATGTTAATCATATTTATTGTTTGTTGTAATTTCAACTACTCTCATTTGAATAACAAGATGGATTTATTGAATATAGTATATACTTAGACACTTATATTTTATATTTTAAATACTTGGACATGTGTATATAGTTAAGGAAAAAAACTTATGGAAAGAATGAAAGAAGTATATCCTTTAAAATTATGATATAATAAATTAAAAATAACAATAAATATTTTTTTAAATCCTATATTTGGAGTATGCATATTCTTATTAATATGTATTTGAAGCTTCATTATTTGTGTATTATCACGTGATTTGACCTTGGTTATCATGGGTATTGGTAGCGCGACCTATAGAAAGGTTAAACTTTTGAAGACAGCACACACACACATGAGTTGCAAGTGGATTATGAACCATCAAGGACATATAAATACTTAACCTTAACCATCAAAGAGATACTCATTAATGTGCAACATAATCCATACTCATTAATTATCAAGGAAACACTTAACATAATTCAAGGGAGTTTTCATCATAAATAATCAAGAAAATATTAATTCAAAACATATAGTCCAAATAAATAATCGTAAGGTGTATCATAACAATTAGCAATTTATTATGAGGTATCAACATAACAAATTCCATCCACTAGACTTGTCGTAATATCCCTCTAAAAAGGGATATGTCCTTGGACCTAGGTCGTCATTAGGGATTATTTTTCCTCATGTTTGATCCAACTCCCTTTTATCATATTCTCCAAACGCATTTAATGGAAAGTACATAAGTGTCAATGCAAATAATTGCAATACTTTGAGCACTAGCTTTAAACATCCACACAAAAATAGTGTTAATTATGTATTAATCATAAACAACACTCATTTTTTTCATTCAAGTTACACTACGAAGGATCATTGAACTATTCCACTAATATATATCACCACAATCTAAAATAGTTCCCATATACAATACAATGCAAAATGAAGATATTTATTGATTCTATCACACTAATTGAACCTTCATCCAAATAATCATAATTAATTTAATATGGACATTGAATTATCATACATGTTAACCATTTTAATAGTCAACGTCATCAATTATTATCAATCATTCATAATCGATGCCATCAATAGTATTAATATTATGAAATCAACTTCATATCCCCCTATCATCATCTACAATAGATCGGTATCACCGTAATCATCAAGATCAAAACATGTTTAGTGTCGTCAAGTCAATATCATCATATAAATATTATTAATATTATTAATATCAAGATATTATTATCATGTTGTTCATACCATCGATATCATCAACTCAACATAATATCAATTCCGATAACATCGTTATCAAATCCTCAAGATTATCAACAAGTCAACATCAATATCATTAACATATTTACAAAATTTACATAATTTGATTTAATAAATGTGAGAGTCAAAATCAAGGTATTACACAAGGATATGTGAAGATACAAATTTCCTTTCAATTGACTCAACTAAACTTTTAGCAAGAAAAAACCATATGTGTGGCCAAGTCATTATAGTGAAGTGTTCCTTCACCTAAATGTTTTAGAGAGTATACAATGTGTTCATTCAATGTAGAGTAATGTTATATTATATAATTAATACCATTATGAATACTAATAAACTTGGAGAATGCAACTTTTGGCTTCACAATTGAGAGAAAGGGGTGTTCTTTTAATTGAGTATTTGATATTTGGCATTGCAGAGTGATTTATTGTCATAAAAATAAAAATAAAAAACTTGAATGATACATTCATTGATCATATTGATGTACATATTTATATATTATAATAATATTACATGGATTATACTTGACTTTTTGTTATGATGTTTGGTTACACTTAAAAAAATATTCATTTATGTTTATCATTTGAATAATTAAGTTATACACAACATTATATGATGAAGGCTTAATTTCCTTATTAAAAATCATTATGTATTATTTCATAATTATCATTATAAAGTTACAACAAAATAATATTATTATATATAAGTATAATATTATGACAAAATTTACTACATTATTAAGAAAATTACGATAAATTATAATATCCATACAAATGTTATGAGAACAATATGTAAAGCATATAAAAAATATGTTATTACATAAGCACAATACTATCACAAACTATACAACAATTGTAAACATGATACTATGACAAATGATACAACAATCATAAATCATAGATTTGCTACAACTTCATCCATTAACAATACAAAATTCACAAAAAAAATTAATTCAATTATATTATGTAAAAATAAAAAATTTAACCTATCTTAAATCACTTGAAACCTTTTTCCACATTTTCAATTACCATTACTCCAATCCATATTTTCACATTTATGAAGACCTAACAACCAACCATACTTTATTTTTGTCTACAAAATTTAGGCTTGAATTAATCAATATGAAAAATGGTCCAAAGGATGCTAAAATTAAAAACCCAAAACTTTCTTTACAAAGGTTTAAACTATCGAATTGTGTTGTAGAGACAGTTGATATGTTATGTTTATGGGTGTTAACTATTTGTAAATTATTCTCAAATCAAGAATTATTTAATATGAAAAATGGTCGAAAGGATGCTAACATTTTGAAAACTTTCTAATGCTTTGAAAACTTGTTAAGTCATGCAACAACTTGTTTTATAACATAATTTACAATGCAAATTGTGATGTCTTTGTCGACTAAAATAGTTAGTGATTTAAAGACCTACATTTTGGAAAATAAAAAATTCTTTTACGTAAGTATAAGATCATCTGGATGGACTAGGTTCACGCAGGAAGGATAACTCTTTATAGGCCATGTGAGCATTCTCTCTCTATCATCTTGAGACCCCACCTTTGCTTTCTTCATTTCCCACCAGTTCAGTTAAAGGAAGGATTGCCCAGGGTCAGGAAATATACATTACCTACCAGCTACTTGACGCCCAGTTCTCTTAGTGAAAATACCACGTTTAAAAGGACCTTAGAGGAGGCTACCTGCCACCAGCAGTAGTAGATATAGTTCGTTCCAGGCTTATCCTTCTAGACTTGAGAATCACTCGTTCGAGATCGAACTCATTCCTCGGCTGCTATTACACGCATAGCCCAGAACAGATTCAGTTGAAGGTGAAGCAGCACTAGGACCAGCGGTTAAGGCTAAGGCATTGACACGGTCATCACAACATGCATTATATAATAAGAGCAAACGCATTGCTGGGACCAACGAATATCAATTTTTACCATTGATCCACCTACTCTATTAAGTAGGAAATATGCATATATGTTATTATATGATGCATCCTTCACTGTAGATGTAAAATGAGGCAAACTTACGACCTTGTGATATGACCTTGGTGGATGGATGGGCAGGTATTCTTGCTTGAATAGTTGTAGGGGTGGTCCTTCTTGCATGAAGCTGGACAATACGTACCATACCTCAGGGCAATGGCATAGATTTAACCATGGGTACCATACACCCATTGATTTGAGTGGGTTGCAAGGAAGGTAACAGGCTGGTCTTATAACAAATATAACGTGTGGAGACAAGGTCTACCCATACCCCCTCCCTTTGGAGCTGGAGCTGTATAGATTGGGAGCTGGGAAGGGTGCTTTCTCGTTAGTCATTTAACCAGGGGCTGGGATAACCCATTGGGTTAGTTAACCCCAGGCTGAAATAAAGAGGCAAGCGTTCTTAGACAGAACAGGCCCTCCTTCCAATAAGTGGAAAATTGACTAATGAAGGGTGGCGTTGCGGACTGACTGAATTGATTGTTTTCACCTAGCGAACAACTGAGAATTTCGCGAGTGATAACCCAGCATCTCCGGATGATAGAGAGTTAGATTGTGCACCTGGTCCATTCGGTAAGAGATATGGTAAATTCAGAAAGAAAAGTGGGGTGTCTCCAGATGATAGAGACTGACACATGGGTTAGCAAGTTCTCCTATGTACCTAGTCTTAACACTAGTTCGAGGGCGGCGTGTAAGTTGCATAGAAATAAAAAAAATAAAAAAAAATAAAAAACTATATTTGACTTCAATTTAGGTGAATCTTTACTGAGCCCTAAGGAAGGTAAGGTAGGGGTGAATCAATAATCCTCTCTTCCCTTGCATCCCCAGCGAAAGCTCTCCAAGCTCCTACGCTTCTGGCCCGACCCACAATTGTAGACACGCTCTATCTGTTGTAATTCCTTCGTATCTGGTGCACAGAGAGTTTAGTGTTGGGGATCATGATTACCTCAGAGTGAAGGACAAGAAGAGTTCCTTGAATCTTGGAAGTTATGCCAAGTTGTCACCTAGATATTATGGGTCGTTTGAAGTGCTTGAAAGAATAGGGCCAGTTGCATATAGACTTGCATTTCCTGCTAGCACTAAAGCTCATAATGTTTTTCATGTTTCTTTGCTTAAGAAATATGTACATGATCCTAACCATGTGATAAATTGGGATGTGGTTCAGGTGGAACCCAAGGGAGAGTTCCAAATAAAGCCAATGTGCATCCTCTACAGGAAGGTCACAATGCTCCAAAACCAAGCTATAGGGTAGGTAAGGGTGCAATGGGAGCACCATGGTACTGAAGAGGCCACATGAGAGCTGGAGGATGCCATGCAATTGGCACATCCATTTTTGTTCAATTTTGTAAAACACCGAGGATAGTGCTATTGAAAGGGGAGAGGAATGTAAGACCCCAGTTTTGACCCCATTTGCATTAAATGTATATGATGTATATATTGTAATTAATTATGGGGTGGAGCTAAAGGACAAATCCCCACCATCGATTTAGCGTTTTATGTTTCGGCAATTAAAAATAGTTGCCTATGGTATTTTATGCTAGCCGACACATTATAATTTTGGACATCGTGTAAATATGCAATTTAATTAGAAACCCACAACGAGCTATGTCAACGCAACAAACAATGAGATAGAGGCGTGATTTCCTAAGGATAAGGGGGGGGGGGTAATATTCAAACCTTTGGGCCAATGGAGAAAATCCAAATGTCAAAGGGAGAACCCATCAAACTGTCAACTACCTTTCTTGTCTTATTCACCCAATCATTTATTACTGCCAAAAATTGGTTGGGTTGGTTATTGCATGGGATGGGCAAAGTATGACAGCCAAAATTCGAATTTGGAGAAGTCATCAGTTTTTGGGAAATGCATTTTGACTCCTTGGGTGAGTAAAAACCCAAAAACATATGCCATTCTACCATGCTCGGAGGTTTTCATGTTTTCCTCACCATTTTCCTTCACAAGGAGCTCTTGGAGGCAACTGGAAATTTATGTGTGTGAAACCACTCACGTTTGTTGTTACCTCATTTTTCTCAGGCTGGGAAATCATTTTTTGGTGATTATTAGTGGAGCCAATTTCCTTCCCCGCATTTTTGATGCATTTTTCCCCATTGTTTCCAAGCTAGAAATCGTTTTCTGGAAATGCCCAGTAAGGGGAAGAAGAGACCCACGATTTTGGGTGTTGTTGAGTCCGTTTTGGAAACATTAGGGACAAAACATCCCTAGAAATTGAATTGTTGTTAGGGGACTATTTTACCCATCTTGGAAATTCGTTTTTGTTTCCTAAATTGTTTTTCTTCAAACCTAGAAATCGTATTGTGTTGTGGGTTCATATTTTGGCTTTGTTCTGCATTGAATTGGGAGTGGAAATGGGGTCTGATCAGCTTGATAAACCTAGTGTGTGAAGCAACCTCACAGACATATCTAGGGGGGTGGTTTTCTTCTTTTCACACCCTGAATAGCACTGGAAGGGAAGCCATATCCCAAGGGACTGTGTAGCTGAGAAGGGGATGCTTCCTTGTGCTGGGTGGGTAGATGTTTAGAAGCCAGAATAGATTTGGTGCAGGTGTCCATAGCTCCAGGGATGAGCTCACTAGCTTAGCAGTCAGCCTTTCTAGCTCCTTTGTATCCTGATAAACCCAACTCTGTTTGGCCTCGCTGAATTTTGATATACCTTTGGCTATGTGTGAGTCTGCTAGTGTTCCCTTATTCCTTGTGGGAATCATGCCCATCTCGGGGGTGGTAGTGTTGCTGAAATATTAATGAGCACACTGCCCTATGGTTGGGTGGAACATTGCAGCGGCGTAGCTAGTTGCGGGGCAATCTTCTTCTAATATAAGTATCTCTTGTGTTAAATCTATGCACTTGTGTTTGTTTATAAGAATTACTATGAACATGCTTGAATGTGAATGAATGATTTATAAATATGATTAACATGTTAATGTGTTGAATGAAATCTAAATGCTTCTGTTGTATATTGAATGTTTATGAATCGGTGTATGTTTATCTCCAATGCATTTTTATATCATGCTTATGAGGATAGGTTACTTGGATTAGATAGATAGAATCTATGTTAGTCGCGTCCTCTCTGCCGCTCTAGAGGGGTCGAGACGTGAAATTTCATGTCTATCAAGAAATTTGTGATTGTATGGAATATTGTATGGCATTCTCCATAATTAGAGATATGATCTTTATTTCTTTCCATTTAGTTCATTGTAGTGTGGGTTTATCATTTAATTTTATTGTATGGTTACAACTAGATCATAATCAGCCGATTAGAGTGAAAATTATCATTGATGTTAATCATATTTATTGTTTGTTGTAATTTCAACTACTCTCATTTGAATAACAAGATGGATTTATTGAATATAGTATATACTTAGACACTTATATTTTATATTTTAAATACTTGGACACGTGTATATAGTTAAGGAAGAAAACTTATGGAAAGAATGAAAGAAGTATATCCTTTAAAATTATGATATAATAAATTAAAAATAACAATAACTATTTTTTTAAATCCTATATTTGGAGTATGCATATTCTTATTAATATGTATTTGAAGCTTCATTATTTATGTATTATCCCATGATTTGACCTTGGTTATCATGGGTATTGGTAGCGTGACCTATAGAAAGGTTAAAATTTTGAAGACAACACACACACACACATGAGTTGCAAGTGGATTATGAACCATCAAGGACATATCAATACTTAACCTTAACCATCAAAGAGATACTCATTAATGTTCAACATAATCCATACTCATTAATTATCAAGGAAACAGTTAACATAATTCAAGGGAGTATTCATCATAAATAATCAAGAAAATATTAATTCAAAACATATAGTCCAAATAAATAATCATAAGGTGTATCACAACAATTAGCAATTTATTATGAGGTATCAACATAACAAATTCCATGCACTACAGTTGCCGTAATATCCCTCTAAAAAGGGATATGTCCTTGGACCTAGGTCGTCATTAGGGATTATTTTTCCTCATGTTTGATCCAACTCCCTTTTATCATATTCTCCAAACGCATTTAATGGAAAGTACATAAGTGTCAATGCAAATAATTGCAATACTTTGAGCACTAGCTTTAAACATCCACACAAAAATAGTGTTAATTATGTATTAATCACAAACAACCCTACATTTTTTCATTCAAGTTACACTACGAAGGGTCATTGAACTATTCCACTAATATATATCACCACAATCTAAAATAGTTCCCATATACAATACAATGCAAAATGAAGATATTTATTGATTCTATCACACTAATTGAACCTTCATCCAAATAATCATAATTAATTTAATATGGACATTGAATTATCATACATGTTAACCATTTTAATAGTCAACGTCATCAATTATTATCAATCATTCATAATCGATGCCATCAATATTATTAATATTATGAAATCAACTTCATATCCCCGTATCATCATCTACAATAGATCGGTATCACCGTAATCATCAAGATCAAAACATGTTTAATGTCGTCAAGTCAATATCATCATATAAATATTATTAATATTATTAATATCAAGATATTATTATCATGTTGTTCATATCATCGATATCATCAACTCAACATAATATCAATACCGATAACATTGTTAACCAATCCTCAAGATTATCAAAGAGTCAACATCAATATCATTAACATATTTACAAAGTTTACATAATTTGAGTTAATAAATGTGAGGAGTCAAAATCAAGGTATTACACAAGGATATGTGAAGATACAAATTTCCTTTCAATTGACTCAACTAAACTTTTAGCAAGAAAAAACCATATGTGTGGCCAAGTCATTATAGTGAAGTGTTCCTTCACCTAAATGTTTTAGAGAGTATACACTGTGTTCATTCAATGTAGACTAATGTTATATTATATAATTAATACCATTATGAATACTAATAAACTTGGAGAATGCAACTTTTGGCTTCACAATTGAGAGAAAAGGGTGTTCTTTTAATTGAGTATTTGATATTTGTCATTGCAGAGTGATTTATTGTCATAAAAATAAAAATAAAAAACTTGAATGATACATTCATTGGTCATATTGATGTACATATTTATATATTATAATAATATTACATGGATTATACTTGACTTTTTGTTATGATGTTTGGTTACACTTAAAAAAATATTCATTTATGTTTATCATTTGAATAATTAAGTTATACACAACATTATATGATGAAGGCTTAATTTCCTTATTAAAAATCATTATCTATTATTTCATAATTATCAATATAAAGTTACAACAAAATAATATTATTATATATAAGTATAATATTATGACAAAATTTACTACATTATTAAGAAAATTACGATAAATTATAATATCCATACAAATGTTATGAGAACAATATGTAAAGTATATAAAAAATATGTTATTACATAAGCACAATACTATCACAAACTATACAACAATTGTAAACATGATACTATGACGAATGATACAACAATCATAAATCATAGATTTGCTACAACTTCATCCATTAACAATACAAAATTCACAAAAAAAATTAATTCAATTATAGTATGTAAAAATAAAAAATTTAACCTATCTTAAATCACTCGAAACCTTTTTCCACATTTTCAATTACCATTACTCCAATCCATATTTTCACATTTATGAAGACCTAACAACCAACCATACTTTATTTTTGTCTACAAAATTTAGGTTGGAATTAATCAATATGAAAAATGGTCCAAAGGATGCTAAAATTAAAAACCCAAAACTTTCTTTACAAAGGTTTAAACTATCGACTTGTGTTGTAGAGACAGTTGATATGTTATGTTTATGGGTGTTAACTATTTGTAAATTATTCTCAAATCAAGAATGATTTAATATGAAAAATGGTCGAAAGGATGCTAACATTTTGAAAACTTTCTAATGCTTTGAAAACTTGTTAAGTCATGCAACCACTCGTTTTATAACATAATTTGCAATGCAAATTGTGATGTCTTTGTCGACTAAAATAGTTAGTGATTTAAAGACCTACATTTTGGACAATAAAAAATTCTTTTACATAAGTATAAGATCATCTGGATGGACCAGGTTCACACAGGAAGGATAACTCTTTATAGGCCACGTGAGCATTCTTTCTCTATCATCTTGAGACCCCACCTTTTCTTTCTTCATTTCCCACCAGTTCAGTTAAAGGAAGGATTGCCCAGGGTCAGGAAATATACATTACCTACCAGCTACTTGACGCCCAGTTCGCTTAGTGAAAATACCACGTTTAAAATCACCTTAGAGGAGGCTACCTGCCACCAGCAGTAGTAGATATAGTTCGTTCCAGGCTTATCCTTCCATACTCGAGAATCACTCATTCGAGATCGAACTCATTCCTCGGCTCCTATTACACGCATAGCCCAAAACAGATTCAGTTGAAGGTGAAGCAGCACTAGGACCAGTGGCTAAGGCTAAGGCATTGACACGATCATCACATCATGCATTATATAATAAGAGCAAAGGCATTGCTGGGACCAACGAATATCAATTTTTACCATTGATTCAACTACTCTATTAAGTAGGAAAATATGCATATCTGTTATTATATGATGCATTCTTCGCTGTAGATGTAAAATGAGGAAAACTTATGAACTTGTGATACAACCTTGGTGGATGGATGGGCAGGTATTCTTGCTTGAATAGTTGTAGGGGTGGTCCCTCTTACATGAAGCTGGATGATACGTACCATACCTCAGGGAAATGGCATAGAATTAACCATGGGTACCATACACCCATTGATTTGGGTGGATTGCAAGGAAGGTAACAGGTTGGTCTTATAACAGAAATAATGTGTGGAGACAAGGTCTACCCATAACCCCTCCCTTTGGAGCTGGAGCTGTATAGATTGGGAGCTGGGAAGGGTGCTTTCTCGTTAGTCATTTAACCAAGGGATTGGTTAACCCATTGGGTTAGTTAAACCTAGGCTGAAATAGAGAGGTAGGCGTTCTTTGACAGAATAGGCCCTCCTTCCAATAAGTGGAAAATTGACTAATGAAGGGTGGCGTTGCGGACTGACTGAATTAATTGTTTTCACCTAGCGAACAACTGGGAATTTCGCGAGTGATAACCTGACATCTCTGGATGATAGAGATTTAGATTGTGCACCTAGTCCATCACCTGGTCCATTCGGTAAAAGATATGGTAAATTAAGAAAGAAAAGTGGGGTGTCTCCAGATGATAGAGACTGACACGTGGGTTAGCAAGTTCTCCTATGTACCTAGTCTTAACACTAGTTCGAGGGCGGCGGGTAAGTTGCATAGAAATAAAAAAAAAATCTATATTTGACTTCAATTTAGGCGAAGCTTTACTCAGCCCTAAGGAAGGTAAGGTAGGGGCGAATCAATAATCCTCTCTTCCCTTGCATCTCCTGCGAAAGCTCTCCAATCTCCTACGCTTCCGGCCCGACCCACAATTGTAGACACGCTTTATCTGTTGTAATTCCTTCGTATCTGGTGCACAGAGAGTTCAGTGTTGGGGATCATGTTTACCTCAGAGTGAAGGAAAAGAAGAGTTCCTTGAATCTTGGAAGTTATTCCAAGTTGTCACCTAGATATTATGGGTCGTTTGAAGTGCTTGAAAGAATAGGGCCAGTTGCATATAGACTTGCATTTCCTGCTAGCACTAGAGCTCATAATGTTTTCATGTTTATTTGCTTAAGAAATATGTACATGATCCTAACCATGTGATAAATTGGGATGTGATTCAGGTGGAACCCAAGGGAGAGCTCCAAATCAAGCCAATGTGCATCCTCTACAGGAAGGTCACAATGCTCCAAAACCAAGCTATAGGGTAGGTAAGGGTGCAATGGGAGCACTACGGTACTGAAGAGGCCACATGAGAGCTAGAGGATGCCATGCAATTGGCACATCCATTTTTGTTCAATTTTGTAAAACATTGAGGATAGTGCTATTGAATGGGGAGAGGAATGTAACACCCCAGTTTTGACCCCGTTTGCATTAAATGTAAATGAGGTATATATTGTAATTAATTATGGGGTGGAGCTAAAGGAAAAATACCCACCATCGATTTAGCGTTTTATGTTTCGGCAATTAAAAATAGTTGCCGATGGTATTTTATGCTAGCCGACACGTTATAATTTTGGACATCATGTAAATATGCAATTTAATTAGAAACCCGCAACGAGCTATGTCAACACAACAAACAATGAGATAGAGGCGTGATTTCCTAAGGATAAGGGGGGGGTAATATTCAAACCTTTGGGCCAATGGAGAAAAGCCAAATGTCAAAGGGAAAACCCATCAAAATTTCAACTACCTTTCTTGTCTTATTCACCCAATCATTTATTACTGCCAAAAATTGGTTGGGTTGGTTATTGCATGGGATGGGAAAAGTATGACAACCCAAATTCGAATTTGGAGAAGTCATCAGTTTTTGGGAAATGCATTTTGACTCCTTGGGTGAGTAAAAACCCAAAAACGTATGCCATTCTACCATGCTTGGAGGTTTTCATGTTTTCCTCACCATTTTCCTTCACAAGGAGCTCTTGGAGGCAGCTGGAAATTTATGTGTGTGAAACCACTCATGTTTGTTGTTACCTCATTTTGCTCAAGCTCGGAAATCATTTTTTGGTGATTATCAGTGGAGCCACTTTCTTTCCCCACATGTTTGCTGCATTTTTCCCCATTGTTTCCAAGCTAGAAATTGTTTTCTAGCAATGCCCAGTAAGGGGAAGAAGAGACCCACGATTTTGGGTGTTGTTGAGTCCGTTTTGGAAACATTAGGGCCAAAACGTCCCTAGAAATCGAATTGTTGTTAGGGGACTATTTTACCCATCTTGGAAATTCGTTTTTGTTTCCCAAATTGTTTTTCTTCAAACCTAGAAATCGTATTGTGTTGTGGGTTCATATTTTGGCTTTGGTCTGCATTGAATTGGGAGTGGAAATGGGGTCTGATCATCTTGATAAACCTAGTGTGTGAAGGAACCTCACAGACAGATCTAGGGGGGTGGTTTTCTTCTTTGCACACCCTGAATAGCACTGGAAGGGAAGCCATATCCCAAGGGACTGTGTAGCAGAGAACGGGATGCTTCCTTATGTTGGGTGGGTAGATGTTTAGAAGCAAGAATAGATTTGGTGCAGGTGTCCATAGCTCCAGGGATGAGTTCACTAGCTTAGCAGTCAGTCTTTCCATCTCCTTTGTAGCCTGATAAACCCAACTCTGTTTGGCCTCGCTGAATTTTGATATACCTTTGGCTATGTGTGAGTATGCTAGTGCTCCCTTATTCCTTGTGGGAATCATGCCCATCTCGGGGGTGGTAGTGTTGTTGAAATATTAATGAGCACATTTCCCTATGGTTGGGTGGAACGTTGCAGCAGCGTAGCTGGTTGCGGGGCAAGCTTCTTCTAATATAAGTATCTCTTGTGTTAAATCTATGCACTTGTGTTTGTTTATATGAATTACTATGAACATGCTTGAATGTGAATGAATTATTTATAAATATGATGAACATGTTAATGTGTTGAATGAAATGTAAATGCTTCTGTTGTATATTGATGTTTAGGAATCGATGTATGTTTATCTCCAATGCATTTTTATATCATGCTTATGCGGATAGGTTGCCTCGATTATATAGATAGAATCTATGTTAGTTGTGTCCTCTCTGCTGCTCTAGAGGGGTGGGGACGTGACATTTCATTTCTATCAAGAAATTTGTGATTGTATGGAATATTATATGGCATTCTCCATAATTAGAGATATGATCTTTATTTCTTTCCATTTAGTTCATTGTAGTGTGGGTTTATCATTTAATTTTATTGTATGGTTACAACTAGATCATAATCAACCGATTAGAGTGAAAATTATCATTGATGTTAATCATATTTATTGTTTGTTGTAATTTCAACTACTCTCATTTGAATAACAAGATGGATTTATTGAATATAGTATAAACTTAGACACTTATATTTTATATTTTAAATACTTGGACACGTGTATATAGTTAAGGAAAAAAACTTATGGAAAGAATGAAAGAAGTATTTCCTTTAAAATTATGATATAATAAATTAAAAATAAGAATAACTATTTTTTTAAATCCTATATTTGGAATATGCATATTCTTATTAATATGTATTTGAAGCTTCATTATTTATGTATTATCCCATGATTTGACCTTGGTTATCATGGGTATTGGTAGCGTGACCTATAGAAAGGTTAAACTTTTGAAGACAGCACACACACACATGAGTTGCAAGTGGATTATGAACCATCAAGGACATATCAATACTTAACCTTAACCATCAAATAGATAATCATTAATGTTCAACATAATCCATACTCATTAATTATCAAGGAAACTCTTAACATAATTCAAGGGAGTATTCATCATAAATAATCAAGAAAATATTAATTCAAAACATATAGTCCAAATAAATAATCATAAGGTGTATCATAACAATTAGCAATTTATTATGAGGTATCAACATAACAAATTCCATCCACTAGACTTGTCGTAATATCCCTCTAAAAAGGGATATGTCCTCGGACCTAGGTCGTCATTAGGGATTATTTTTCCTCATGTTTGATCCAACTCCCTTTTATCATATTCTCCAAACGCATTTAATGGAAAGTACATAAGTGTCAATGCAAATAATTGCAATACTTTGAGCACTAGCTTTAAACATCCACACAAAAATAGTGTTAATTATGTATTAATCATAAACAACACTCATTTTTTTCATTCAAGTTACACTACGAAGGATCATTGAACTATTCCACTAATATATATCACCACAATCTAAAATAGTTCCCATATACAATACAATGCAAAATGAAGATATTTATTGATTCTATCACACTAATTGAACCTTCATCCAAATAATCATAATTAATTTAATATGGACATTGAATTATCATACATGTTAACCATTTTAATAGTCAACGTCATCAATTATTATCAATCATTCATAATCGATGCCATCAATAGTATTAATATTATGAAATCAACTTCATATCCCCTTATCATCATCTACAATAGATCGGTATCACCGTAATCATCAAGATCAAAACATGTTTAGTGTCGTCAAGTCAATATCATCATATAAATATTATTAATATTATTAATATTATTAATATCAAGATATTATTATCATGTTGTTCATACCATCGATATCATCAACTCAACATAATATCAATATCGATAACATTGTTATCAAATCCTCAAGATTATCAACAAGTCAACATCAATGTCATTAACATATTTACAAAATTTAGATAAATTGAGTTAATAAATGTGAGGAGTCAAAATCAAGGTATTACACAAGGATATGTGAAGATACAAATTTCCTTTCAATTGACTCAACTAAACTTTTAGCAAGAAAAAACCATATGTGTGGCCAAGTCATTATAGTGAAGTGTTCCTTCGTCTAAATGTTTTAGAGAGTATACAATGTGTTCATTCAATGTAGACTAATGTTATATTATATAATTAATACCATTATGAATACTAATAAACTTGGAGAATGCAACTTTTGGCTTCACAATTGAGAGAAAAGGGTGTTCTTTTAATTGAGTATTTGATATTTGTCATTGCAGAGTGATTTATTGTCATAAAAATAAAAATAAAAAACTTAAATGATACATTCATTGATCATATTGATGTACATATTTATATATTATAATAATATTACATGGATTATACTTGACTTTTTGTTATGATGTTTGGTTACACTTAAAAAATTATTCATTTATGTTTATCATTTGAATAATTAAGTTATACACGACATTATATGATGAAGGCTTAATTTCCCTATTAAAAATCATTATATATTATTTCATAATTATCAATATAAAGTTACAACAAAATAATATTATTATATATAAGTATAATATTATGACAAAATTTACTACATTAGTAAGAAAATTACGATAAATTATAATATCCATACAAATGTTATGAGAACAATATGTAAAGCATATAAAAAATATGTTATTACATAAGCACAATACTATCGCAAACTATACAACAATTGTAAACATGATACTATGACGAATGATACAACAATCATAAATCATAGATTTGCTACAACTTCATCCATTAACAATACAAAATTCACAAAAAAAAATTAATTCAATTATATTATGTAAAAATAAAAAATTTAACCTATCTTAAATCACTTGAAACCTTTTTCCACATTTTCAATTACCATTACTCCAATCCATATTTTCACATTTATGAATACCTAACAGCCAACCATACTTTATTTTTGTCTACAAAATTTAGGTTTGAATTAATCAATATGAAAAATGGTCCAAAGGATGCTAAAATTAAAAACCCAAAACTTTCTTTACAAAGGTTTAATCTATCGACTTGTGTTGTAGAGATAGTTGATATGTTATGTTTATGGGTGTTAACTATTTGTAAATTATTCTCAAATCAAGAATTATTTAATATGAAAAATGGTTGAAAGGATGCTAACATTTTGAAAACTTTCTAATGCTTTGAAAACTTGTTAAGTCATGCAACAACTTGTTTTATAACATAATTTACAATGAAAATTGTGATGTCTTTGTCGACTAAAATAGTTAGTGATTTAAAGACCTACATTTTGGATAATAAAAAAATCTTTTACATAAGTATACGATCATCATCATTTTCAAACCCTAACAAACACAGACATAAACATCATGAGCATGCCATCATAAACATAAACATAAACATCATTGTACCATCATAAACATAAACGTACCATCTTAAACATAACCATAAACATAAATGAAAATGTTCCATGATTATCATTTTCACCACATAAACATAAACATGCCATCATCATGATCATTTTAACCATCTAACTAACATAACACATAAAAATCATCAATATAGCATCATATACATATAAATAAACATAAACATGAGTGTAACACCATAAACATTACATTACCATCATCTCTCTCTCTCTCTCTCTCTCTCTCTCTCTCTCTCTCTCTCTCTCTCTATATATATATATATATATATATATATATATATATATATATATATATATCATCTAACACATAAATCTAATAATGTACATTATCTAACCTGAACTAACATACACATCACAATCAACATATAAATAAATATCAACATAATTAAACATAAACAAAAATATGAAAAATGTAGTGTGTGTGTTTATATATATATATATATATATATATATATCAAAGTGATGATAAAATATTCCAAATATAATATATCTCTAGTCCAATAACTACTATGACATATATGATCCACCTCCACGAGATGCATCATCAATATCTCTCCAAACAAAGCGATAGGTATCATCACCTCCAACAATATTAGATCCATAGGTAGTATCGACATCCCTTCTAGGGGAGCTAGAGGTATCAAAACCGCCACCAATAAAGCCAAAGGCAGCAGTACCTCTGCCAGGAAAAAATGATCTCAGAGAGAAGCATGGATAGGTCCATCAAGCCAAATCGTATGGCCTTGGATGAACATCTCTATAATAGATCCAGCTAGAGAAGGAAATGGCAGATGGTTGGGCCAATCAGTAGGATCGACAGGTCATTCGAGTAGGAGTAGATATGATTAATTAGGATCGACAGGTCAGTCGAGTAGGAGTAGAGGATATGATGGAGGTGTAGGAAGAATACATGGTGGAGGAGGAGGTGGATGAGATGTCAAAGGTTGAGGAGGATGCACACAGGATGTGGAGGCTACTTGACTAATTGAAGCAACTAATGGAGAAGGAGGTGGACTAGGAGGATGAGGACCTTTGTGCTTATTTGACGATGAACTATCATTAGGGATATCATCTAAAATATCATAAGCACCAACAATGTGCTACATCAAGATCTTCAAATAATTAGGAAACATCCTCCACATCTCTAGGAGGTGAAGGTCCCTCATAATGTCCCTCACCGGTACAATTTGAACCCCTCAAATTGCCAATAACCTTGCTATCATATCCACAACATCCTGTCAGAACCTCTCATCCGATTTCCTCAAAGGCTAGGTCCAGCTAAGTGTGGCACCTTGGGATGATCATCTAGATCCATCTCCTCCTCATCCTGAGCCAAAGGAGGAAGCACATCTCCATCGAATGTCCTAATATATGTAAAATATATAGTAAACAATAATAAGTAGATAATTTCATTAAACATGAATTTAATATAAAAATTTAAAATATATTTCATTTAGATTAAGTATAAAGAGAATAAAATGCAACTAGATTGATTTAAACATAATTCTAAATTTACTTCTATCATCTGTTGGCTCATCCTGGGTGAAGAAGATATTGGCACTCCCTCTCCAATCCAATCTCGCGTATCGATATGTAACCATGTCTAATCGAGGATCGTCCTTGCCTCCTAGCATCTAGAGAAACTCCATGGTGATCATGGCTGGAAATTTTGGTTTCCTTCTCTTGCACAAACACACATGGCATCATCAACCTAGAAGGAATTAGTCAAAAGATGGCTCGATGGCCAAAAATATCTCAAAAAATAAACAAAACAACTCTGAACCAAAATGGAAGTTCACCCTCTTGTCAATAGACGCACTACATCGACTAAGAGCATAACAAAACCATCGTAATTAAATAGAAAACCACTTAACGCATATAGCTTCATGTACTAAGGAATAAACATAATATATTAGAAGGCATCTAATGCATTTTACATCACTAGTGAGATGCACGATGGTCGTCACCAACAAGGAGAGACACCTAAAATTCTCTCTACCAAAAGAAACAATGGAAAATTTCCCACCACTGACTTGAAACTAAGGAAGGTAGACAATATTGGGATAAACATATCTCTAAACATAGACTAGTTGAGTCACTGCTTTAGCTCCAATTGGGACCTCATTTAATTGAGAAAAATTCTCACCTCTTCTAGAGATACCAATGATAAATTTTATTTCCTCCTTATTTGTTCGGAACCACTAATCAAGACCAACTAAAAATGCATACATGTGATTATCCCAACGTCTGATAAACTAGGTTAGGAATGTACTAGTGTTCCCATTGAGTGATTTCGCCTCCTCATATAACTTGAGGAGGCCAAAGAATATCAAGATGTGTCTCGTCTGAGGAGTAATGGGACGAGGGTATAAATCTCTCTCCCTCTCCCTAGCCTCCCACTCTCTCTAGAAGTTGCACTGATCAACTTCTGCTTCCAACTGTTGCTTGGCCTTATGGTGCTCACGTATATGTTTCATATATAACTTCAATCAGTCTCATAAATATACATATAAAAGCATTATATATACTGAAATAAAATAATTTTTTTGCAAAAAAATGACAGATGTTGTGCCAATATAATATTAACGCACCTCCCTTGGTGTGCTTTAATTTGTAAGCGTTGTTATCAGTGTGCTTTATAAAATAAAAAATTGTTGCTAATATATTTCTATAAATTTAAAACTTTACTATCAATCTAGTCCACCATATTACAAACACAATGATGTGTTTCTAAAATTTCTTTCATAGTACGCTTACTACACATCAGAGCACCGAAAACTGATGCACTCATGTGCACTACGACCACTGTCTAATTATGTTTTTTAATATATAGTAAAAAAAATCTGTGAGGCACTACATCTATATCAGGTAAAACAAATACTTTCTATTTTTATAGGAGTATCAAAAGAAACACATTTTATTTTTAGTTTTTAGTTTTTAGTTTTTATTCATTATTTTATTTTAGATATATTTTTATAAAATGTAGAAGGGGTGGTTGATGGCCCATAAATGAGGGTGGTTGAGAAGACTTGGGATGGGTGTGTATGAAGATTATATAAATAGAGAGATAGAAGAGGAGTTGGGGGAGTTCATTTTTTTATTTGTGGAGAGGTTGATCCTATTGAGAGGTGGAAGAATTTTTTTTATTGAACAAGTTCTTAGAGATATTGTGCATTATTGTTCTTAGAGACACAAACACGAAGGGACTTTTCGGGGCCTATATTTTATATTCCTATGTGAATGTAGGTGGATTTGGTCCTATGCTTTCCATGGCATCATAGTTCAGTAAGGGAGGTGCTCAGCAAGGCATATTCTAGTTTGGATTATTTCCTTCACTTATAACCAATATCGGATTCCAGGTTATTTTGGCTCTTAATATACCTAGTAAGTCTTTTGCCCACTCTCTCCTTTGACCTATATAATGTGTTTCATGATTATACTTAGGGATATGAAGTATCTCTATACTAGCTTCACATTCCTTGTATATTTATCATTATGTGTTTTATTACTCCCTTGTTGCATATGCTATAATAATGTAGAGATGAGCTTAATATAAAATGTTTATGCAAATTTTAGCATTTGCATTATCCAATATCGAATGAACTTCAATTCACCTTCTTTTCTAGTTTTCTACAACTGTGGATCAACAACATATGCAATGCTTGAGATAGGTAGCTGATGCATTATGATAGTAACATGAGGAAATCAAATTCTTTCTTTTTTATTATTATCACAACTTTGGTGATAAACTTTTAGCTTAATATGCTTGATGAGAAGGAAACAACTATATACAAGAGTGCAATGTTATACCTCAAAATGGAACTTCTCCATCCAAGTGATGATACTCAATGTTTCATCACAAAAAAAGGACATGTTGGATTCAAGAGCCTTATGGCTATAAGAGGTTTTGTTCTAAATGATATGATGCATACTCTAGCAATGACACCTTTTTATTTTTAGTTTTGATCATACACGTGACTTTCATGTTGACAACCCATGTGTTATACACAAGTTGTCCATATTCAAATCGTGTTTTTACCCTAAAAATTTGCATGGGTGAGTTTTCTTAAGGAAACCCATGTATTGCACACGACTTGCTTTTGTCCCACTCATGTATTCCTTAAAAACTCATTAAAAATTAAAAATCAAGTTAATTATGAGGTGGTTGGGATAGATATGGCAGCTACACAACCTTCCTTAACTACCCCAACCTCATAACTTCTCCTCTCAATTGATAATAAAAATATGAGAGGGGTTGGAGGAAAGGGGGACCATTCTAGATATAGAGTTATGTTGGAGGATTTCCTTTAAAGAAGAGAAGTAGGAGGGACCAGTACCAGGTTTCAAGAAGATCATATCAGGCAGAGGTGAATGTACTTGTTCAATACTTGTATGAGTAAATAAATCTATTTCCTTCCAAAGTTTTGTTGTGCATTGTTCAGTTATCAATGAGTTATGATCATGATTGTTCTTTTATTTTAAGTTTTCAATATAATTATATGTTCACGTCTTGGATTTTGTAATATCTGAAATTTCTTTGAGAAGGGTAGTTTTCCCTTGGCATGTGTTGGAGCAGAAGATCAAAGGATTGCCTTGGGAGAAGTGAAATCTAGGATCAACCTTCGAAATAAGGTGTGCCTTTTCTATCCATAGAACTCTGTTCAACTCTTTGATAATGTACAAGTTTTATTTATGTTCATATTCTTCTTGTTATAGTCTGTCTATAAACCTAGTATGTTGGTGACCTCATACCCCAATCATAGGATTACTTATTCCCTAACAACGGAAATGGCGACCATACTGGGGAATTAACCTTTTCTTTGGGGTTTTTGTGTAGTTATTTCTTTCAGTATGTTAGTTTTTTGTCATGTTTTTAACTTGAAGAAGCAATATCTATTCGATTCCGACTCAATTTCTTAGCTAGTTGTTTGAATTTGTTTTTCTCTTTTTGAAAATTTTGGGAGAAAAACGTGACTACAAGCTACTTGCACCCACGTATTTCATGAGAAAACGTGGTTTTCCTACTGTATAGTCACATTTCATACATAGGTCCCTTACTGAATAGTCGTGTTTTTTCTTGTAACTTGAATTGGCAAGTTAGGGTTTGTCTTTTCAAGTTTTTTTTTTAACTTTCGAGAATTTCAAGACTCTTTGTTGAACTTTGTTGGTATGTTACCAATAATTTGGTCTCTATTTGGATGATTTGAAAACCCTTTTGAGTTATTTTTAGTGAATGTTTGTGAAAATACTTGGTTTAGGTATTACTACTTGGATTATGCTTGGATTGAGTGCATGTAGAGTCTTTTTGTTTCAGTTTTTGTTGATACCTAGATCTACTCTTTGTCTTGTCGCTTGATGATTGACTTGACCATTCTTTCCCAATTTTGAACAAATTTGTTGCAAATACATCGTCGTTTATCCAAGTTGGTTATTTTCAAACTTCTTGAGTTGCTTGAGGATTGTTTTTATAAGATTATGGGTCATGAGTTTGATTTATACAAACTTTTATATTTGACTTACATATTGTGCATAGTCTCTTATTCTTACTTCATTTGGAAAGAAAATAAAAACAAATGTAAATTGCGTGCATTCTATTCTATTTGCATTAGGTAGATGCATTTGCATAGTTTTAAAAATTTTCAAAAAGAAAAAGAAAAATATTTGTTTCCAAAGTCACATAGTTAATTTCATTAATTTTGAAAAAGAAAAAGAAAGTGAGAACATCATTTTTTTAACTTGTTTACACATGTATCTTTTACTTTCTTGTTTAGTCAAAATACTCCATCAATTTCATGACCACTTACGCCTAAGTAACTAACAACCTCTAAAAAGAATGATTATAATCTAAAATTAATTAGTAAAAATTTCTTTTTAGGGATGAAACCTACTAGTTAAGCTAGGGTTTTGGGTTAGGATTCATGCTTAAACTATCAAAAAATATCAAAATCAGACATAGTGGCTATTTTTCTAGGAAATCCAACCTTGCAAAGAGGTGAAATAGAAAGCTCCTCTCACATGTGATTCAAGCACGAGGTTGTGCGAGATTGGGTTGCAGAGATGCCCCTCCAATACTCAGTTTAGCATACACCATAGCTGATGTGCATTTGGGGATTGACTCAGTACCACCTTTGGCCCTGTGTGCTACTGGTACTATTTGAGTTTTGGGCTTTGATACCTTTCCCGTGCACATCAGTTGGACAGAAGATTGTTTCGTCAAACCTTTTTTGTAGGAATGTTAGCCATAGTATCTTGACCATTAATATTCTTACATAAGTGACAGTGGAATGATATTTACAATGTACCTAGGACATACATGGGAGGAAACCTCGTGCAACTATTTGGAAAAGCGGTTGGTGATTCAAACTCTTGCCCCATAGAAATTGTATTGTGGCACCTGGGTAACTGTCTTTCACCCTTCACTGGTTAGTTTTGGCCCTCATCATCCCAGACTTCCCTTTGGAAGGTACCTTTATCTGCTTGGTTCATATACTTAGGAATTTTCTAGTAGTGTGTTGTTTGGGCTTCTTGTATTCTATGTTGGCCTTAGGTGTGTTTGATTAAAAAATTTAGCTTTGGAGGATCAATCTCTCCATAGGTAAAAACGTTGCAAAACCTTCCACCACTTACATTGGATCCCCCACTTGCACCTCGAAGGATAAGAGTTAACACGAGTGGTTCTTTTGAATCAACAGGAATAATCGAAAGTCCAGGAGAACCAAAAATTATTAGATATACTCAACTTGATCTTCTTTCAGTAGAAGTTGAAGACCTACAAGCTAAAGAGTTTGCAATAAATTTTAACCCACCCCTCACTAACTTAGAAGATTTGGTTCTTGTACAAATACTTATGTTCAGGAAACCTGAGATTGGTTTTCCTTTAGGGTTTATAGTGAAAAATACATGGGAGGGATCATGGTACATTTACACCCCTACTTCATTTATGCTATCTGGTAGAGTGTCTCCTCCACATGTAAGTGCACTGATATCTAACGCACACTCAGCACCCGTAGTTTTATTAAATTTTACTTTGACATCCTCTATTTCACCAATCACCAGAGTAACTAGTCCTTTGATATCTGTGAATAACCCTATTGGGTCATCTAATGTAGTTATAACTGGTATACCCATTGTACCTTTTACATCCTCCCTGTCATTTCAAAAATTTCAAAACAATCTTAGTATTTCTTCTCATTTTGTCCAGGGTTATCCTTGGTATGGAGCGCATATCCCTCCATCCTCACCATTTGTGTTCCATGTGCCTACTTACTAGGGTGTATCTTCTGGAAGCCAAAATCCCTTTTTTCAGGATTTATATTTCAAACTACTGGCCAAACTTCAACTGCACCAGTTGGGATTTCCCCCTTTTCATTGTTCAGTGTAAGTAATACTATTCATGTGTCTAGAACACCTATTTCCTGTCGGATATAACCAGACTCAGTATAGTGCACACCAAGGGAGAAACCCTTTGGATTTTGGGAGGAACCCATTTCAAACTATTGTCACTTCACATCCAAAGGTTGGGAGAAACCCCAAACAACCTTATAGGAACTTTGGTGCAAGACCTTCTTCTCACCAAACGCATCAAAATCAAATTTCAACTAGGGCTCGTCTTCCGTTTCTAGCAACTTTAAACTTGATAGATATTTTGAAATTGATGAATGACCTAGTGCATCATTACATGACCTGGCCACTGGTTTTGATCAATTTACCTTCATACATTCCTAAATTTGAAGGAAAACTAGTGAAGCCCCTGGTGACCATGTAACTAACTTTCATTTATGGTGCTCCTCCAACTCATTGAATGATGATTCTATTTGGCTACGACTCATTCAAATATTCTTAACTAGCATGGCACCCAAATGGTACATCGAACTTTCATCTACCACTTATGGTAGTTTTCATGATTTAGCGACGACTTTTCTCAATTACTTCCAACTTCCTTTCCAGTACAATGTCGGTATAGTCGTTTTGTCAATCTTTAGGAAAAACAATGCTACACACATTTCTAACCATATTCAGGAGTGGAGAAGGAAAAAGAGGATGATTGAGGCCAACATTCCTCCCAATTTTTTATTAGAATGGTTTGGAAATATTTAATCCCTTATATTTCAAAAGATGTTTCTACTTCGAGGGTAACAATTGAGGAGAAAGTCATATTAAGATTCCAACAACTTAATTTGATTTATTCTCAGTCTAGGATTCTTTATGAAATCATATTGGATGCACCTAGGTCCAACACTGACTTAACGAAACCCAAACCGAGACCACATGTCGATGGAATTGTGGGTTCAATCGAAACACCTACTGTGGAATCCTTAGCTAAGAAAATACATATGTTATTTGTGAAGCAGACTGCAGAAGAGGTGGCTAATGTTGCCACACCCTCCCCTAAAATGAAAATGTTTATAACGTACAATCTAATCAAAATAGTACTTAGTAGCATAGTGGGAAGAAAAATAAAGGAAATAAGGGAGAGTGAAATCAAAACAAACCTAAACCCACAAACAATATTGAGCGGGGAAAAAAAGAGAAGAAGAAAGTGAAATTCCCTTGCAAACATTTCCAAGAATATCACATAACCTACCAATTCCCCCTCATTGACTCTCAAGCAAGCTCATAAGTTGTTATAGAAACAACTTGTTGTCTTCAACGATCCATTTCCAAAAGGAAAAAACACGACTTCAAGTGACCCTAAGACTGTTGGGGGCACTCAAAATGCTTCCTCTTTTTATCAATCATACATTAATATGGTTCGATCTCATGACTTACTACAAACCAGAGCTAAAAACTAAGAGCCTGAGTTGTCACAAAAAGACAAACAAGCTGTTGAAACACCAACTCCTCTTTCCATTGAGTCAAAGTCGAATGATCATATGCCTAAGATACTGAAAGATGTCTTCAAGAGGGAATCGCACAATCCCAACATGTGGCCTACTGCCAACTATTCAGTTGTGGAAGATCTAGCCCAGACTCCTTATTCTATGTCCTCCCTGGAAATGCTAGAAAGTTTCCCTTCGCAACGAAATGCACTTCTAGCTACTTTCGGTAGTTTGGATTCTACAGGTTTAGTGGATAATTTTGACTTGTTTGATGTCAAACCTCTCTTACCTTACCACGCCTATTTCCCAATCGAAGTATTCCATGGGGATAAAACTATTGGACAAATAGTTATAGACGAAGGAACATCTACATTATGGACATATCATATTGGGAAGCTCTTGGATCTCTTGATTTGGTTCTGTCTAACTCCTTGTTGGCTTCTTTTGATGGAAGTTATTTCCATCTACATGGTTTCTTGCCTTCTTTTGATATAGAATTGGAAGGGAAAGTGGTTTCAGTCAAAGTTGAGGTAGTAGAGGCTATGTTGGATTATAACTTGATTTTGGGAATAATTTTGACCTACGCCATGTGTGTAATCCCATCGTTAGTTTTTTGGGTTCATTTGTTCCCTCATGAAGGGAAGATAGTCACTATTGATCGACTATCTTATACTGGAAAAATCATATGGACACACCATAATAAAATGTTCCACTGGTTGATCAAACGCGCCCAGCAAACAAAAGTTTAGGAGTATGGATGTATACTTCACTCATGGGAACTTTTGATTTCCTGCTCCTATTAGTTATATTGGAACAAATAGTGTAGGGAAGACCGTTTGTACATATGGATAATTTTCTTTAGTTTCGAATCAGAATGACCTGTGGATTTTACCCTCACATGTTGAACCAAACATTCCCTTATCAACAGCAGAAGTAGCTTATCAAGCTATATATGATGTTGATGATGATTCTACCTCGGCTCCTCGTGTCTCGGAGGAGTCATAAGAAGGTTATTTTCCCGCATGGGCAGTGAACTCTACATTCTCTTACGACTGCTTGGATATGGTTTTATCGTTAAATGAAACCATCTTGGAAGCCATGATTGGACCTGATAAATTTTGTGAATATATGCATCACAAGTCTTAGTTTCTTCTAGAACTAAGCAAGATGGAGAATTCAGAGTTTCACGTGAGACTAAGTGAAGGTGTTAATAAACCTATGAACCCGCTACACTAAGGAGTGTTTGTCGATGGGAATATGGTGAATATTTCTGAAACTGGACCAATAAACATCTCCACCAAACTTGGTGTTGTGGAAAATGTTTATATTGGAGCAAACTCTTCACCTGAAGAGATAATGTCAAAGCTACTTTTCAATGAGCCATGGACTTTTCCTTCCATGATATCAAGCATATAGTCGAATCCTACCTAAATGATCTTTCGGTGCATTCTCGCAAGTGAAAATATCACCTAGCTCATCTACGGTCGATATTTGAATGATGTAGACACTATAAGATACGTTTAAATCCCCATAAATGTGTTTTCTATGTCGAATCGGGATTTTTTCTAGGATTTATTGTGTCCAACAAAGGTTTCATGGTCGATCCATTAAAAGTTGAGGAAATCGTGAACTTTCCTCCTCCTCAAACCATCATACAACTTCAGATTTTACTAGGAAAATCCAATTTTCTTAAACGATTTATAATAATTACACCAAGATCACTAATGGTTTCATGTGTCTGCTTAAGTAAGAAACTCCATTTTTATGGGATGAATCCGCACAACATTCATTCAAGGAACTTAAAAAGGAATTATTGTCAGCTCCTTTGTTATGCCTCCTAGACTACACTAAAGATTTTATATTGTATCTAGCTGCATCAGATTCCACATTAGGTATAGTGCTAGTTCAGCAAGATGAGAAACTCTAGGAGCATTCCATCTACTACTTTAGTCGAACTCTGGTAGGTCTTGAACCTCATTACTCACACGTTGAGAAATTGACATTAGAAACAATATATGTCGTTCAGAGGTTGCGTCACTATATTCTATTTCGGACAACCACTGTCATAAAATATATAAATTATTTCCAATATGTTTTATCCCGAAAAATAATCGAGGGAAAATTCAACAAATGGATCATCATACTCCAAGACTTTGACCTTGATTTTCAATCCACCAAGTCCAAAAAGTCTTTGGTGTTCGTGGAGCTTATCTCTGAATTCCCTAGTGACGAAAATACTAAGATAGAAGATGAATCATTTCCACATGAACACATCATCTTAATCTCAACCTCTGATCCTTCGTATGGATATATTTTGATATATCTTCAAACTCTAAAGTGTCCTGCAACCACATCATGAGAAGAGCAACGAAAACTATGAATTAACACTAAAAACTACCTGATCATTGGCGATACGTTATATAGAAGAGGGATAGACTCTATCTTGCGTTGGTTTTTTACTCACAAAGAGGTTGAGTCAATCCTAAATGATGCCCATAGTGGAGAATGTGGGGTTCATTTATCTAGGTTAGCAACGGACCAGATGATTTTATATGTTGGTTACTTTTGGCCCACCATATTTAAATATTCTGTGGAATTTGTTAAGCATTGTCATCCTTGTTAGCTTTATACCAAAAATATGCAGTCACATCCTGCTCCACTTTTTCCCATCATCACGGTAGGACCCTTCACTAAGTGGGGGGTGGAATTCATCACATGCAACCCAGTTTCAATTGGGGGGAATAAATATATCATTGTCGTTGTAGACTCCTTCACTAAGTGGGTAGAGGCAATGCCTACCTTAAAATCCGATGGTGAAACTGTAACTTATTTCGTATTTAACCAAATTATCGTTGGATTCAGTATTCCAAAACAGATTGTCACTAACCATGGCAGACATTTACATAATAAAATCATGACTGAATTAACTACTATGCTTGGTTTCAGACAAGATCATTCATCTTCATTCTATTTGCAAGTGAATCGACAAGTAAAAGCTATTAATAATACTTTTAAAACCATTCTCATGTGAACCATCAATGCTAGTAGGTCTAATTGGCATATCATGATCTATCCTATGCTTTGGGAATACTGAACCATAGTTAAGACTGCTACTACAGGTTTTTAACCTTTCCAACTCATTCATGGGGTTGAGTCGGTCACACGAATTGAATGCTATATGCCATCGTTGAAACTCGCGATACAATTGCTACCCGAAACTTCTACATTAAAAGAGTGTTTGTTGCATTTAGAACATCTAGATGAACAACGCAGAGATGTCCTTATAGTAAATGATGCACATAAACAATGGGTAAAGAGCAAATATGATAAATCAGTTAAACCTAGGATTTTCTCTAAGGGAGATCTTGTTTTAGTTTACAACCAAGACAAAGAACCCTTGGGGACAAAGAAATTTAATTCAATGTCGATCGAACCATACATAGTATCTAAAGTCCTAAAGAAATGATCATATGAGTTAGTATATTACGATGGGAATAAGCTGTCGGAGCCTCGAAACGAGATCTACGTGCAAAAGTATTATGCCTAGGCTACATGCTTCTTCTTGTATTTTTTCACTATTTCTTATGTAAGTCTGGTTATGTTTCAGATGCATATCAAAAGCTTCATAGGATTTGTTGACGGTGCAATTTTCCACACTTGCAATATTTCCTCGGTCGCTTGGGTTATATATTCAACTGTATGACATCTAGTTTCCTCGAGAGGTGCTTGTTTAGGACCTGCCACTAACAACATGGATGAATACAGTCTTGTCATTGAGCTGCTATGAGATACTACTTCACATGGTATGTCATGTCTTGAGGTTAGACTAGACTCCCAATTAGTCATATCTTAGCTTAATGGTGTTTACTGTAACAAACTTAAATAATAAAAACAAACAATAATATAATAATAATAATAATAATAATAAACATATATATAAAATAAATAATAATAATTAATAATGTCTTTACGAAAAGACATGACTATTAATGAAAGGGTATTTCACCAAAATATAAATAACAGACCCTCATATGTAATTCATCATCTTATCTATTATCCATTTTATTATTACTTACCAACATGTGGGATTCAGATTACCAATGGGAATTTTAGAGAATTTATGAACGTTAAAGAAGCTTTTACTGCTTCATTTACCAAGTGAGGAATATGTCTTTTCTTTGTCAGTTTTAAGAATTAGATTACTTGAAAGAAATTTTGATTACATTACATGCAATCATATTTCAAGACATCAAAACTCATTAACTGATGCATATGCAAATTATATTCTTAACTGAAATTTGTCTCATACACTATAAAAAATAATCAAACATACAAACATAAACATATGTAAATAATTCACCATATGTAGATATGTATAAAATAGGTCCATAACATCAAGTTCGGCTCTAGATATCCAGTCATAAGTACATAACAAAATATGAAAAATCAGGATCATAATCCCTCATGATGATAAAACACTAAGGAGAATCTAAAGCCTCAATCACCTATGCTACCACCTCTCGGTAACAAAGGACAAATCTAGACACTTTCCAGAAAAGACTTAACCATGCAGGGGGCACTCCCACTACATGCTCCTACATGTCTATCGAAATATTATCCATCTAGAGGGTAGGAATGTCGTGAGTTAGTCAAGCCATCTGTCCCTCAATATTTCAAAGCATAGCATTATCTCCACCCCCTTCTATAGGTCATACAAAATTCCTAGGATTCCCATCCAGCCGTACTAGTCCAGTATCTGCATCAACATTATATCTAGACTTAGATTTGTATATATACATATGTGTACATACTTATTTACAAAATTTGTAAAAAATTGAATAAATGAAAAGAAAAAACACACCAATGTGTCCCCATGCTTCACTAGGAGGAAGCATGAGCTCATGATCACTTGAGAAGTCCAGTCCTGTGTAAGTAAATTGCTCAAAAGATGACACCTTCCGACTCCACTATGAGTGAAAGTAATCATAATATCCACCTCTTATTTCTCTACCACCTTGTCTCACCAGGACATCACCCCACCTAGTAATTTTGGGCTCGCGTGGATGTGGATGTAGGAGGGTCACTATGGGGCTTAAAGTTAGAATACACTCAAAGAAAAAGGTAGTTAGAATTCTAGGATATCCAAAGTTCTTCTTTTTTCCCAGTTTACAGTCACTGAGTTCTTTTTTTCATTTTCATGACAAGACCGGGACACCAATCAAATACCACGTTTC
The DNA here is from genome assembly GCA_001517045.1 of Pseudotsuga menziesii. Lineage (NCBI taxonomy): Eukaryota > Viridiplantae > Streptophyta > Pinopsida > Pinales > Pinaceae > Pseudotsuga > Pseudotsuga menziesii. Next base: position 158,722 of record LPNX010118803.1, read on the forward strand.
GCAAACATTCCACACCTAGATGAATGTGGTTGCGAGTGTCCAAATGAATTGCAAACACATCGGCAACTCGTGTAATAGTAGTCACGATAAATTTTAGCAGGAAACTTGCACTATTCCCAATAGGAACTTGAGTGCCCATTTTTTGTGCTCTGGGCACGCAATAAGTGTTCACATAATCCTGTACACTCAATGCACCACCACCGCAACGACCAGAACTACTTAAACTCATGGATACCCCACGACGTGATAAAATGCTGATGAAATAGATATCTTAAGTAGTGATGTCCAATATCTCACCCTAAATATCAAACACACCTTGTTCAGGATCCCAGTATCTCACTAATGTTTCCAATAATCTTGGTTGAGCAAGCATGTTAGTCGTGCAAAAAAATTTGAGCAATCTACATCGATGTAAAGCATTTAGATTCAATGGGTCAGACATGGTTTCCCTATCCAAGTCCACATGTTCTCTTTCATGCCACTCAAGCACCATATCTGCAAACTCCCATTTGTTGAGGGTCAAATGCAAATTTTTACTCATGTCCCATAGAAAATGTGTGTGCAACGTTTGACAAAGCGCATGCCATATGCGAGTGGTATCCTACGCACTCGCGTATTTTCTGTGAATACATGAGTCCACAAGTTACCACCCACGGATACCATTTTCCCTTCATATAAACTCATCAAAACAACCAAAATTGCAGAGAAAACAGAAAAATGAAGAAGAGAGAGAGAGAAGGTATACCCGCAACTTGCAGTTCTGAAAATATCCCACCAGATCAATCGCACCGAGCAAATATCGAGGAATATTTTCTTCACTTCAAGGTTAAAAACAAATAACTTAGTTTTTTTAATCAAAGTTACAATTTATGGTGAAATATTTTAAATTTTTACCCAGTTTATATAGTTTATTTTTTATTTTATAGCCCTCTAAATATTTTTGTTTGACTTTTTTCTTAGATTTTGATGACTAAGATATCTTTCCAGGTTCTTTTCACACTTTTGGACAAAAAATTGCATATTTATGTCATGACATATAGGGTAGGATACTTTAATACCGCATATTGCATCTATACTTTATCCCAATTTGAGTCATAGGATCCACTTTTATCCATGGACTATGATTTGTAAACTCCTAGTACTCTTCAATGGTCTTTTTTCTTCCATGGACCAGAGCCTACCTAACATGGCTCACCCTAGTGAGAACAATTACTATCATTATGGTACCCATTATGAAAATATGAGCCTCATACTCTTTCTTTCTATTGACCACCCTTTTAATCAGGCTCCCATTATATGGAGTCACCTTTAAGCTCTGGTGTGACTCCCTAAATATGAATAGATTGTCGATTTTACTTGTTCTTTCAAACTCGTTAAAGGAAGTGAAATATCGTCCACATCAGTATAATTTTAACCCTTTTCTGGACCATGTGGATTACTTACGAAAAAGGAAGACTCTAGGTATTTGTGGTTAGAAGAGTATTCCCAGGTATAGGTTTATATGTTTTTAGAACCTGGGAGACTAAATTTACAAAAAAAGAACATGTTCGAGGTTACTTTTTCTTTTTCCTACTCTCACTTAAACCATGAAAAAGATTCCAAATGTTTCTTATATTTCCATTGTCATGCTCACAAAAACTTCAATACAAAATCATCGAGTTTATTGTTGGTTGCCCCATACTCGCAAATAAATGGAATAACATGAGTGTACCTTCACACTCATTAAAATAAGGCTTTATTCTTTCTCACGAAGGAGTGTCGGTATGGTGATAGTTTAACCATTTTTTGGACCTTTCTGACTAGCTATGAAAAAGGAATACCTTGGCTCTCCTGAACTAAGAGAGTTCTCCTTTGGATTATATTATAATTTTTCAGACCTAGGAGACTAACTTTACGAGAAAATACCCCCCCGCCCGAGTTTCCTTTGTTGTTTTCAGACTCTCAAATTGTGAAAACTCCATCAAGCATCCACTAATCCGGGCTCGTAAAATCCATGGATTAGTGATTTATCAAGCATTATTTTATCTCTTCTTTAATCTTTTACAACAATGAAGAAGGTCCTGCATTTGCTTTCATGGAATCATTAAACCTTTACAAGAAATATAAAAGGAATGGAATAATCTCCATAAATTATAAGTTTTTTTGAAGCAATTTCACTTACCTCCTTACACAAATCACCAGTCTAGGTTTCCCAATAGTCAGGTCCTAGTTTTGGCTTTCCAGTTTCAACTTGTACTTGGAGTCACTACTCCTCCATTCACCACTTTTTCTAAGTATATGGGGAATCTTCTAATGTCTCATATATTGCAAATATGTCTAGTTGTTTCTTTTGAGTCTAAATTTTCCTTGAGTCACTTTTTGTGTGTGCTCACTGCTCAAAGATCTTTAACATCAACTAGTCATTCTATCGTTTTCCTTAATCCTTTTTGGTGATCTCTAAGATTCATCTATGCCATTTTACCTCATCCAGTCTACTAGTTTACTCATGTGAGCTACTAAATGATTCATCATTTCCTTCCTTCTCATGCATGGCTTCCTATCAGTACCATTTAATGTTACTTGGAGATTAAGACCTAGAGTTTTGGATAATACCTTGGGATCCAATTTACACTTTGGTGGTATCCCTTGCGTTGGTTATCAATACACCTTCTTTAATCGATACTCTGACAGTGTGATCCATGTTCAACTTCAACTAACTTTTTTCACATGGACAATATTCGTACTCCTTTATAGATCGGACGAAGAACTCGGGTTTTCAGCTCATAAAACCTAAATTTTGAAATATCATGCCATACTGTGTGACACAACTCCATCTTTGAAGATCTATGCTTATACTCATGTGGTTGTGATCCACTTTGAAAAAATCATTCGTGGCTTTGGATCCCATATAAAATTATGTATATGTATCTTGTACAAGAGATAGTATTCCATATTATTGAACATGGCATCCTCTTAGTGATGATATTGTAAAATGAACTCTTATTTGTTTGTTTCTAGTACTTTTTTGTAGCCCAGATCCTCGGTTCTCTAATTTTCTTCTTTTTCTAATTGTGATGTATTTCGTCCATCCTTCCCCTATGACCTCATACATCAAAGGCATTTGTTATATCTCAAAATGGTACTTCTCCATCTGAGTGATGACACTCAATGTTTCATAACAAAAAATGACATGTTGGATTGAAGAACCTTATGGCTATAGGAGGTTTTGGTATAAATGATATGATGTTTACTCCAATGATAAAACCTTTTTGTTTTGAGTTTTGAGCATATACATGACTTTCATGTTGCCAACCTGTGTGTTATAGGTGAGTTGTCCATAGTCAACTTGTGTTTTAACCTTATAAAGTTGCATATGTGAGTTTCCTTAAGGAAACTTGTGTATTGCACGTGACTTGATTTTGTCCCACTCATGTATTCCTTAAAAACTCATTAAAAATCAAAATAAAAACAAATTAATTACAAGGTAGTTGGGGTCGATATCAAAATTGCCCAACCTTCTTTAACTACCCCATCCTCATGACTTCTCCTCTCAATTAACAATAAAAAGATGAGAGGGGCTAGAGGAAAGGGGGACCATTATAGAGATAGAGTTATGTTGGAGGATTTCCTTTAGAGAAGAGAAGCAATAGGGCCTAGAAATAGGTTTCAAGAAGATCATATCAGACTGAGGTGAATGTACTTGTTCCAAACTTTTATGAATAAAGGGATTTATTTCCTTCCAAAATTTTGTTATGCATTGCTCAGTTATCAATGAGTTATGATCATGATTGTGCTTTTGTTTTAAGTTTTTAATCTTATTATATGTTAATGTCTATGATTTTGTAATATCTGAAAGTGCTTTGAGAAAGGTATTTTATCTTTGGCAGGTATTGGAGCAATATATAAAATCATTTCTTTTGGAGAACTAAAAGCTAGGATCACGCTTCGAAATAAGGTATGTCTTTTCTAGCCATAGAACTTTGTTCCACTCTTTGATAATGTACAAGTTTGATTTATGTTCAGATGCTTCTTGTTATAGTCTGTCTGTAAACCTATTATGTTGGTGACCTCATACCTCAGTCATAGGATTACGTATTCCCTAACAACGGGCGATTGATAAAACTTTTCAATTGAATATGAAAGCATCAAGCGTTATCTTCACTGAAATAAAACATAAGTTTCCTATTATGCTATTTACTACAAGGTATCATCTTCCATTTTCTATTTTTTGTAATTTTGATTGCAAAACATGTATTGGCCATGTTCAATCTCTCCATTCACATTTTTTACTGAATTATCAAAACGCACGAGCTATTCCCAAGTTCAGATATTAGAAACAGGATATATTTTTATGTTTTAGACACTCATGAATCTAGAAGACAGGCGTTCCCGACTAGGTCTGGTGGAGTGTGCCAACCATGAGATTTTGTAACCATACCCCATTATTCATGAGAATCTAGGTGAGACATATAACCACATTTTAAAAAATTGCATTTGGTACAATTATAATCCTTTGTCTCTACTTTATTTTTTTATCCTTAAAAACATCCCATATAAGTATCATGACAGACTGGGTCTTGTTTATTTCTATAAAGTTATATTATTTTATAAGTTTCCTAAACATTACACTGCATGCTTCATTTGACTGCAATATTTGAAGAATTCTTATAGTAAATGGTATGCAAGTAAAACTATTAATTGAAAATGTCTTTGTGATTTGAAGGTGACTTGGTTTCCCAGATAAAATTTACAATCTTGTTGATGCCAAATGGATGAGACAAGATAATAGAGAATCCATTGCAAGAATGAATCCAACCAAGTCTATTGATGATCCCAAGATAAAATTATGGCTATCTCTGGGGACCAACTCCAAAAAGAAGGAGGGTGGAAAGAAAAAGAAAGTTCATCTCACTTTAGCACAATATATTTTCCTATGTAATGTTGTAATTCATTTGTTGGTGCCTCGAGCTATAGTATCACAAAAATAATTATTATTTTATTTCTTACAATAAAAAGGGATGCTCAAACAAATTCAACATATGACACTAGAAATGGGGTTTATAGTATGGATACATCCCAAGGTTGATATGAGGAACCTTACTAAAGTCCAAAATGAGTTACATGGTTCCATTTCAAAGCTGTTTTTTTCTTTTAATAGTATCATATGGTTGTGACTCAACTCTCAACCCATTTGATAATCTAGCATAAAATTAATTGATTTGTTGAATGAAGAGTTTTTGTTTGTGATCCCTTCTATGAGATTGTGTTATAAATATCTATTAATAAAATGTATAATTGTGTATTATATTAATGAATTAATTCCATGCATGTTCATACATATCATATATCATATTTGTTTTCTATACCCATGTAATTTAGATTTGGAGTTTAGTAATAAGTAGATCCATATCAGCATATATACATTTTAAACACAACCTCTCATGGTATTGAGGTGTATTTTTTTATTGATGTGTAAAAACTTTAAGATAATCAAAATTTACATTTCAAGATATTTGATATATATGAATGCTTGATCAATCTTGGATTAAGATGGATTTATGTAGGTCTTAAATTTTTAACTTTTGTGTAAAAATAAAAAATTAAGCCCATATATACAGTCTAATAACTTGTGTAATTATTTTATTGTCAATTACATGACAATGCCTCGTGTAGTTAATTTTTTGTTGTCACATAATTACATATGTGATAACATCTCTCCCATATTTAGCTGTAAAATACTTGTATTGATTTTGTTTGTTACATGCAAAAAAATATGCTTAAGAAGATTTAGCAATTGCCATTGGAAATGGAGCTAATAAATGGATATGTCACAAGGTTGATAGGACAAAGTTTACTAGAGTATGAAGTGTGTTGATACATGGTTCCATGTCAAAGGAAACTTTTCTTTTGTGTAATGTCTAAGTTAATGGTAATTTCTTATTGTCACCTTCATAAAATTTTTACATAATATATTGAATTTATAGTATTAATGTAAAATTCACATTTGGCTCCTTGTGTGCCTTCTTCATCCTAGAGGTCAATTCCCCTCACAGAATTTCCTTCATTCTCATATTTATTTTTCAAGAATATGTTGAAACTATGAATTTTTTAATGAGCATTACTAGATTAGTTTTCCTTTAAAGCAATTCAGGAAAGCAGGAACATAATTTATGCCTTGTCTTGGTAAACATATATAGGTATGGTTGTAGTATCTTAATGGTAATTTGGCAATTTTAAATGATGTGAATGAGATCATAGAGAATTTTGAATTCATGTGACACACTCAAATTGGTTCAAGGAAATAACACCTTTCACCCTAAGATGAATTCCAACTTCTCTAAAACATCAAAGAATCTTTTTAGATTCTACTCAACTATTGTTTGTAAAAGTTTACAAGTGGGTTTTTATGCACATAATGCATATGAAGGATGGAATTGTCCCATGACAACTTGGAATTATTTGGAATTTTAAAAATCCAAAGGGAGAAGCCACACGAGGAACATAACACTCAAATTCCTAGGCATCCCCTTTTGTGGGAAATGCATTTTATTGGCATGTTATTTGAGCAAAATCTATTGATGCAGAGTGTTGTTCCTATTGAGGAAGGTATCGTTCTTGAATGAACAAATCGCTACAAAAAGAAAGTATTTGTAATATTAAAAAATGGTTAATGGTATGTCCAACAAAAAAGCTTATGATTAATGATTTTCCATTTAAATTTTCCTTGTGGAAATTTTCTATACGCATGCTTGACTTATTTGGTCCAATAGCAACTATCTAGAATTTGTGGGAATCATTTTTTGAAAAAAAATTATGAAGGTATGAGGATATTCATACCTTCTAAATAATTTCAATTTAAAGTTTGAAACTATGAGTTGTGGTTAGTGTCAACAACTTACAATGTTATGTTTTTCTTACAATGGATTTGTCTCATAAAAATGTTTTCTTTTGAATTTATTCCAACTACAATGTATACAAAGGAATTGAATGTTGCAATGAGGTATGATTGTATAAAATTATATTTTATGGAGAGGAGAGATACCATTACAATGTTTCTCATAAAAAAAAATTATTCCAACTACAATGGATGCAAAGGAATTGAATGTTGCAATGACGTATGATTGCATAAAATTATATTGTATGGAGAGGAGAGATACCATTACAATGTTACTCTAGTTGCTTTAACATCGATATATAACAAATTTGTTAACATAAAATCTTGGTTGCAGAGCTTTCAGATTTAAGATGACAGAGGGGGTAAACTATCTATTAATTACTCTTTTTTGTTTTTCCTTCTTAGGGGAGTTACTAATTTTTAGGTTTCTATCTTTAAATATACACCATTTATACTTGTTGGAACTTTAAACCTTGGAAAAGGAATTGAAATGGAGCTTTATAGGTAGAATTGTGCGATAAAAATCTCAAGGTCGTCGTAGTGAATGATTATTTAGTAGTACTTTTAGTTATATTTTGTGATGGCATATTTCTAAAGAGGATTAAAAGGGAAGGATTGTAACAAATTATCAACGGGGATAATGGGAAATTAAAGCATTAAAGAGAAACAAAGCATAAATGTTTTTACGTACTCAAATTTATGACTTTTTTAAAATGGTGCATGCTTGAAGCAAACCAAAGATCAATGGGATAATATATGAATAAGAGTATAATAAAGAATGAAAATGGTGGATGGAGATGTATAATGCATAGATCCATTTCAAATAGTGAAAATAATGCTATTTTATTTTATGCAAATTTTATAGAGAAATACATTCACAGTCTACTCAATTGAGCTAGTGTGTTATTGACATAAATATTTTCGAAGAGAAAAAAGTGAAAGAGTAGATTGTTCAATAAACCAAAAGATGAAGAGTGAAAAGGAAAAGTCGTATATGGAATCATTGAAAGCACAAGAATATAGCATGCAATGCCATGCAAGTTCTTCATGGTTTAGCTTGGATTAGTCAATCAGGTATTTTCCCATCTTATATTATGTATGAAAAATTGAATAGATTTGAAATAGTTTTCGAAATATTGGCTTTATATTAATCTCATGAATTGTAATACAGAATTATTTTGGTGATTTACCAAGCTTTCTCATTGAACGCATTTCATGGGTATGAAAATCTATAAAAAAATAACGGAGATGAGGTATATCTACATTAATCCGGACCTTTGAGTATTTGTTTTTGTTTGTTTAATTACATTACAATTCAACATAAATTCAAATTATTTCTACAAATCCGTTGCACAAAATTTAAGCTGACACTTCCCAAACTACCAAGACACAAAACTTCAAGGTCCCATCAAAATTGAATAAGCAAGTTTTCCCAAAAGTGTCCCTAAATTCTCAAGACAAATATCACTTTCCCCTTTTTTAGAATCACCTAGGTAACAAGAATCTCTTTTTGAATTTTCTCTATATCATACACATGAAAATATGAACCCAAAATATGACAGCATATATGTTCAATTTTTGACATCAAGTTGTCGACAATCCAACAAACCTCTCCTTTTTTAAATGTTGGTTGATTTTTGGCGGATATGTGACAACAATATAGTATCATCGGATATCCGACAATGTTATGTCGGATATCCAACGAAAAACCCCCTAACAGACACAGATATCTGACCCAAATTATTTTACAAAAGGAATATATCCGACCACATACCCATCGGAGATCTGACCCATGTTACTTTACAGAAGGTCGGATATCTGACACATGTACCAACAAATATGTTAACATACACGTCGTATATCTAACGTAAATTATTTTACAGAAAGGCAGATATCTGATCACATACTTGTCGAAGATCTGACCCATATTACTTTACAGAAGGTCGGATACCCGACCACATGTCCGTCGGATATCCCACACATATACCAACAAAAAATGAAAAAATATTGACGCCATTTTTCGTTGGTGGTCTGGCATGAACGTCATAATTTTTAGAAGGGTCGTCGGATATCTAACCATGATGGGGAATTTTTTTTTTTTAATACTAGTTCTATGTATATTTTGCTAAACATGGCATTGTTCAGGAATTACAATATGAAGACATTCTCAGTAGCCCCCCCCCTCCTCCTTCAATGTTTTGTGTAAGCAGAGAAAGATCCTATCAAGCCTTGGAAATGTTTGAAATTACTATGGAAACTTAGTAGCCATTGAAGGTTCAAGTAGGGTCCATGTTGCTTCAAAATTGGTTAACAAAATGGACATCAAAATCCATAATGGCATAATCTTTAAGCCTGTCTGGCCAAGTGGTATGGACTTATGTACTGAAAAATGTCTAACTCCTCCAACTATGAAGTGATATCCTTGGGACGGAAAGGTTAAGAACTAAATTCCATTGGACATGAAGAAGTCCTATAAAGACCTGGTATGTACTATGGAATCTTTACATATAGTGAAAGAGAGGAAATGGGAAAAGTATGAATATCTTACAACATTCTCACTAGCATATTTTGATTTCAATGCACTGAAGAAAAAAAAAATTGTGGTCAAAAGTTGTACAACATCATGTTGATCATTAAGTTTTGTAAGTTGTATAGTGACCCAGTCAAACGGGTCTTTATGACCATTTGTGCCAAGCTTGACACCCCTCGGGGATGAAGCTATATATGGGACTTGCCACACACCATGTCAATATATATTATATATGTTCACATGAATATACTCATGTCCATAAGACAATGTGTTACTTTAAATAACATACCATGTTATCAAGTTGTACTGAAGCTTCTTATGCTTGCATCTTAGGTAGTAGAAGTTTTGTATATCTTGCACCAAATACGAGTAATCATGGGAAATCAAGATAATAACAAGAATTGGAAAAGCTCAAAAACTAACATCTCGTTTACAAGAAGTGGTGGCATATTGAACTTACCCTTGCACTTTTGTTAAACCTAGAGATGTATAGTTGGAATCCTCCCTAGATTCTCTATTTGGATGGAAAGACCTCATGCAGGGTCCCTCACAACTACATCATATTACAAATATTATTAGTACCTTGAAAAATGTTGATAAGAGATAGAACAGATATTCCAAAATTGTAAAGACTACATTATTTTGCTAACAAACTCGTGAATTAAAAAACATTACCAATTCATTTTTTGCCTTAGCTTGTAGAAAAAATTAGATGAAATCTAACATATGTAATAAATTTTGTTCATCCTAGTTCCATTATATATAAGAAATGCAAAGATAAGATTCTAGCATTGTAATACAACAAGTATAGTAAGGTCTTCACTCAATGAATTATCCAGAAATGTATCATAACTATAACTAAAACCCTCCCAAATCCTAGAATGACACAATTTTAGATTTGGTATAAATTGGGCAAGGACCCATGCCTCATTTGAACTTCCTAATCTCTTGAATACAAGTGATTTAGACTATGAGCACCCTAAACTCTTTTGTTATTGGTATGCATATTCTCTCTATCACACTTATGGATTCTCCCTATAGTGCACCCATAAATGATCATCTCTAATACAATTCTTATGTTGTAATGTTGTGCTACCCTAACATTTTTTTCTCCTTGTTTATTACAGGAATTAGGGTTTGTTGGTTGGTTCAATCTCATCCTTGCGGTCTCTTACGAACCTCAACATGGTATACAAGAGAGTGTGGGATTTACTCACTCATTTCTCTATTGTTTTATGCCCACAACTAGGGTTTATGTCCTAGATGGAACCCTAGGGTTTATTGACATACTATTGTGTTGATTCAATGGAAATTGATAAAATTATCTTATCAATCTTATCTTTTCCCATCCAGAGCTATTGATTCCCATGGTTTATTGTTAAACATTGAATTGATTAGTGATATTCTTGTTCAAGTATGTGTATAAATAGGATTGTGGAACTTGATTTCAATGAATTTTATCTTACAATATTGTTATCTAAGAATTGTCTGCTTATTTGTTTGTTTTTTATGCTTAATTTCATTTGATTATACCCTTTCTCAAACTATCATAAGTATTCCATGTCTTGATTGTTAGAATTCCATATGCTAAGCTAGATTATCAACATTTAATTTCAATTTCATAAAAGCATATAGACAAGATCACTGAAAGAAATAGTATCACAAGAACAACACATATTTATCCTGGGAAAATCCTAATGGAAAAAACCCAGCAAAAGCTTCCTCAATAGAGATGCCCCAAAAGATAAAAGGTAAAACCTAAAATTGATCTTCCTCCTTCTCTAACTACAGCTCTTTCTCTCTCTCTTATGCACTACACAAGTGAGTGTGTGTGTCTCAAATGAGAGGCGCCTCACTCTATTTATATTCTTTCATTCACTTGACATTTAACCCAATTATGTAGGCTCAATTAAACTTAACTCAGTTATGTAGGCTCGAGTAGACATAACTGGGCTAACTTAATATAATAATATATTCCAGAGGGTATTAATGACCCGACTTACAACAAAGGGGAATTCCTCATGAATCTTAGTAATTCTTCCGATAGGAACATCGGGGTACAAAGAAATACAAATGATCCTTCCGATAGGAACATCGGGGACCAATAAAATATATTTAGAATATTCTTCAAAGTTACAATAATTCAACACCCCCCCTTAACGACAAGGGTATTCTACAACAACAACAACTGTAGGAGAGAGAGGTCGTCATCAACATCATCAGGGTGATACATCTATAAATCATTGGAAGCTTTTCATCATCTTCAACATATAGTCTTCATCTTCAAACTTCAACAGCAACAACACTTTGACCGCTCGATCATCAGCATCATTTCAATCAAAAATATCATCATCTGAACTTTCAATCAGCATCATCATCTTCATCATACTTTTCTCTTTCGATCAGCAACATCATCATCATCACATTCTGATTTTTCGATCAGTAACATCATCATCATCACACTCTGATCTTTCGATCAGTAATATCATCATCATTACACTCTGATCTTCCGATCAATAACATCATCATCATCAGCAACAACCTGCAATCCATAATACGAAGACAGAAGTCTTCGGATCACTTTTGGACTTAAAGTCGAGTGATGATGCAATCCTACCACATTCTCGAGGACCAAAGTCACCGAATCTGTTCTGAACAAAAGTTCAAGGATGATACAATCCTACCACATTCTCGAGTACCAAAGTCACCGGATCAGTTTTGAACAAAAGTTCAAGGATGATACAATCCTACCACATTCTCGAGTACCGAAGTCGTCGGATCAGTTCTGAACAAAAGTTCAAGGATGATACAATCCTACCACATTCTCAAGTACCGAAGTCACCGGATCAATTCTGAAAAAAATTTCAAGGATGATACAATCCTACCACATTCTCGAGTACCAAAGTCACCGGATCCGTTCTGAACAAAAGTTCAAGGATGATACAATCCTACCACATTCTCAAGTGTCGAAGTCACTGGATCCATTCTGAACTGAAGTTCCGGGATGATACAATCCCACCACATTCTCGAGGACCGAAGTCACCGGATCTGTTCTGAATCAAATTTCAAGGATGATAAAATCCCACCACATTCTCAAGGACCTAAGTCACCGGATCCATTCTGAATCGAAGTTCAGGGATGATACAATCCCACCACATTCTCGAGGACCGAAGTCACCGGATTCGTTTTGAACTGAAGTTCAGGGATGATACAATCCCACCACATTCTTAAGGACTGAAGTCATCAGATCTATTTTGAACCAAAGTTCAGGGATGATACAATACCTCTTCATTCTCGAGGACCGAAGTCACCAGATCACTTTAGGACAAGTGTCCCGAGATGATACACTCCCATTGCAACATCACTACTCCCCCTTTCGAGGAAGGTCTTTCCGAACAACACCAAGCTTGTCTCGAAAGTGTTCGAACTTTACCCAAGACAGAGACTTTTTCAACGCATCAGCAACTTGCTCATCAGTACTCACATACTGGAGATTTATGGCTCCCTTCTGTATCATATCTCGTATGTAGAAATACCGGATTTTGTATGTGCTTCGATCTATCATGGAACACTGGGTTCTTCAACATCTTTATACAACTTTGGTTATCACATAGAATCTCAGTAGTATCCATATCCAGGTCAAAGAGACCTGACATCAGCTTCCGAATCCATATGGATTCACAACTAGTAGAGCAAGCTGCTATGTATTATGCTTCAGCCGTGCTAAGAGCAATACTGGATTGTTTCTTGCTAAACCATGAAATCATAGTAGACCCCGAACAAAAGCATCCACTTGATGTGCTTTTCCTGTCTGAGACACTTCCAGCCCAATCTGCATTTGTATAGCCACACAATCTGTAATCATGGTTTCCATCATAGTATAAACCAAAGTCTATAGTCCCTTTCAGATATCTCATCACATGTTTTGCAGCTATCAGGTGAACTCGTCTAGGTTGAACTAGATACTGACTCAAGGTGTTCACAGCAAAACAAATGTCTGGTCTAGTATTGGTTAGATACATCAATGACCTAATAATCTGTCTATATTGAGTCACATCCACTAACTCTGATGAGTCATCAACTAACAACTTCGGGTTAGAATCCATGGGTGTGGCCATGTCTTTACATTCCAACATATCAAATATTTTCAAAACTTCCACTACATACTTTCCCTGATTGAGAAACATTCCTTCTGAGTTCTTCCATACTTCTAGACCTAGGAAATAATGCATTATACCAAGGTCTTTCATCTCAAATTATTCAGCAAGCTTCTTCTTGCATTCTACAATTTGTTTCTCATTCCCTGTCAAAAATAGATCATCCACATACAGTAATAGTATGACAGGTTCATCTTCTATAACCTTGAAGTAAAGGTTAGGATCGGCTTTACTCTTAGCAAATCCCATGCTCGTCAGGAAACTATCTATCCTTCCATACCAAGCTCTGGGAGCTTGCTTCAGACCATACAATGCCTTCTTCAACTTCCATAAGTGAGTTCGTCTGCCTTCAACTTCGAATCCTTGTGGTTGTTCTATGTATACTTCTTCTTCAATCACACCATTTAGGAAGGTTGTGTTCACATCCATCTGGTGTAAGTCACACTTCATCATGGATGCAAGTGCCATGATGTCTCTAATCGAAGTATACCTTGCTACTGGTGCAAATGTTTCTTCGTAATCAATTCCCTCTTTCTAAGAGAAGCCTCTAGACACAAATCTATCCTTGTACTTCTCTATACTTCCGTCAGTTGTATGTTTTATCTAGTAGATACATTTGGAGGATACTACACTCTTGCATTCTGGTTTGGGAGCTATATCCCACATATCGTTCTTCATTATTGACTGATATTCTTCAGTCATTAATGCTTCTATCCATTCTTTCTTTTGTACAACTTCTTCATAGTTTGCAGGTTCTTGATCTATAAGATCACACATCAAAGCTACATAGTTGGAAAATGTCTTGGACTTCTTACTTACCCTTGTGGAGCCTTCAGGAGCTCCATATCTTTCTGCTTCTTGTATAATTTTTCTTTCCCAAGTAGGCTTTTTCTTTCGTGATATCTCCATCGTAGGAGGTTCTTGTGGTTCTGTCATATCATGTTCTCCAGGAGCTTCATCTTCAAGGAGGAGTGTAGTCTCTACATTTCTGGGTGGTGCATCTTCCTCATACACATTTTCATGTTGGCATTTTCTGGATCTCTTGAGAGATGCTTCTTCATCGAATGTTACATCTCTATTGATTTCCATGTGATGGAATCTAGGAATGTAAAATCTGAATGCCTTGGATACTTCATAGTATCCAACAAATATCCCCTTCTTTCCAGAAGGGTCAAAGTTGGTTCTTTTCTCTTTCGGTATATGAATATATACTGGACAACCAAATATTTTGAGGTGACTTACCTCAGGCTTCTTTCCCGTGAACATCTCTTCTGGAGTCTTGAATCCAAGAGCATTGTGAGATATTATATTATGTACGTAGACAGCAGTGCTTGTTTCTTCTTCCCATAGATGCATTGGAAGATCTTGATCATATATCATTGTCTTCACTGCCTCCATGATGGTTCTGTTCTTTCTTTCCGCAACACAATTATGTTGAGGATTGTAGGGAGTGGTTAGTTCCCTCTTGATTCTGGAAAATTTACAGAAGGCTTCAAACTATTTTGAAGTATACTTTCTGCCATTGTCTAATCGGAGTGTCTTGATTCTCTTGTCTGAAAGATTCTCTATCAAGGCTTTGAATTCCTTGAATTTCTCAAACACTTCACTCTTTTCTTTCAAGAAGTATATCCAAGTCTTTCTTGAATAGTCATCAATAAATGTAATATAATATTCAAATCCACTTAAAGATTTGGAGTACATTGGACCACACACATCTGAATGAATCAATTCCAATGTACTTTTTGTTTTTGTTTCACTCTTCGGAAATGGATTCTTGATGTTCTTCCCTTTTGCACATCCCGTGCAAATGCCTTCATGTTTGATCTTCAAGTCTAGTAGTCCAGTCACTACTTTGTTCACATGAGGCAGTGCCTTGTAATTGATGTGGGAATCCTTCTATGCCATAGTTCACTAGGGTTAGTGGACTCATAAACAATGGTTATTTCTGAATGTCCCTTGAGTTTATACAGGCCTCCTTCTTCTTCACCGATAACAACTGCATCTTCAATTTTCTTTCCTTTGGGCCACATGAGTACTTCGCCATCTATGAATGAAACTCTGAATCCTTTCTTATCTAAAGCTGAGATAGAAAGTATATTCTTCTTTAGACCAGATACATACAATACTTCTTTCATCTTTAGGGGATTTCCTGAATCAAGCTTGTAGCTTGCTTCCCCAATTCCTTTGATCGGATATTGATAGTCATCTCCTAGAGATACTTTCTGAGGAGAGTTATTTTCTTCAAGCCTTGACAGGTTTTTCTTTTGTCCTGTCATGTGCTTTGAAGCACCACTATCAATAAGCCAAGTGCCCTCTCCATGTGTTATAGATCCAGAGAATGTAGAGAATAGTACATACTCTTCTGCATCCTCTTCTCTTGCTTTCCTTCTTGGAGGTCCTTCCTCTTCTTCTTCTTCATCCTCATATTCAGCTAGATGAGAATGATGTCTTTTGTTGTTGTTGATCCTCTTCTTATATTCTTGTCTCTTCATAGGACAATTTCTGGCAATGTGTCCTATCTTATCACAATGAAAAAATTGAAAGTCGGAGTAGTCCTTACTTGGAGGACTTTTTCTTGTTCTTTGGATTCTTCTGGGAGGTTGAGACTCCTTTTGGTTTCTCTTCTTGAAGTTAGGTTGACTTCTTTTTCTTTTGGTATGAGTGGCTAGGGCTTGATCATCTTCCTTCAGTGGAGCTTCTTTGTTTGCCACTTTAGTCTCCTCTTGAATACAATCTTCCCATACAACATCAAACTTCAAACTTTCCTTCCTGGCACACATCATCTGGATGAATGACTCCCAAGGTCTAGTGAGACCATTGAGGGCAGTCATAACCAACTCATCTTCATCAAGTTTGTCTCCAATGGCTTCTAGTTGTTCCTTGAACTGGGAGACCCTTGTGAAGTAGTCCTGGATGGATTCTCCATGACTCATCTTGGTACTCTTCAGTTGAGCTCTTAGATTCATCTTTTTGTTGATGTTTCTTCCTTCATACATTCTTGATAGGGCATCATACATTTCTTTCAGATTCTTCTTGGATGACACTTGAGGGATCAAGTGATCCTTGATAAAGTCAGCAATAATCCTTTGTGCCCTAATCATATCCTTCTTGTGCTTCTCCTTAGCTTCAGTTTCTGCAACTTCATCTTTGATATACTTATCAAGATCATTCTCTTGGAGAATGAGGCCAATCCTGTATTTCCATGCTCGGAAATTCTCTATGCCTTCCAGTTTGTCCTTAAGCTTAGTGCTTGGGACCATCTTGTTGGAAAGTCAAAAAAAAATTGAAATTCTACGGAATGAGAAACTGAACTTACCAGGAGATGCGCTTGACTGAGGTGAGTTGACTGGTGTGCTTGGTTTTTGGAGATCTCAAGTCTTCACCTTTCAAATCTGACTTGCGAGATGTAGCATTGTAGCTTTCAATAGTTTTCTGGTGCAGCTGTCAAACTAGGGTTTGACTTTTCGGGAGATCTACTCCTCCAAAAACTTCGATCCCTGGCTCATAAGATGCACTCTGAGAGGGCGCAACTTTCCATGCAAGCATTTTTCCAAAACTCAAATTTTTTCTCGAAACCCTAATTTATTGTCGAGGAGAGAGGGATTTTTCTTTTGTGAAAGCTGTCCTATTCAGGTTAGCTCTGATACCATGTTAGAATTCCATATGCTAAGCTAGATTATCAGCATTTAATTTTGATTTCATAAAAGCATATAGACAAGATCACTGAAAAAAATAGTATCACAAGAACAACACAGATTTATCCTTGGAAAACCCTAATGGGAAAAACCGAGCAAAAGCTTTCTCAATATAGATGCCCCAAAAGATAAAAGGTAAAACCCAAAACTGATCATCCTTCTTTAGCTACATCTCTTTCTCTCTCTCTCTTATGTGCTACACAAGTGAGTGTGTGTGTCTCAAATGAGAGGCACCTCACTCTATTTATATTCTTTCATTCACTTGACATTTAACCCAGTTTTGTATCTCGAAGAATGTCTCGAGTCTTTGTACTTGTATTTATGCAAGCAAGGAAGGAATTAAGGTTTTGGGGGCAAAAATTAGAGGATACTTGAAGTGTTAATGTTTGAGTCCTTTTGTGAGATGGAGGTAGATCTTAGGGCATGTGACAAAGAAACCCTAGAGGATACTTTGAGCTCTTTGCTTAGAGAGCTTGTGTGAGGCATGCTTAGTGAAATAACAAAATTGGACTTGATGGTGTTGGTGCTAGCTTGTTGTAGAGCCTTTGGTATGGCTAGAGAGCATGGTGGGTAGTTAGACATGCAAACCACCAAGGAAGGTTGCAGGTTGATAGGAGCTTTAGCACTGTCATGAATATACAAGGACATTCTGACAATTGTGGGGCAAGAGATAAGATGTGCAGAGATCTATAGGATCCACTATGTCTTGCAAATTAAAATGATTCTTGAACAAAATAGGTTTGTGGAACTTGATTTCAACGACTTCTATCTGATAATATCACTATGTAAGAATTGCTTGCTTATGTATATATTGTTCGTGCTTACTTTCATTTGATTTTACCTTTTCTCAAACTGCCATAAGTAAGTGAGAAATGGAGAATTCCTTACATTGTCAAAGGCTTGGAAAGTAGGATAAGATGCTTTAGTTTCATAGTAAGCCCCGTGAAATTGTCAAAATTTAGATGACAAACGAGTGGGTTGTAGAAATGCACCATTGTAGCCATTCATTGAGCTCCTCTTTATTTGAGAATAGATTAATATTCTCTACTGAACAGGACCAACCATGTGAAGGTGGAAGCTCTTATACGTCACCTCCCCGTCGCCTCACATCACTCTCAATTCCTCGTACCCAGTGCATGTACTTGAAAAAAAAAACATGTGCATGGCATGCTGATTTCATCATAAAGAAACATTTACCATTCACTCAATAAACGCTAACATTCATTAAACCATTCATTTATTCAATAGGGAAAAAATATGCATGACATTATATTATCAAAAATAATTTCACAGTAGTTCTCTAGTCACTTCTTTCTATTTTTTTCTCTTTACAAAATCAACAAGAAACGCATCGTCTAGAACTTATTGTTCAGTTCTTGGTCATTCATCAACTTGCTATGATGACTGCCTAGTAGAGTACTCGCGATTTGGATTTTGTGGCCAGGGGTTTGGATTTGTTGCAATAGTTTAAAAATGTTACATTGATATATTATGGTATTATAATAACAAGTATTTCATTTAAGTACTTGCCTACATGGATTTTTTTTATCAATTTCCTTAGGAGGCCCATTTTTTATCCAAATTTCCTCTAATGTCAATTACCTCTTTGACTCATAGTCATTACCACAAAACTGAGCTTAGATCCACTCTTCACTTTATCATTATTTAGATTCAAATTCCTCTCAAGCAAGGGTCAACACTTTCTCCTCATATCAAAATGGATAGATTACTCAATGGATGGATGAGTGGAGAATAATCCTTAAGATGACTTCTCCGGATAGGGCTGGATAGACACACCCACGAAAGATCAAGTTACTTGACCATGTAACTTCAATAATTGGCTGAAAGACTCACTGACAAGAAGACTATCAGACTCACTAATAGGCCACTACGCCATCCCAACTTACAGGAAATTTAAGGATGGCATCAATGCAACTGATCGGTTACCCAATAAGCGATCCCCATTCCCAGTTCTGTAGGGCGACTGTCACAACTTTGCCACAACTCTGTCACAAGGTAATTTAGACCCATGCCTTCCTTCCCCAAGACAATAAATACCTCAACTACCTCCCTCTTGGAAGCATTAAGTGATTAGGGCGCATGAGTCAAACTGGCATCTAAGGGTTCACTAGTCCTCTCTAAGACACTTGGCTCTCATCTATTGACTTCATGTACTCAATACATCCCTCCCTAACCTTAGGATAATCATGCCCCATCCTCGTATTCCCTTGTACAATCAGCTTTGGATTTATTCATTATTTCCATGCACATGTACATCATATTTACATTGCTATTGCGCTTTGACCAGTGCATGGTTTACTAACTATGTACCTTATTGACATTCGCATATATATTCGATATGTCCATGATAGGGCCTTTGCCTTGAGCTCCTCACCATGTTCCATCAATTACATCATCGATATTACATCAACATAACTTATGTCGAGGGTCAAAACTAAGGACATTACACTACGCGGCTCATGGTGCAAACGGAGAGTAGAGTCGTCGACATAGAGATAAGTCCGACAAAGCTTATGGGAGAGTGGATTGATGTGAGTGCTTGACATGGAAGAGCTCAGGCATGGTGAAGAAACAATGAGCTAGGCAGAGATTGAGTCATGACAACTACAGAGAAAAAGCAGTAGGGCATGAGAGCCACATCCAAAGTCGAGGGGCAAAGTGGAGTCGACGCAGAGGGCGTTGGAGCAGGCTAAGCCGATGTAGAGGAAAGAAGAGTCTCATGTAGTGGAGGATCTGTAGGCAAAGAGAAGGAGAAGCAACGGTGTGGAGCAGGGCGACGCAGTAGCAAAAGCATGTAGTCGTTAGGGAACACGTAGGAGCTGGAACTGGTGGCGCAAGAAGCAGGCCGACGAGAGTGAAGAGAAGCAAGAAGCTATCAGCTAGGCAAGTTGCTAGCCAGCAACCACAAGGACAGAGTTACCAGCAGGGCACAGCCAATAGGGCCGCAGAAGCAAAGCCGAGCTGAGGAAAGTTGGTCAAGGTCAAGATAGTCGAGCAATGCCTAGAAGGGCTCGAGCATCCTAGTAGGTGACTGGGAAGCAAGTAGAAGAGCGAGGGCATCCCAGAAAAGGTTCTAATAAGTGTCCAAAAAACCACCAAGCAATAACAAAAAGATGCACATTAGAGGAAATTTGAGGTCTAAAATGGGCCTCCTAGGGAAAATAATAAATTAATAGTTAAAATAATAAAATAATATAATAAATTTTGAAGAAAATGACACAAAAACTACTTTTTTATTTTCGTATTTTCAACTTATCTCCATGTGGTTTTACTCAAATTTCGAGCAGGAGCATTCATAGGATGCAGAATTCAATTCTGCATCCAACGAGTACCCGCACTTTATACTTTTGATGGACCCCTCCCCATGAAAAATGAGAAATATAATAAAAAAGACATGTTACTTGAAAGTAACACGTTGACGACCTCGTTGTTGCGACTCCATCGACACATCCAATGAAAAGGGTATTGGTGGTGAAAAGATACTTCCGCGTATTCCATAATCAAACGTGGCTTTGATACCATATGTCATGGAACTTGACCTTTTTTTTCCTCTTGAGCATCTCATATCGTCCAAAAGCCTAGTTGTCGTGCGGCACTGACGTGATCAGCTAGTTGGGCATGACCATCAACCGCAA
This sequence comes from Pseudotsuga menziesii, assembly GCA_001517045.1. Classification (NCBI taxonomy): domain Eukaryota; kingdom Viridiplantae; phylum Streptophyta; class Pinopsida; order Pinales; family Pinaceae; genus Pseudotsuga; species Pseudotsuga menziesii. Next base: position 179,634 of record LPNX010118803.1, read on the forward strand.
GTATTAACCGGACTATGCTTCACTAAAACCTCTTGACTAAACCCAAGCCACACACCTTAAAATACGCAGAATAGCAAGAGCTTGTTTCACCATAGGCGATGTTGCACCATCGCCACCCAACCTTAGACAATGCTACGCCATTGCCTCCCCCAAGCCAACAACACTTGAACAATTGACTACCCAATATATGATGATAATATCACCCATCTAGTCTCAATCCTGGATGGTGCCCAAAGGTCTTGTCTCGACTCCACCTGGCCACATACCTTCGTTGCATCCATCCACACTCTTGTCCTAGCATGGTTGACACACCGCACATCACATTTCCAATCACGCCATCCTTTGCCAAGCCTGCTAAGCAACGCCTCACCGATTGTCTCATCCTACTCGACTAGACATCCTTGGTCCTCCTAGCCAGCTTGCTAGTACATCGTGCTGTCCATCTCATGCCACCACCCATGAGCTGACCACCAAGGCTATCAAATTTCTTATGGACTCGTCGTGCACTCTTAGTCATGTCTTCCCAGCAGGCCCTTCGTCATGCCATTGCCAATGCTGCTCAAGGTAGGGTCGTTACAGTGTCCCTCAAACCAAGGTCCTCCTAAACTTCTTTGGTCCTCCTAGCCATCATGCTAGTTCACCGTCTTGTCCATCTCATGGCCATCACCCATGAGCTTACCACCAAGGCTACCAAATTTCTTATGGACTCATCGTGCACCCTTAGTCATGTCTGCCCAGCACACCCTCTATCATGCCATTGCCAATGATGCTCAAGGTAGGGTCGTTACAGTGTCCCTCAAACCCTCACCCATTTTGTTCTCTTGGGTTCTTTAGGGTTTGATAATATCTATTTTGGCATTCTCCTTGTACCCTTTTGTTTCTTATGGTTCTTATAGAGATGCTTTAGAACTCCCAATGCCTATTTGTGGCCGCTACCGGACTTTAATATTTAAATTAAATTAAGGTGGGAATGTAAGTGCAATGAGGGGATACATGAAGAAAGAAGGAACTATGAGCAAAGACCAAAATAGTGAGTAGGGGTAGAGCAAGAATGGAATTCATTGATAGAGCCACCTTCAAATGAATGCATGCAAAATTTGAAGCATGGGGCATTGCTGGGATATTTGGATGATTTCCTTCTCAAAGTTTTGGCAATGTAAGAAGGTGAATCAGAAGGCATGTTAAGATAGATTGTTTGTTCGATTACCCATGCAAGATTATTACTGATCTAACCCAACCCTATGCATATTGGACCTGGGTGGATTAAAATATTAAGATTCAGGCAGGAATTGCAAACAGGTGGCTTCAGTCACTCCAAAACTAGTTGGATTTATACGTGTCGTGTCTTCATTGTTGGGAATATCAACTTTCCTTGTACAAAATTTTTGCTCTCAGGAATAGTTCACGAGGATGATGGAACAACAATCATGTCGTAGAATATATCAATGGCACTATGAGAATAGACTTCTCCCTATGTTAGCTTTTGAAAGTTTTCGTAGAGAACACTGCAGGATCTAGTTGAGGCTCTGGCTCTAGCTTTTGTTACCATGTAAATAGCTTATAGCATGAGGCTTATGCCTCTAATTTTGTAGTCTTAATTTATCAGTAAAGCAAATTTTAATTTGACAGGAAATATTCTCTATACCAACTCTTAAGTGGTCTGCTTTTAGTCCTTTAAAATTTGAGATCGAATCCCCTCTTATTGATTTGGAAGTGTAATTTGCTCCCGGGTAAGCCATTAAAAACCTCATAAACATTCAGCAAACATGGTGATAAACTTTATCCCATTAGATCTCTTATGAAGATAATAGCTTAATCCCCAAGGATATTTCCAAGCATTGACCTATTTCCAAACGTTGAACCTGGACTGATTTTAGGGAGGTCAAGAACACACCCTATACTCTCCCAATGACCAAATCCCTGGGCTTGTTATAATGTAAGACAACATTAATGGACTGTTTAACTTAGCATCACCAATAATCCGCACAAGAACATTCTCCATCCTTGAAATGGTGATAACGGCTGACATCCCTCACGACAATTTCCCGTGCAACAATTTTGGAGATGAACTTGGTTGCAGAATGACAATCACCACATACTCTAAGGTTCTTAATTACCCGAATAGCTGTTCCAGCGGATGTGTTTAGTAGCCCAAATGCAATTGCCAGCTTCTCACTATGGTGGCAAAGAATTTGTTCCTTCTGCTCCTCCTCTACATCATTCAGCACATTTCTTGTATCCGGAACATAACCAGCAGCCTTTATTTCCATAGACAATTTCTCCAATTCTACACAAATTTTATCCATTTGTGGGTGTGATCGGTCACCTGTGAGAAAAACATTCACTTTCTTGTTGACCTCAATCCAACTACATCCAGGCGTTTTTATTACCCTTTGGTCTTTCATCATTTTTCGGACCTTCTCAATATCTTCCCACCTTCCAGCTGCAGCATAGATATTTGACAGCAGAGTATAATGTGCTGCATTTTTAGGTTCCAACTCAAAAAGGCGTTCTGCCACGCGTTCTCCTAGCTCTACATTTTTATGTATTCTGCAGGCACCAAGCAAACACCTCCAGACATTAACATCAGGTTTTAATGGCATTTTGTTAATAAATTCTTGGGCTTCTTCAAGATACCCAGCACGGCCAAGAAGGTCAACCATACAACTATAGTGTTCTAGTGCAGGTTTGATATTATAACATTCAGTCATGGAATTGAAATATCTACGACCCTCATCCACTAGGCCTGCATGGCGACAGGCAGACAAAACACAAAGTAAGGTGATGTGGCTCGGTGCCATACCAGAGTGTTTCATTTCTTCAAAAAGTTTGAGGGCCTCCTTACCAGAGCCGTGCATAGCATATCCGGCAATCATTGTTGTCCAGGAGACAACATTTCGTTGATGTAGTCTGTCAAATAAATCATGTGCCTTTCCTATGTTCCCGCATTTCGCATACATGTCTATGAGAGCATTTGCCACAAAGACATCAGATTGCAATCCCCTTTTAATTATGCCTTGATGAATCTCTTTACCTTGTTCCAGAGCTGCTAGGTTGGCATATGCAGGTAGAACACCAGCAAAGGTCTTTGCATTTGGCTTCATACCTGCCAGTTGCATTTCTTGGAAAATCTTCAGAGCCTCACATGCCAACCCATTCTGTGCATGCCCTGCAATCATTGCCGTCCAGGATACAACATCCCGTTGTTGCAGTCTTTCAAAAAGATTGCAAGCCCATGTTAATCTCGAACATTTTGCATACATATCTATCAGAGCATTTGTCACCAGAAGATCAAACTGCAATCCAGCAGTAATTATTTTTTCATGGATCTCCATACCATGTTCTAGAGCAGCCAAGTTGGCACAAGCCGAAAGAAGGCTGGCAAAGGTCTTTGAGTTTGGCTTCACACAGGACGGTTGCATTTCTTGGAAAAGCTTTAAGGCCTCTTCTCCCTGTCCATTCTGTGCATACCCCGCAATCATCACTGACCAGGATACAACATCTCTTTGATACATTCTATCAAAAACACAACGTGCCTTCTGGATTCTCCCACACTTTGCATACATGTAAACAATGGCACTCTCCACAAAGACATCAGACTCAAATCCACTTTTAATTATTTTTCCATGGAGATCCATCCCCTGTTCGAGAGACCACGAATCAGCGCATGCTGGGAGAATGCTGGCAAAGGTTTCTGAGTTTGGCCTCAATCCTGAATGTTGCATTTGCTGGAAAAGCTTTAGGGCATCCTCTCCCAGTCCATTCTGTGAATATCCTGATATCATAGATGTCCACGAGACCACATCTGGTTCAGAAATTTTGTCAAATACATTGCGTGCAGTCTCTATATTCTCACATTTCGAATACATGTCAAGCACAGCATTTGCCACAAAGAGATCAGACTGATATCCCCTTCTAATTACTTCTTCATGTATCTGCTTGCCATGCTCCAGAGCAGCCAACTCAGTGCATGCCGAGAGAACACAGGCCAAGGTTTTTGACTCTGACACACCTTCCACTTGCATTTGCTGGAAAAGCTTCAGGGCTTCCATAGCGTACCCATTTTGCACATATCCTGCAATCATTGCCGACCAAGAAACTGTGTTCCGCCCAGGCATTTCCCGAAAGAGCTTCAGGGCTTCATCAACTTGCCCATTATGTGCATATCCTGCAACCATTGCTGTCCGGGACACCACGTCTCGTTGGTGCATGTTGTCAAACACATTGCGTGCTTTCTCTATATTGCCACATTTAGCATACATGTCGACAAGGGCACTCTGCACAAATACATGAGTATCGAATCCGCTCGTACTTACTTCATCGTGGATTTCCATACCCAGTTCCAGGTCTGCTAACTTTGAACATGCCGTGAGAACGCTGGAATAGGTGAACTCGTTGGGTTTGATACCTGTGTCTCGCATTTGGTGAAACAATGCCAATGCTTCTTGAAAAAATCCATGGCGTGAGTAAGCAGAAATCACGAGGGTCCATGAACAGGCATCTCTCTGAACCATTTCGTCAAATACTCTGCGAGCGTCCAGCAAATTCCCACACTTAGCATACATGTTGATAAGCGTGTTGCGTAACACCAACGTCTGTGACATGAAACTTCCCCAGACATTAATATGGGCATGTATTAATTTGCCCTCTGGTAAACTTTTGTTCTGAATGCAACCCTTTAAGAGGGAAACATAGTCCAGAGTACGGTCCTGTTCAGAAAGCCTTCTCACATCCTCGAGGGGTAGACTGTGGGCACTGGATTGGCAGACATGACGCAATAATCCAACAAATAATCCGATTTTTCCTCTTCCCATCTGTGAATGATATTATCATCCTGCCATTGGAAGTAATCGTTAGGGTTTAGCGTTTTATGAGATCAGAATCGTTAACATGGTTCCAATTGGTTTTCTTGGTTTTCTTTTTCCTGCCGTGTTTCCGCCATCGTTTGCTCATTCACAATCGCTTCCAGGAAACTGGAGATTGTAAACTTGTAAAACCACTATTATTTTCGGTAGATTCTTCGAACCAAATGTCTTCCTTGGATAGTAGAATTTATCCCAGGGGAGCTAAGTATTAAAAATAGAACGAATAGAGATATTGATGCATCAATTTTGCATGGAAAATGGGACAACCAGGATCACCTGCGATTTCATTGGGTTTAAGAGGGTCCTTGGGTTTAAGAATGAAGATCATGGCCGATAAGCTTTCAAGAAAGATCAAGGATAGAGAGCCCAATCATGGTGTGAGGTGCACCGAAGTAAACGATGAAAATCATATTATCACGAGAGAGTATGGTTTCTCATAATTTCTTAAGCTGGGCTTATATTCGTTTTAACGTTTGTTCAAAAGATTATAAGGTCTTTGGCCACAATTTTGATATTTTTATGGAAAGTATGATGGAAAAGAAATCTGATTGGAGAACACAATATAGGAAATTTTTGATTAATTAGTTTTTCTTCATACCAAATGCATTTATGGTTTATTTTATTTTATTTTGTTTATGTATATAACTCCAATATTTTCTTGTACCACCCTAATCTCGTTGTAACCTACCGGATACGAATACTACCCTCGATTCATGAGTTTGGTATCCACGTAGTTCAATGCACTAGGCAACATGGAGAGTTTCTCATGAATGTAAAAAAAAATATATATATATATATATATATATATAACTCCAACCAAAATGATTTCATTCAATCTCTTAAAACATTTAGGTGCAATATCCTTGATTCTTTACTTAACAAAACATTTAGATGTAATATCATTAATTTCCTAAAAGGCAATTTCAAATCATGATTAGAGATTAGACTTTCGAATTATGGTCTAGGGATTTATGACATTAATTCCTTGCTTAATAAAAGGCAATTCCAAATCATGATTAGAGATTAGGTTTTCGAATGTGCTATAGGAATATATGACATGGAATATATAAAGAAATCGCATAGTTTAAAAATTCTACGATCTAGGTCACAATAGACTGATTTTGTCAACACGATTTTGATAAAATCCAGTCGGAATTTTAAAAAAAAATCTAGGTTATAGTTGTCAAGTTTTGGAATTTCGGGTGCCCCGGGGATTTTTGAGGATGTTGAATCCATTTCTACCATCAAATTGGGATTAAAACATGGCTGCATTCTGATTTTGCAAAATAAAAAATGTTAGATTCTGGGAAAAAATGGTCGTCCAATCCAAATTGTCGAAATTTTAGACATCTCCTAAAGAAATTAGTAGGTTCTTATTAGACAACCAAAACGAATTATATATGTTCAAAGCAAAATTACAAAGAATATTATAGAACCCACACATTTTCTTTAAAGCTTGGAACTAAGATGATTTGTTAGGAATCCATGAGAAAGAGTCAAAGTTCACCTTTGGGGAATCGATATAATCACTCTAATACATTCACATGTCAATGATTCGGCTTCAACCCCCTTCCTAGTTACATGGTTTTCACATAATTATCCTTTCATCAAGATTTACTTTGATGGAGCTTCAAAAAGAGACTTATGTTAGATCTTACATATTGAAGGAAGAAACCCAGTAGCTCACTATGCACAAAACATAGGTATATCCATTGTAATGGAAAAGAGATGGCGGATGTTCAAAAAGGATTGGAAATTGCACAATGATTGAGTGTTAAAATTTTTTACAATAGAACATGACACATACATTATCATTTGCAAAATAAGGAATGCTAGAAAAAAAACGTGGAAACTAGAGAAAAAGTCTCACATTAGAAATTGTGCACTCCACTTCAAAATATCCTTTAACTACTCATTACTGTTGCAAGCACTTCATATTCAAAGACCATGGACCATAGTGGTAGATGCATTCACTAATGTTACGATGTACATGTACCATCTCACTTCATATGTCTGCACAGGGAGACAGGTCGTTTTTCTCTTCTTCAATCCTAGGATGGGGGTGTTATATGTATTTTCTAAGGGATGGTTATGACCAATCCCCTTGATTTTGTCTTTAGGATTACTATGGCTTGATGACATTGTTGGCTGCCCTTTGTTGGGGTTTTTAACCCTGGGGTTAGTATCTGAGGCTCCTAGGGGCAGGTCACTGGGTCACATGACACCCTAGTTGATTTCTACACATTAGAAATTGTGCACTCCACTTCAAAATATCCTTTAACTACTCATTAAGTACTATTGCAAGCACTTCATATTCAAAGACCATGGACCATAGTGGTAGATGCATTCACTAATGTTAGGATGTACATGTACCATCTCACTTCATATGTCTACATAGGGAGACGGGTCGTTTTTCTCTTCTTCAATCCCAGGATGGGGGTGTTATATGTATTTTCTAAGGGATGGTTATGGCCAATCCCCTTGATTTTGTCTTTAGGATTACTATGGCTTGATGACATTGTTGACTGCCCTTTGTTGGGGGTTTTAACCCTGGGGTTGGTGTATGAGGCTCCTAGGGGCAGGTCACTGGGTCACATGACACCCTAGTTGATTTCTACACAATTTACATCATTCCACACAGAGGCACTTGCTTCCTCTTTCAGACACCTCCAAGCACCCCTTCTGGTCTCTTCCCAGCACAATGCTCTCTCCCCGGGGCCTTCTTAGTGATTATTTCATCATTGTCTCCAGGTTGTCATGCTTGTTTGAGGGGGGACATTGAGGGTTTATCAACATTATTGGGGTTATATGGGGCATGACGCCCCCCTATTCACTCCATCTTTTAGAGTGAAGCCATATGCTCAGTTTTAGTTATTTTCATCATTTTTGGTATCTTAGGGGGGGATGCCCCAAGTTACCCATGTTTTATATTATTTTATATTATGTTATGTTATATTTTTACATTGACAATTTATTGGCATATTGGATTGGATAATTGTAAAAAATGAGTGTGAGAGGTTATAAATAAGCCCTCCTCACTTCATTTGTAAATCATAACTCCATGGATAAATTACATTACGTTATTTTTTAACCCAAGATAGTCTTTTGGAAAGTGATGTGCACCTCTTGGAGTAGCTTCTTCTTTGGCTTGTGGATGAAAGTTGGATTTTTTCTAGGGTTTTTCTCATGCATAGTGGATGCTAGGAACTATTGGAATAACACAAAGCTCAAGTAAGTCTAGTTTTATCCTTGCTTGGTGAAGGTAGGTGAATTATTGCTTCTTAATGATTGAATGGTGTCCATTGAGATACATATTTTTTTATTGTGGCCTTTTTTTCTACCTTCTATCTTCTTTGCATGGTGGAAAATGCTCTCTAGAGAAGGTTTTCCCTAGTTTGTCCTTAGATCTCTAATTTTTCCCTAGATTAGGCTCATATCACGAACCCTAGAGGTTGTTGTAGGAAGCCCTAATTTAGGAGACAAAGAGAATATTATTCCAAGAGGGAGGTTGGTCACCTCTCCTCTAGGCCTAGGGTTTAGGGTTACATCCATGAAAACCCCTGTTTTATCAAATTTTCTTGCATTTTCATGTGTAATTTTGCATTTTCATGGTAGAATTAGTGTTAGAAATAGGTCTGCAATTTTATGTCTGAAACCCTAATAAAATTAAAATTTTCAAATTTTTGGCCTCCCTAAAATTTCGTCCCTCCCTCCTACAAATTTGAACTGCCATTTTAGGCCCTAATAACCCTAGAGAGAAATTTTGGCAACCCTAAAATCTAAAAAAAAAATCTATAAAAACCTAAATTACGCGTTAATCCTAAAAATAAAAACCCTAACCTGCTCTAAACCCCAATTCTAGCCTTATTCATCCCTGACAACCCTATATCTCCTCCTTTAGGACCTCGACATACCCTAGCAGCCCTCTTTCTTCCCTCTTGCAACTACCATTCCTCCCTTTTCTAGCCCTCTTTACCACTATCTCGAGTTTGATATTGCACCAAACCTGTCATACATCCTCTGTTACATAAACACACGACAAATAGCATCAAGGGGTTAACAAAAGGGGACTTTAAATTACTCTTGGTGAAGGTTGATGCATAGTCCTGAATTTTGACATTTAATGAATGCTACAGAACTATAATTTCAAACATGCGTAAAGTATACAAAGGTCCGCTAGTTGCTTCGCTCTTATGGTTATATTTGAACACTGAGCATTGTTTGGGACATCAAAATTGTGTTGCATCTTACTTTAATTCCTACTGATGCAAATCACTGTCATAAATAGACTACTACTGTTGAACTTACTACGGGATACCTTTAATTACATTGTTACAATAGTACATGTATTTTGTTTATCACTAGATGAATGATCACATGTCTATGATGAATGTTGTGTGAATGGTGTATTATTATTTGTATTGATACGCTTGTTGGTTTTGATAAGGTCCACAACATTTATATGTATGTTTTCTTCATTCTCTAATTGGATCCTTAAAATAACTAGTCACTAATATAATAGCATAGAAGATATAGTTGGTTTGTCCAAGTGTCTTACATGATAGCTAAAGGGCTCTCCACTTGGAGGTTACAACACTCCTAAGAATTTGGAGGTGTGGTTGAGGTGACATTAGGTCACATTTCCTCACATTTGTTTATTGGACACTAGCCCTGCTAGTTTGTCTGGTAACATTTTTAGCGTCCTTGCTCGGGAACTTCAAATATTGAAGTGGATTATGTGGAGTCATTCAAACGCTTGGAAAAAACAACAATTTGGTAAGAACTCAAGGTGAGTCCTACTCTTTTCCATTTCTAGTATACTATTATAAATTACTAACCCTACATGTCTTATCTAGCGACTCCATTGGAATTAACTTCCTCCATTACTCAGTACATTCTTGTTTTGTACTTGGTGAGGTTTGTTTATTCTAACTTTATAGGTCTCTCCTTGAGACTCCCACTGAAGAAAATCAAAAGAAGTTCTCTACAAGAATAATACCAAGAGGTGTTCTTTGCTTTGTCATTTCATAAAATTTTGGTAAAGACTAACTTTGCAGGCGAATCCATTGAAGAAAATATAAAGAAGTTCAAAGCAAGCAATCTCAAGCAAAAGATATGGGGATTCTCAATCCATTTGAACTCTCAAGCATTCCAGGATACCCAAATAAGTTTGATAAACACCGTTGTTTGAAATCTATCCCAATGTTCCGCAAGGGTGAAGACATCGTTAAAACGCATGTTACGAAGTTCAAAGAAGTTATAATGGCATGGGATATCATAGACGAGGACATAAGTATGCATTTATTTGTAATGTCTTTCAAGTTAGGAGGTAATCAGGATATGGATGCTTGGTATGAGGGACTTCCTCCTAAGGGGATATATTCCTTTCTACAAATAGTTGAGAAGTTATGTGATCAATGAGATCCCAATACTAAGGAAGAAATCATGAAGATTATAAAGGATTATTATACGGATATTGATGAACGGGTCTCAGAAGAGCATGAACCACTCCTTAATGATGAAGTTTGTGATGAAGATCAAATATCATAAGTTTTTCTTGAAGAATCCATTATTCAAGACTTGGTCACTGACATCATGGCCCTTATGTCCGAAGATGAAGGGATTCCTAACGACGAAGGTGAAGTTCCTCCTGAAAATGAATACCAAGAAGCCCTAGTTGAAGGAACAGAATAATTCAAATAAATAGTGAATTCTCTATATCCTTAGGTTACAACTTATTATTATATTTTGTCTCTCTTGGAAGAAAATAACATTTTTATAGAAGAAAACAATTACTGGAAGTTCCTTGGTCCACCGGTATACATTTCTTCAAGACCTTGTAGCATCATAGTGAACCCTCTCCCTTGCACGTGTTTGGTAGAAGAAGTCTTCTCTCTCAGCAATGAGAATGGATCGACCCTTTTGTTTCTTTTCTTAATGATGGGGTAGTGCAATATGTGGTCCTTGTTGTCAATTTCCATATGCAGTCGATGATGTCTCAGACTAGTATTTCCAGCACTATATTGCGACAAGTTGTACAGAAGTTTGTCAGTCCATGGTGTTCCCTAATCAACATCATTGTTCAAGAAGTGTTAATCCATTCCTCCCAGTATTGATAAGTTTCCAGTGATGTATTTCAACAAAAATGATATAGTTATATGGATGGGTATGATATTCATTTCACATTGTAGGTATTTCTATTGTTTGTCTTTTCACTTGAAATGTGAAGGCATAAATTATGTGGCTGACAATTTCAAAATTTCAAGGATTATTAGGGATACTAAGATGATTATTACAAATATTAAACATATTCTTGTGTGTTCAAATAAATGTGCAAGAAGGTGCAAGAATAGATTGCATCTAGCCTATAAAGACTAGCAAGATCCACCTTTGCAAATGAGCTCCCAAGTTCAAAATTTGTGGACTAGTTTCAAGCGAAAAAAATTCTCGATGGAAATGTATGATAGAGATAGCCCATACATAAGACCAATAGAGGCATGGATAAATAAATCCTGTGAAAGCAATCCCTCTCTACAGAATCAATATCAAGGATTATGGGCTCCCACAACCATCTTTCCTTCATTTCCCATCCTGATGGAATCTTGGTATGTACTCAACTTGTCATCAATGAGATCTTATCATGGATTGTCTGTAAATAAAAAGGAAAAGGATCATGTATGAACAACCTACTCAACTGGTTTCATTGGTGGTATGACTTCACTTAACCTTTTCGTTACCATGCCTAGGGTAGTTGTTATGCAACCAAGTCCCATAAATAGCATAAAAATAATAGAAATAGAAAAGAAGAGAGTGGTACATGCCTTAATAATGAATAACTAAGATAAATAGAAATCCACTTCGAGGGAGGAACCTCCTTATACAATGTGTTGAGTACACATGAAAAGAAAAGATACAATGATGAAAATATCTCCTTCATATATATAGGAGACCAAGGTGTACAATAACAACAAGTAGACCCACTAATAGAACCAAGCCGACATGAATAATATGTAATACACCACAACATAGGGGGTAATGTGCCACCCTATAGGGGGGAACGTGCCCAACGTTTAGGGAATAACATGCTCCTCCCCTTCTGACAAGCATTGTCCTCAATGCCTCGATGTATCGCTATGAAGGACTCATCTTCCCGTGTCAAATCTGTAGCTGGTAAGTTCTTCCACTTAATGACGTACTCAATAATAACATGATTTCGTAGTTGTTTGGTATTTGTTTTGATGAGTTGTTCTAGTTCCCATATGATTTTTGATTCTTAAAAACTCCTTTGACTATGATGTTGAGTTGCCTATAGTTTCATATTTTTTTCTGACATCATTGGTATTTGGAGAACTGCTTTATGCTCTATGCAATCTTCCACTCCTTGAACTGTCATGATTTTCCTATTGTTGCTTCAACCATCTGCTCCATTTCATTCTTCTTACCATAGGGGTATTTATAAGGTCTGATGCTAGAAGGAACACTTCCCAGATTTAAATTAATAGCATTGTCCAACTCTCGAATAGGTGGATGACTTATTGGAATGTCTTCAAATACTTTGGAAGGATTTTTAATGAACCTTTGGATATGTGCGAAATAGGAGCCTTACATGTTTGAACATTTAGTGAGTATAAATGTATAATCACACCTTGTTTTCCTGTCTTTAACAATGATGTCATACCATTATAGCTGATCACCTTGCTTGGTTTCTTGTGATACCATTTAGCACGAATTTGTTTCCTTCCTAGGAAAATTTAATGAAAAGATTCTAAAAAATTGTTAGCTAAACACACCAACAAAGCCTCGTCGATAGAGGTTCTCACTCTGTCGATGCCCAACTAGCACAATCTCCTTGAGCACTAGCCCAGATAGGTTTTACCCTACCCAGAAACATCCGCAGAGCGAATGAAGTTGCACTCGAGATGTTCAAGGAAGAGTTGTCGGAACTGAGTTTTCGGCAATGAGGACGAAGGATATGGGGATCCGACGGGGAGACAACATGACTATTGGATCCAGAACTATGCAGTCGATACTAACTCATTTCCATATAGATTGCGTCATACATTACTCACAGCAGCATCATTCATAAAACATCCAACCTCATAATGCAATAGCGCTATAATAGACTTAGCACAGATCGCATCAACATCAGTATAGAAGGAATAGAATAACCCACAACGACATCAGACCAAATCACAGCATCATAATAGATCTAGACCCCCACAGCAATGGAGAAAAACAGATCACAGCATAGAGAACAGTAAAACAAAAGACAAGATTTATGCATCAATTGTCATATATATTAACTCTATGCAAAAGATCCAAAACCAGACAATTCTTCTCCAAAAGCGGAGGTTGAATACATCAAAAAATAACCCAGATAGATCACAGATCCAATAGAAAATTCTTCAAAACCACATTGTACTAAATCTCATGCGATACTGATAAGGTTGTCGATAAAAAAAAATCGATCATCAGATCTCTCAAGATGTCTATTTAATTGCAAAACTAGATCTATAAATAGGCTTGCGCCTTTACATTGAAGGTCCACTTCTAACTAACTTATAACCACTAATGACCTATTGTGACAAAACTTGGTCAAATAATATATAAAATATTCAAAACAGATATTTTTCCGCCCATCACGCTAATCTGGACTTGCGCGGCACCACGTGAGCTTGCGTTACTACTATGACACTGCACAAATCACTTACCAAAAGCCCTACCAACAGGCCCCCAACACAGTCTTGTGGCTCGTCCCCGATCCATGTTAAGTTAACAGGGTATATGTCAATGTTCATGCTTTAAAATCTTCAAATTACTGCATGATCTCATGAACCTGAAGCTGGAATTTGTCACCGGCAATAATCTTACAATTAGTCAAAGCTTACTTCACTGGGTGCTCTTCTCTGGCCTTGCCATCAACCATCTACTGATTCTCTTGCACGACCTGTAGCGTGGTGACTGCTTTAACCGCCAACTAGCCACCAATCTCTTGAAATTCATCGATCTGAGCGCGGCGCTCGCTTTAGTTTGCGTTCTTGGGCACGGGTAGCTCGCTGCTGAAGATCCTTTAATTCCTCATCTTGTGTGATCTATAGAATCAGTGGTATTGCGCTTAGTGACGTCTTCAAGGTCGTTAGTTGACCTTCAGCTTCTTGCACTTGCACAGTCAGTTGATCAAGCTACTCATCCTGGACAATGCTCTACCAAAACTGTGTTGTCGACTCCATAATGGTCTTAGCCTCTTGCTCCATGCTTTCGAACTGAGTCATGATTTCTTCAATGGAATCCTTCCTTTCCGCAACTTGCTTCAGCGGCGTCGTAGGTTGGACCAGGCAATTGAGCATCAGGTTGGTATCCTGGAGCTAAACAATAGTTTTCCCCAATCGCTTGGCCTTTTGGGCTGGGATGAGCTCATTCATGCTCTCAAAAATGTGTTGTCATGCATAAAAAATATCTTGCTCGACTTCACCGTATCTGGCACACATCTATGCTTGTTCAACAATAAAGTGGTCTTGCACCTTCTTTAGCTCAATAATCTCCTCAACAGCCTTTCATTGTAGCTCAACCTGCGTCGCCTTCCAGGCGTCTATCTCCTACACTTTTTCTTCCGCCAGTTGCACCCGGACCTGATGCATCTCTTCTGCCTCTTTCTACAACTTCTCATCTGCACTCTGTGACTGGACATAGCCCTCAGTCAGCTCTTTCTGTCGGTTCACCAATTCCAGGGTGGGGACATGCTGCAACTCCACCAACGTCGTACCAAATATCTTGTTTAGATCCAAATCCACACTCTGGATTGGTCGCAGCAACTGGTGGACTTCTTCATGTCTCGCGTCAATCGCAATTGAGGGAATATACACGTTCCTAGCCGGGGCTCAGTGTTGATCGACGAGACATCCTGCATAATAGGTCTCACAGATGTCTGCCTGGAAACAATATCAAAAATGGAATTTAGTCTATCTCTTACCACGCTAAATTATTCATGGTTCGACTCTCGGATCACCCAGGTCACAGCTGTAGAGGAGTCAGTGACCGCTTTGATGAGCTGCTGCTGTTGGTACTCCATCCCTGAATTGATACCACTTCTTGCATCATATTCTTGACACCATTTGGTGTGAGTCTCTTCCTGCATGCGCTGTGCTTCAGCCTCAGGTTTCATTGACGAATCGTTGTCAAATTCATGAATACTCAGCTCCTTCTAGGCAAGCTCTTCTGGGGCATTAGGTGGTGGCTCCTTAGGCAATTCCTCCTGACTCATTGAGTTTCACCATTCAGTCGACCACTCTTGGAAAATAGCATCCAATTCTTCCATCGTGACTTTGTAAGGAAAAGGTAGCCACTGCCGGTCAGGGTCCCGCCGCGCCTGAATGTAGATAGAGTGGGGCCCGATGGCAAACCAAATTATCCGATGATACTTGGCCACTTCATAAGGATACACATGGGGAACGACAATGGTGGTGGCTTGCAGTGCCTCCCAATAAACCCAAAAATGAATGGCACAGTCAACCTGTTGACTGGTCTCTTCAACCAACCATAAGTTCTGATACTGTGCACCTCGACGCACCTTCGCCGCATAAACTGCCATTAGTTGGTAGTCTTCAGGTTCCATCTAGGTGACGAGGGAAATAAGAATCAACAACCAACTATATGAAAATGGTCGCCCAGTCTGAGCAGCAAGAGCATCTTCTAGAAACTAATTCAGCAAAAACAAAGACCAATTCATCTATACTCCCTCAGCACACTTCTGGGCACAGGCGACAAAACCTGAATTGCATTGGATCGGTCAATTTCCTCGAACGACCTTACTTGCCAGAATCCTTACGTCGGCGTGCACTGCTTGTGAGTTAATGCTATCGATGCAATAAGCATGGCCATCACGATGTAAGCCAAAGCGCTCCTTCAGCTGCTTGGCAAGATTTTTGTCAGTATCCCTCCCACAGATATACTGTGTCGAATCTTCCCTAGCCTTCGACAAACCTGTGATGCTAGTGATTAAATATACTAAAATAGGGATCGACATATTCAACCAAAGCGTCCTCCTATGAAAACAAGCCAACAATTTCTTAACACACACATGGGCTTCATTCAATCACCCCAAATGAGGCATATTAATGAGCTCCAACAATCTAGATTGGTCTAACCCACTCGCCCAAGGTTTAGGAATCTGCTGAATGGGGGCACTAGGCACCATCGAGATTGACTAGTAGGGCTCATCCTGGACATATTTGAGTAATGGTAAGTCATAATCTTTGAATTTCAACCTGATCAAAGCATGGATGATGTCAACCGAGCACGTCATCCCTTCCGGCAGCGGTGACAATTTCCATGGATACTTATGAATTTTTTACGGCTGCCTCAGCTTCACTCTCGGACGTGTAGGAGCGACATACCCCAAAATATCATGAATAGATATGCCCCTAGGCATTTTATACTGGACCACTCTTGAGCTCGATGGCCCATTCTGTGCATTTCCTTTTCCTTGCACTCTCGCCAACGTGCGGGTTTGCCTCTTTTGCGATGGCGTGGAACTGGGCTTCTGAGCCTGCCGCATCCGCTTGGGGATAGATGATGAGCCAACCGGCATGCTCATGACTTCTTCTTCGACAGTCATGGGCCGAATAGGGGACTCTAGCTCACTTGAAATTTCAATGGCGTCGAGGTCGCTCGGCATGCCTCACGCCCCAAACTTTAAAATGCACTCGACGACTCTAACCTTCAATGCTGCAATTCACTCGAAAGCTCACAATACACTGCACAATTCTCCCTTTGCTCAACACTCTGCTCGCTCAACTGAACAATGGACTCCTCCCATGTCCGTGCACTTTTTATAACCATATCTAGTTTAAACTCATCATTGCCAAATATACGATCACCATTATGACTAAATATGGTAGTAATGACATCGAATCCATCAACAATCCTACTCTTCTAACGGTATGATCAGCCATTAATGCATGTCGCTTCAACAAGCTCTACCAGCCAACTGTTTTAACTACCTACATTTATTACTTGATTTGACCAACCCACAGCCCTGCAACTATCACCAGTGGTCAACCATTCAGCGCTACAAACTCTAACCTTGTGCAGCCTCTTCCCTTGGGCTCGCCTTGTTGCTCTGAAACAAAATATTCATTTTTTTTAGCACCTCAAACAGTGCGCAGCTCTAGCCCCGTCCGATAGGGCTTCAAGCGACTCCCATTGACAAGCGTCAACAATACTACACCATCTAATTGTTGTAAGTAAACTGCATCGCCAGAAGTAATGGAATGAACAAGATACAGACCTAACCAGTGCATTTGTAACTTACCTGGAAGCTTGTGAACTTATTGTCGTATAACAACACCAAATATCCTTTCACAAACTATTTTTTCTTAATGTGGCGATCATTCCACGCCTTCTGTCGATCCTTTGCAACCTGCTGGTGGAAGCCAGCAATAAAGTGGCCTTCTTCAAGCTGGATCAACTACGCAATGCGCTCTTCTAATGCTTCTGCATCATCCATTCCTATTGCCACGGCGATGCGCAAACTAGGAACAATGTACTCCATGGGGATGACTGCCTCTTGCCCATAGACCAACTTGAATGGTGTCTGGTCTGTTAGTCTTTTGCAAGTAGTATGATAGGCCCATAACACTGCGGGAATTTTCAGGTCCCAATCATCGCGGTTAGCATTGCATACCTTAGTCAACGTTGTTTCCAAAATTTTGTTGAATGCTTCGATAGTCCCATTCGCTTGTGGATGATATGGCGTACTCTTTTTATGTTGCACATGCAACTCCTCAGTTAGCGCTTTCACAGTCCAGTTGACGAAGTGACTGCCCTGGTCACTCATCAAGATCCTAGGACACCCAAACCGTGTCACAAATATTTCAAAAATGAACCTCGATACTGTCGTAGCGGTACAATCCACAACTGGTGCAGCTTCTGCCCACCTAGTCAGATAGTTGATTGCAGTAATGATGTATCACGCATGAGTCCGCTTCCCTGGTGGATTAATAGGACCCACAAAATCTACAGCCCATTTATCAAACGGTTGCAGAGTCACTTGTGACGCCAGTGACATCTCATCCCGTTGCGATGGTTTACTAACACATTGGCAGACATCACAACTCCTCGCATATTCTGCGGCATCATTATGCAATGTAGGCCACCATAGTCCAGCGCGCAACACCTTCTGCGTAGTAGCCCGTCCTCCATAGTGGCCTCATGCAATTCCTGCATGTGCTTCTTCTAGAATGGGACCCTGCTTATGCAGTAAAATACATCATCGCAAGATATTATCTGGTCCAAGATTATACAACTCCCCAGCAATTAGTTGAAAATCAAAATCCTTCACGACCAGCTGCTTCTTTTGGCTAGTCGACATGTCCTCTAGGGCGACACCAGTGGCCAAAAGATAAATAATTGGTGCATAGTGATGTAAACATGGAACAATTGTGCATCTGGCAATCCGTCATCAATATTGGTCGGGTCTTCACCATTCTCGATGCAAGACAAATGATCCGGACCAGCGTTCAACTGTCTTGGTTTCACAACTATTTCAAAATAAAACTCCTAGAAGAGTAACAGCCATCGGCAGATATTCCCCCCCAACACAGGCTTATTGACCAGGTCTTATAAAACAGAATGATCGATGAACATCTTGAAGTGTCCAAACAATAAATAGTGCCAAAACTTTTGCAAGGCATAAACCATCGCCAAGCCTTCCTTTTCTGTCGTTGTATAATTTTGTTTAGCAAAGGACAACTTTCTACTGGCATATGCAATGGGATGATCCAGGTCGCCCTCACCTGGTTGCGCAAGAACAACCCCCAGCACAATGGAAGAAGCGTCGAGGTGCACATGGAACTCCTTATTCCAATCAGGAAAAACCAGTATGGGTGCAAAGGCCATCTTGGCCTTCAAAGTGTCAAAACTTCCTTGACATTCCTGATTCCATTCATATGCTGCATCCTTTTTTAGTAGTTTCTCCATGGGGGTAGTAATCACAACGTATCCTTTGATAAACTTGCTATAGTATCCTATATGCCCCAATGTTGCCCGAAGCATATTCACATTCATCAGTGGTGGTAAACTGAGGATTAGTGTGATCTTCGTCGGATCAACCAACAGACCTTCCTTGCACACTATGTGCCCAAGTAGTATTCCAAATGGCGCACAAAAAATACACTTTTTATATTTTAACACGATCTGATGTTGTTGACACCTTTCTAGCATTAGTCGCAAGTTGTCGAGATGGTCCCTAATTAGGCCATAGACAGTCCAATCATCCGTGTACACCTATAGGAAGTTTTGAATAAAGTCTTTAAATACAGCGACAACTACTCAAGAAAATACAGTTGGTGCATTTTTCATCCCAAAAGGAATGACTATATATTGAAAACAACCCCACTCAGTAACAAACGTGGTCTTATGGCGATCCTCCTTTGCAATCCGGATCTAGTGGTATACCGAAAAGCCATCCGTGAAAGAATACATCTCCTGGCCGCCTATTCCTTCAATAACTTCATCTGTAGAAGGGGTCGGGAATGGGTCATCCACGCATGCATCATTCAACTTCCTTAGGTCGACGCAAATGCGGATTTATCCTGTCTTTTTATCTTGGACCACCATAGGACTTATCCACTCGAATTCTTCTCCAGGATTGATGATCCCAACATCGAGCATCCGGTCTATCTTGGCCTTCACATGGTCCTTGTATCGTGGGTTCAGTCAATACAGCCTCTATCGCACATGTTTGGCATTTGTTTTAAACAGGATTTGCATTTCCCCTAGGTCTCCTAAAATCCCCTTCATCTCTAAAAACTGTGTCAAAAAAAGGTCCTAGAATTCATGTAGAAGGTCTGTGATCTTGGCCATGGTTTCCTCATCCCAGTAGTCCCCGACATTGGTGAATTTTGGGTTCTCTACCGACCCAATGTTGACTTTCCAGATCCTTAGCGACTGACTCATCAAGTCCGTTGGTATGTTTGGGGCTGCAACATCGTGGCTTCCTTCTGACTCTGGAATATTAACATGCCGCAACTCATTGTCATATTCAAGTTCCCCAGACAAGTTGTAGCATGTCATCATGGATTTGATGGAGCAGTGTGCATGTGGATCAACTGGATATGCGACAGGGATGACCTTTAGTACGACATCACAGATGATTTGTAAAGATTACATACCTCTGGGTTGGCATCCTGGAAACTGAACGTCTGCACGAAGAAAACAGAAAACTCCTCCCAAGTGGCGATAGTTCTGTGCAACTATACCACTACATACCAGGATCTCGACATCTCTTCCAGAGTATAAACAAATGCATGGACCCATTCATCTCTGGGTCGCGACACCCACAAAGTCTGACACTCAATCAAATGACTGGTGGGATCATTCTATCCATCGTATCTCCCAGCATGATAGACCTCTGAATCGCTGAAGCGCACCATCATCAATCTCTAGCATTGTTCCTAGTCATGGATCATCTATTTGTGTGCCGCCCACCATCGAGCTGGGGTAGCCTTCAGCGCAACCTCTAGGGCCAATATACTTTGTGGTTCAAAAAATTTCTCTTCAAATTCTTGAAAGAACTCTGATAGTCCTGATAGTATTTCATAAATGGGAAACATGACAATCTCAGTGGCTACATGGCAGAGAGACTGTGTGATCAACCCACATTTCTTGAATGATACTTCATGCAACCTATTCTGCCAATTTTTTTAGAGCATCATCAGAGTCAGAGGACATAGAACTAGCACTGCGCCATCCAAATTCACCATCAACAGTTGGGTGAATATAATCCTCGAAGATATTATAGTCATGGTCCCAACTGCTACCAGCTTCATCCCTTATAGGTTCAATATACCGATGTCCTTCCTAAGGGTCAATAAAAGCAATGACCCTAACATCCTGGTTTTCAAATTTCATAACTAATTTCTTGAAGTTGATAACCACCATGCTATCATTATCCCATCCAATCCCTAGCAAAGCGGGATAGGAGCCACCATCTTCAACTACTTCTATCACATCAAAGTCGGCATGTGTTCTCATACCTTCAATGTCGACAACCAGATTAGAGACACAACCAATGGGCTTAGCCTTCGCCTGATTTTCTATTCATAGTTGTACCGGCAACCATCCCAATGCTGGATTTCCCATTAATTGCCAGGTTTTCTTGGTCAGAATGTTTACATCTAATCCAAGATCCAGAACGACTGAGTCAACCTCATAATCTCTGATATGGATTATTCATCCTCATCTCCTTGCCTTTCTTCCTCTTTTGCAAAGAATTCACTGCAGAATCCTTCATTGCCTTATCCAGGTGTTGCAATAACATCTCAAGCTCAACAAGGGCATCAGGGTCCCTTGCCAGTGGCAGAAAACTCTCAAAGAACTGTCGCAAGGTACCATGCTGTCGCGATGGTCCTGCCTCTACAGATGGATCAAAAGCAAACAACATGTCAATAATTGGTAACTTACCCGGATTTCTCTCGATTGCATGCTTTGCCCCAAAGAAGGTGTCTTTCTCTGTCATAATGTCAAATGCTGCCTTATTATTTTCAGCGAGTAAAACTTGTTGTTGTGGTCCATCATCTCCATTTTCGCACCAGCGCGAGTGACAATCCCAATGTCGACATCCTTCATTCGCGGTTCAGCCTGAATTGTTGCAACTGTCGGTCCTTGATTCAGGTTCAATGGCGGGTTCTGATTCAATTGCTGATTCACTGGCTGGTTCTGAGTTTGAGGTGGGTTCTAAGTCTTAGTCTGCAATGGGATCTGGTTTTGCATTATTGGTTGGTTTTGTACTTGGAACGTAGGATGATTCGGATTCTGCATGTTTTGCAACTGAGGAATGTTTCCAGCCTACGATTTTGCAATCAATTGAGGGCAGTTTTCAATATTATGATCGTCGATCGCATAGTATGTACACCGTGCATGAGGGAACTCCCTCTGATAGCGCCTAAATACTCCATAAGTATAACATTGGATTGATTCGCGACCTCGTCCTCCTCCTCGACCGAAGCCTCCTCCTCGGCCTCTGAATCCTCCTAAGAATCCTCCTTGTTGAAACTACGGTTGAGCCATCTACTGCTGCAGAGGGTTTGGCTACTGTTGTACATAGTGCGTAGCTTAAACATATTGTGGTTGAGACTAAATGAGCAGCGCCTGATTATATTGTGGTCGCGGTGCATACTGTGGTTGTGCTACAATCTGTGGCTGAGGTGCAAACTGTGGCTGCGTTGTAAACTATTATTGCGGTTGCACGGGGATAAACTGCAGCTGGGGTGGTGGTGTATACTACACCTACATTGCTGATTGTACCACTTGGGGTTGTGCTTGCATTTCCTGAGGGTCCTCACCTTTCACAAAATATGAGTCATACATCCTTTCCTAGAGCAGATCATAAGCTTGGAATTTTTTATCATCATGTCCTACTGATCAACAAAATGTATAGTACATATTTTCTTCCTTGGTAACCATCTTTTGGATGTAATCATAGTTCTCATGTCGATGCCCATCGACCTGACATATGCAACACCATGGTATACCAGCACCACTCAACGAGTTTGGGGCTCCTAACAGCAAATAATTATGGAACGTCGAACATGTGTCCTTGGTATGTCCATCTGCATGGCAGTGGGTGCACTAGAGATCATCACAATCTTCCTTGGCCTTTTTGATATCTTGCACTTGGAGCGTCAGATTGGAAAATTGTGCTTGAAGCTAGTTCATTTCGACCGCAAATTCTCCTACTGGTGATGCCTCCAATTTCATCGTGGTCTCCAGAGTTTCACTCTATGTCGCAATCTTTTGCTACATTCGTGGTTGTCTAGTATGTGAGACGAGAGTGGTGATGAACCACTCCTTATGCTGAACATCACTCATCTGAAAACTGACCCGAGCCATCAATGTCTTAAACCGTTGATCAAAATCCCAAATCGTCTCATTGGGGAACCGTTTGATCTCTTTCAATTCAGTAATGTACTCAGCCTCAAACTTCGACTTCTTGAATTCTTCAAATAACCCCGTTTGGATCTCATTAAATGTTTTCGCGGTACCTCCCTAAGGAACCCATGTGAATATCATGAACCATTCCATCGGCTGGCCCCTAAGATTAGTTGCAAGTTGGCTTTTCTTGAAATCATCATCTACAGTTTGTTGGGTGTTCCAGATCGCCTCACACAAGAACCAGTACTGCTTTGGATCGTCAGTGTCATTTCCATGGATAATCGGTAGCTTCATTGCATTGCCTGCCATTCTAGGCCTTCTTCCTCTTGCTGGTGATCTATTACTAGACTGTTTTTGACACGTTGGGCAAGTCGACGTAGAATGTGTGTTTCATCCTTGTCATGGAGTAGTGCGCGGAGGTGTGAACACATTACTACTATGGTTTGATCCTAGCGTCCTTTCGGGCATAGCCTAGCCCTAGTTGTCCTCATCATCACAGAAAGGTCGCTTCGTCTCGTGTGGTTTTTCCTCATGGCATCGCACTTCGATCGCAGCAGGACCTTCTCCTGTCCTCTGTGTCTTCTCTCGAAACCTTGCTCCTTCCCTTGTACAACCACTTGTTTCCTTGGAGACCTTCACATTCTCACCATAACTCATGCCCATATACCCCTTACCTTTTCATGCATCTCCCCCCTTTCGTCACGGTGCCTACACCCTCCACACACCAGAGTTCCACTACTCTTGGTCCATCTTCATAATACCTTTTCACATACCAGCTGCTTAATGGATAACTGCAGCGACGACAAGAATCTTCCTCGTGGTCCACTGAAGAAATCCCTTTTTGCTTTGCTAAATGACTTATTAGTGTCGACTGCAAAATCAGTAATGTATCCTTCTAGGATACTATCCAACCACACTTCAACAGCCTGTGACACCTTATTTTTTGTTTCTTGTAATTCCTGGATCATCTCTGTGGTCCACGATGTTGTCTCTCCTCCTTGGAAGTTTTTTTTATTAGAAGTGAACTTTTCCAGCCACTCATGCAAGAGGACAGGAAACTCACAAAAGAACCATCATGAGGACCGTCGTGGATATATCTATCCAACCAATGGCCCATTGACAGCTTCTGATTCTGATTTTCGGCTTCAGCGAACTCCTGTAACTTTATATCAAACCACCCTTCGATCTCCGGTCAAATCGAATGCCTAAAAATATCCTCCTCTTAATAGCAACTAGGTCTTGGCAACAAAACCATTTGTTGGAGAAACCCACCAACAAAGCCTCGTCAATAGGGGTTCTCACTCTATCGATGCCCAACCAGTGCAATCTCCCTGAGCACTAGACCAGATAGGTTTTACCCTGCCCAGCAACATCCGTAGAGTAGACAAAGTCTCACCCGATATGTTCAAGGGAGAGCTGTCGGAACCGAGTTTCTAGTAGTGAGGACGGAGGATATGGGGATCCAACGGGGAGACAACATGACTATTGGATCCAAAACTATGCAGTTGACACTAACTCATTTCCATACATATTGCATCATACATTAGTCACAGCAGCATCATTCATAAAACATCCAACCTCATAATGCAACAACACTATAACAGACTCAACATCAGTATAGCAGGAATAGAATAACCCACAGTGACATCAGAACAAATCACAGCATCATAATAGATCTAGACCACCGTAGCAATGGAACAAAACATATCACAATATAGAGAACAATAAAACAAAAGACAATATTTATGCATCAATCGTCATATATATTAACTCTGCACAAAAGATCCAAAACCGGACAATTCTTCTCCAAAATCGAAGGTTGAATACATCAGAAAATAACCTAGATAGATTGCAACTCCAACAGAAAATTCTTCAAAACTAGATTGTACTATATCTCATGCAATACTCATAAGGTTTTCGATCAAAACCAATCGATCATCAGATCTCTCAAGATTTCTATTTAATTGCAAAACTAGATCTATAAATAGGCTTGCGCCTTTACATTGAAGGTCCACTTCTAACTAACTTATAACAGCTAATGACCTATTGTGACAAAACTTGGTCAAATAATATATAAAATATTCAAAACTGTTATTTTTTCTCCCATCGCATTGATCTGCCATTGCGCAACACCGTGTGATCTTGCACAGCTGTCGTGACGCTACACAACTCACTTACCAAAACCCCTGCCAACAAAAATAAAAGTCATTATTCCCAATGGTCATAACCATTGAACTCCTAATACAACATCAACACCCCCCATTGGGATAATAATCATGGAACTATTCAATACATATTCCCCAATAGTAAGATTGATATTATGGCATTTCCCTAAACAATTGATGGTTCCTCCATCTGCAATCATTACTTGAAATTATGGTGTTGGATATACAAAGAAATTGAGATATTTTTCTACTTTACTATGAATAAAATTACGAGTACTACCAGAATCAATCAACATTGTTACCTTTTTATTTTTGATATATCCTTCGATCTTGAGAGTTTGAGGAGTGTTAATTCCAATCAAAGCATGACAAGATATGGTGGGAGTAGTCACTTCTAGTTCATCCCCTTGCGGTGGAACCTATTCTTTTTGTTCTTCCTCTTCATATTATATATAGAAAAATTTCTTCTCTCCACACTTATCTCCCTTATTGTACTTTCTGTAACAATTAAAGCATAGACCTTTCGCTCTTATTTCCTCTAGTTGTTGAGGTGTCAACCTATGATGTTGGTTAGAAGAACATCATTCTCCCTGTATGTGTTGGAAGTGGTATTCTATATGTCTTCCTTGGATATTATAATTTACCCCAGGGGAGATAAATATTAAAATAGAATGAATAGAGGTATTGATGCATCAATTTTGCATTGAAAATGGCACAACCAGGATCACCTGCAATTTCATTGAGTTTAAGAGGGTACTCGGGTTTAAGAATTAAGACCATGGCCGATAAGCTTTCAAAAAAGATCAAAGATATAGAGCTCAATTATGGAGTGAGGTGCACTGAAGGGATTAATCTATCTACCTGACGATTTTCACCGGGGCCCACCTAACGTCGTCGAGTGTTAGCTTACTCCATTACGGACACAAATTTTCAAAAAACCAAGGCATGTTTCTCTACATTTTCTTTGATTTTTTATCATGTATATGGAAGCTTTAGTGCATAACATATCAAATGGTATCCAAAGGAATTCTCTTATCTGATACCCATTTCCAATAAGGTCATAGGCTGACACGATAATTTTGAGTAAACCCTACAGTCTAAGGACTCTTCACCCTTTTAGCAGGTTTCGAACGCGTGACATGCCCGTGGAAAATATGGATAACAAGGATCTGTTGAACACCCTGTTGGGCGACGAGCTTCTGGTGAAGGCTGCAAGTTTCTGAAGGAATTTCGTTTTGGGGTAGGGAAATAATTCCAGTTCCAACTAAGGCAAGAAGATATATTTCATTGCCATTTCTAGAAGGAGTAAGCTATCTACCCTGGGTCGGAAGTGATCAACAGCTAGGCGAACGTCAGATAAGAAACAGAATCCAATGGATCTCAGTCTCATAGAAGATTAATAGAGTAATTTATCACTCGACGGCGCCGAATGAGCCCTGGTGCAAATCACCGGGTAGATAGCTTACTCCGCACCGAAGTAAACAATGAAAATCGTATTATCACAAGAGAGTATGGATTCTCCTAATTTCTTAAGCTGGGCTTATCTTCATTTTAACATTTTTTTAAAAGATATGACTTAGTATAAGGTCTTTTGCCACATTTTTAATATTTTTATGGAAAGTATGATGGAAAATAAATCTTATTCGAGAAGACGATAGATGAAATTTTTAATTGATTAGTTTTTCTTCATATCCAATGCATTTATTGTTTATCTTGTTTTTCTTTGTTTATATATATATATATATATATATATATATATATATATGTCTGTNTTGTGGGGCTAGATGGATTTCATTCCATCCACCTGGGTTCACTAACATTGAGACATGTCCTGGCTTGGATGTCTGCCTGACAGTTTGCTCGACCTTCCGAATTACAAAATGTGGCGAAGTTTGTTGAGATTTCCCGTGCGTTGTGAGCCGTTCCTTGATTCCTTCTAAATGGCAGGAAGATGGTGTTTATGTGGAAAAAAATTATATGACCAACTAAAATGATTTCATTCACTAAAAACATTTAGATGTAATATCCTTAATTCTTTACTCAACAAAACATTTATATGTAATATCCTTAATTTCCTACTTAATAAAAGGAAATTTCAAATGATGATTAGAGATTAGACTTCTAAATGTGGTGTAGGGATTTATGACATTAATTCCCTACTCAATAAAAGACAATTCCAATTCATGATTAGATATTAGACTTTCAAATGTGGTGTAATAATTTATGGCATGGAACACACAGATATAAAGAAATAACATAGTCTAAAAATTCTACAATCCAAGTCAAAATAGACTGATTTTTTCGACACGATTTTTGGAGTGAACGTAATTTATGACCCCACAATGAATAGAATAAGCCACAAATAGCTCATAATTTATATATTAGAATGATGATTTTTACAATAGGAGATAAGACATTTTATAGTCCTAAACACACCATTTCAATGGAATGGTGTGACCCTACGATTAGCTAAGTAAAATTACATTTAATATTTTAAAATATTTGTTCTTAAATACTTAGATACATAACATTGCTATCATCTTTTAGAACGCTTTGTCCTCAAAGCAATGGTAAATACGGACATTGTTATTGAAACTGTTCTGTCTCCCATGATGCATCTTCAGTTGGAAATTTTTTCCACTTAATGATATATTCCTTGAGTGTTCGAGAACGAAGTCTTGTTTCTCTGGTTGCAATGATCACCTCTGGCTCCAACATGATCGTTCCTTCATCATCTAACATAGGAAGTATTGCTTTCCCCGTTTGATTCTGCCCCAACATTTTTTTGAGACATGATACATGGAAGACATTGTGGATACAACTTCGATCAGGTAAGTGTAATTCATACACAACTTGACTAATCTTCTTGGTGATCTGGTATGGTCCATAAAATTTTGGGACCACCTTGTTTTTTCCTCCTTGTTTAAGAGATATTTGTTTATAGGGTTGGAGTCTTATGAACAACCAGTCTCCTACTTCAAATTCTATCTCTGTTATGCGTTGATCTGCTTGTTTCCTCATATGATTTAGAGTCGTGACTAAGTTATCCTTGAGTAATTCAATCATTTTTTGGGTTTTCTCTAGTTGGTTCCTTACTTCTTGAACATTAGTGTCATTTAGAATCAATGCCTTCCAATTTGGAGGTCCATACCCATATAAAGCTTGGAAAGGGGTCATTTTTGTGAAGGTGTGGTATGTTGAACTATACCACCATTCTGCTAGGTGTAACCATTGAGACCGGTGGTTTTGCTTATCTATTACGAAACAACGTAGATATGCTTCTAAGCATTTATTTACGACTTCAATCTAACCATCTGTTTGGGGGTGGCAAGCTGAGCTCATATAGAGTGATGTGCCCACTTATTTGAAAAAATCCCTCCAAAATTTCCCATTAAATTTTGCATCTTTGTCGCTCACAATGACCCTTGGGAAGCCATGTAATTTGTAGATATTCTTGTAAAATAGATCTACAATTTGTTTTTTCGTGACTATCTTTTTAATTTCCTTGAAGTTTGCGAATTTGGCTAATCGATCAACCACTACAAATATTTTATCCTTTCCTTCTGACTAAGAGGTAACCCATCAATGAAGTCCATTGATATATCTTCCCATTTCTGGGGGAATGTGTAGGGGGTGAAGTAACCCTGGGGTTAAAATATTTTTGCTTTTGTTCCTCTGGCATTTGTCACATTCTACCACATATTGTTGGATATCTTTTTACATTCCCTTCTAGAAAAATTACCTTCTTGCATTATAGTAAGATTTGAAGAATCCCACATGTCCTGCAGTTGGTGAATCATGGGATTCCTTCATTACTTTAGCCTTGAATTTAGAGTTTGAGTTTAAATAAATCCTCCCTTTATACCAAAGGATATCGTTTTCCATTCAAACTTGGGGTCATGATTGGGTTTGTTAATTATAGTGCTTGTTTCTGGGTCCTTGGCGTATTTGATTTGTATTTCATCTATCCATCTTGGAATTATGAATGAAATGGAGTAAGAGGTCATATCCTCAACTTCTCTGGAGAGTTCATCTGCGACTGCATTTTCCTTCCCCTTTTTTGTATTATTTCCATGTTAAAAGCAATGATTTTTTCTATCCACTTCTGTTGTTTTCATGTGGACAATGTTTTATGTTGAAGTAAGTATTGAAGACTATTATGGTCTGTGTGGATCATGAATTTTCTCCCTAGGAGGTATTTTTGCCACTTTTCTAATGCATGCATAATGGCCAACATTTCCTTATCGTATGTAGACTTTAATTGTTCTTGCTTATTTAATTTTCTTCTCTCAAAGGATATCGAGTGCTCATCTTGCATTAGTACTTCTCCCAACACATAACCTAAAGCGTCACATTCTATTACAAATGTTTTGGATAAGTCTGGGGTAGCTAGTACAAGTGTGGAGGACATAATTCTTTTCAAAGCTTCAAAACACTTATCTGATTCTTCACTCCACTGGAATGCATTCTTTTTTGGAAGGTTGGATAAGGGTGTAGTTATGTGCACATAATTTCGAATAAATCATCTGTAGTATCCAGTTAGCCCGAGGAATCCCCTTAACTTGGAGATGTTAGAGAGTTGTTCCACTCTGTGATTGATTTGATTTTTTATGTATCCACCTTGACTCCTTCTTTAGATATTACATGAGCAATATAGCTCACTTCTTCCTTACCGAATGTGCATTTGGACATCTTCACCTATAAATGATTTTTTTTTTTAAATAGAGAGTACTTGTTCCAGATGTATGAGATGTTCCTTCCATGTCTTATTGTATATAAGGATGTCATCAAATAAAACTAGAACAAACTTCCTTAGGAATGGCTGAAATAAGTTATTCATGGTTGCTTGAAATTTCATTGGAGCGTTAGTTATCCCAAAAGGCATTACCTTAACTCATAATGTCCTTCATGGGTCCGAAAGGTTTTTTTTTCCACATATTCTATCCTTACTCCAATTTGATAATATTTCAATCTTAAATCTAGTTTTGAGAAGTACCTTGCACCATGAAGCTCGTCCAACATTTTATCGATGAAGGGAATGGGGAATTTTTCTTTAATGGTTATCTTTTTTAGTCCTCTGTAGTCAATGCATAGCCCGAATGACCCATCCTTCTTTTGTACCAGTACTACTGGTGCGACATAAGGAATTCAAATTTATGTAATCACTCCACACTTTAGCAAATCGCGGATTAATATTTCAATATTTGTCTTATGATGGTGTGGATACCTATAAGGCTTAACATACAGGGCTTTATCTAGACTTGATTTCGATGACATGATCGATCTTCCTTTTGGAGGGTAACTCCATGGGGAGATATTTGAATACCTTTTTGTACTTTTATATTAGTTCTTGAATCTCTGGTTGACCTGGTTTAACCCCTTCTGAAGTTAGTAATTCCATCTTTTGGAATTGTACGACATATGTTGGTGCTCCCTTTCAAATTAACTTCTCCATTTTGTGGGATGACACAATTTGTGTGTGAGGGAGTTGGAACCCATGCAACTTCTATTTTTATCCTTCCCACCTAAACTTTATAAAGTGTTATTGGTGGTTGGTTGAGTAGGTACCTAGTTTTTGCAGCCACTGGATTCCTAATACTGCATCCACTCCTCCTAAGGGTATTGCATAAAATTATGACTCAAGGTTATAATTTTGTAATTGCAGCTTGACCTTGTGGCATTTTCCCACTTTTTCAATCTTCTTTCCATTTGCGACCATTACCTTCATGTTAGGCATTGGATATATGTAAAGGTTAAGCCTCTTTGCAACACTTACTTCAATCAAATTATAAGTACTTCCTTTATCGAATAGGACGACAACATTGTTATTTTTTATATGTCCTTTAAGTTTTAACGTCTTTGGTTGGTGTATTCCTGTTATGGATACGATCGATATATTTCGTGTTTCTTCATATTCTGACTCTAACAAGTGATTTTGGAGGTCAAATGTTTCTTCTATGTCAGATTCATCGCTATCAGACTTTCCTTCCTATTCTACTTCACATTGATATAGATTCTTGGTGGTCTCTCTTTTCAATCATCTATGTCTTGGGTCCCACTTCTCTCCACAATATTTACACTTTCCTTCTTTCATTCTTTGGGCTTATAAAGTGGGTTTGTTGTCACTTCTTAGATGTGGTGGTCGGTATTTGGTGTCGATTTTGGTATTTTGGACAAGCTTTCGATATTTATCATGGTTTATGTTTCAAGTATTTTTTATTTTTTCCTCAATGATTTTTTCCTTGCATCTCGCCTTGTCCAGGGTTGAGAGATTTAGTAGCTCTAGTTTGTCCCTATTATAGGGTTTTAGTATGTACACATAAATTTGTAGATTTTGATTGTCTGTGAGTTCCGATACACGTGTCGCTTAGGCTTCCCACTCGTCGGTGTATTCATTGACATCACATTTTTGTTCAAATCTGGTGATTCTTGTGAAGAAATCTTTTTCCTTTAAGTCTTCAAACCTTTTAAAGAAGGAGTTTTTGAACGTGTTCCAATTGTGCATAGTTTCTTGTGTAGTAAGCTTCCACCACATATACCAGTTGTATGCCCGACCTTCTAGTTGCATCGAGGCATACTTTATCATTTCTTCGTCAGATATGACATTGTGTATGGACAAAAATTCTTCTACATTGTTGATCCACGCCACACTCAGTTTTGTTTCACCATCAAATTTTGGAAATTATAACTTGGGATTCATTTGATATCCGCCTATTGGTGGCCTTCGAGGAAAGAACGGTTGTTCAAGATTTGGGGAATGGCCATGATTGATCTCTTCTTGTATGATTTCCCCTTTATGCGGAATTGTCTCGTGACTTTTTGTATTTGTTGAACTTGAGGATGTTTTCTCTTTCCCTGACACATTGCAATATTTTGTGGTGTCTTTTTAACCTAAAAACCACAATATTTTGCTTAATCCAGTTTCAAAAACTAATGTTATCTCTTTTATTACTCCCTCCACATCCCATTCTACAGTTTCGTTGAATTCTTTTTTTACGGTGTCTGATAATTCTTGTTTTCCTTTGTGTAGCTCTGCTTTGATTTGGTCAAGCCTTGAGTGTAAACCTTCAAGATTTTTAGAATCTTGGCCTTGGTTTTTCTCCAAAATCTCTAATCGTTCCTTAATTTCCTTCATCTCTGACATATTTCTTGTGCGGGAGGAATTTTTGAGATATAAAGATGAAAATTCAATATATAATATTACTATAATAAGTAATATATATATATATATATATATATATACATATTAACTTTGGGGAAAAAGAAAAAAATTATATAATAATAATAAAATTATTTATTAATTTTTTTGGTAATGTGTGTAGGTTAATGGGAGACTGCACGGGTGCGCATCATGAGAGGGAGAATATTGGAGGGGATAAGAAGAAGGTGGCCAAATGGAGGACTGTTTGGGAATACTATTGATGGGAGCGTGTGAAGGGAGGTAGGAGGGAAGGAAAAGAAGCCGACATAGGGAGGAAGGCCAGAGGGTGTGGTGGAGGAGTAGTGGAGCAGGCGTTGAGGGAGGCCACGGAGGGTGGAGGATAGGGATGGTGGAGCATGCTGGAGTATGGCATACGAGAGTGTAGGGGAAGAGGAGAGAGTGGGCGCTGAGGTGGGAGTGGTGCAGTTTTGGAAAACGAGTGTAGGAGGCAGCGGGGTGGGAGGGTGCAAGAAAAAGGGAGATGTTGTAGGGAGGATTTGGAGTAGAGGAGAAGGGGAACAATGTGTGAGGCATGGAGGAGTGCAATGGTGAAAGGATGGAGAGGCAGTTGAGAGTGTAGCACGTATTAGGGAGGAGGTGGGGAGGACCTGGAGTAGAACAACGCGAGGGGAAGTGAGAGGAGGTATCGGAGGTGGACGAGGAGAGAAAAGGGTGAAGGAGAGAGGAATGGAGATGGATGGAACTGCATAAAGCATCAAGGATCAGTACAACTCTAATACCACTTGGAGTGAACCTAATTTCTGAACCCACAATGAATCAAGTAAGCCACAAATAGTTGGTAGTTGATATATTATAATGATGATTTTTACAATATGAGAGAAGAACTTTTATAGGTATAAACACACCATTTTAATGGAATGGTGTGACCCTACGATTAGCTAAATAATATTACATTTAATATTTTAAAATATTTGTTCTTAAATGCTTAGATACATAACAATTTTGATAAAATCCAGTCGAATTTTTTTAAAAATCCAGATTACAGTTGTCAAGTTTTGGAATTTTGGGTTCCCCGGGGGTTTTTGAGGATGTTGAATCCATTTATACCATCAAATTGCGATTAAAACATGGTTACATTCCAATTTTGCAAAATAAAAAATTCTGGATTCTAGGAAAAAAACAGTCGTCCAATCCAAATTGTTGAATTTTCATACATATCCTAAAGAAATTAGTAGATTCTTAGTAAACAACCAAAATGAATTCTATTTGTTTAGCAAAAAATTACAAAGAATATTATAGAAACCACACATTTTGTTTAAATCTTGGAACTAAGAGGATTTTCTATGCATCCATGAGAAAGAGCTAAAGTTCACCTTTGGGGAATCAATATAATCCTTCTAATACATTAACATGTCAATGATTTGGCATTAACCCCCTTCCTAATTACATGGTTTTCACATAATCCTTCCTTCATCGAGATGAACTTTGATGGAGCTTCAAAAAGAGACTTATGTTAGATCTTACATATTGAAGGAAGAAACCCAGTAGTTCACTATGCACAAAACACAGGTACATCCATTGTTGTTGAAATTTTACCTAGGAAGTGTTTGTCCATTTATTCCTTGGGGTGGACAATGACACTTTAAATGTGGCCTCTAGCACTTTTAAAAGTGAGAATGACTTTATTTCATAAAGTGACTTTGATTCATTAATTATTTAAAAGTGACTTTATGAGAATTAAATGGCGGGTGAGTAATAAATTCCCATTTAATGTTTAAAAGTAAATTTAAATTCTTTTAATGAGAAAGTGAGATTTAACTTGAGCCCTATATCTCATTTAAGGCTGCCATTGATTTTGAGAAGGTGGTTACTTAAACAAAAAGGCTAGGGAAAGGCATGAGGGAGATCATTTTTTGTTCACTTTTCGCAAAAGAGAATTTTGGAGGAGAGAAGAGCAACAAAGAACACTGAGAGAGAAAAATCCTTGCACAAATTCCAAGGTTGAGGAAGTGCAAATTTTGGGCACATTTTTCATGGAATGACCATACAATAAGAGGTTGTACAATAGGATACTGTACATCAGGAGACTGTACAACATAAATTTGTACAACGACACGTTTTTTGAGGCATGATGTATTGTAATATTCAGTACATCAGCATGAAAATCAATGCAAGTGGGCACAATTTTCAAGGTAAACAGTACAACATTTAATGTTGTAGCATATCACACAGTTACATAGGTTTCCAGGAAGAGAACAACAAGTACAATTGCATGTGTGGGTCATACTTGCACAAAAATCGAGGTGCTGGAAAATTCAAACTGTGAAAGTTTGAGTAGAATTTTTTGAGGATAATTTGACACATAATTCAAGAAGAAATACTGAGATAAGTAATGCTGTAATTTTGTATTAGTTTGCTTGAAAATAATAAATTCTCTCTCTAAAGAACAAGTTTTCCCTTCGGAGTTTTTCCTGGACCATTTTGGTCAAAATTACGAGTCTTAAAATTTCATGTGCGTTGGCTAAAATGTTTTTCTAAGTAAGAAAAGTAGGCCTATCATAAAATTTCTGAGTTTGCTAAAGATGAAAAAACTATCATGTGTTTCATGTTTACAATTAATATTTTAATTTTTATGAACATGCATACTGGGATTTGGGTATTAAACCATATGCAATGAAATGAAACTGAAACCAGGTTGGGGTTACAAAAAATTTCAATCGTAATGTAAAAGAGATGATGGATGTTGAAAAAGGATTGGAAATTGCACAATGCTTGAGAATTAAACATTTTTTACAATAGAACATGACACATACATTATCATTTGCAAAATAAGGAATGCTAGAAAAAAACATGGAAACTAGAGAACAAGTCTCGCATTAGAAATTGGGCGTTCCACTTCAAAACAACCTTTAACTACTCATTACTATAGCAAGTACTTCATATTCAAATACCATGGAACATAGCAGTGGATGCATTCACTAATGTTATGATGTACATGTACCATCTCACTTCATATGTCTTCCCAGGGAGAGAGGTCATTTTTCTCTTCTTCAACCCCAAGATCACGGTGTTATTTGCATTTTTTGAGGGATGGTTATGTCCAATCCCCTTGATTTTGTGTTTAGGGTTACTATGGCTTAATGGAATTGTTGACTACCCTTTGTTGGGGTTTTTAACCCTCGGGTTGATGTCCGAGGCTCCTAGTGGTAGGTTACTAGGCCACATGACCCCCTAGTTGATTTATACACATGTGACATCATTCCACTCAAAGGTACTTGCCTCCTCTTTCAGTCACCTCTAGACACCCCTCCTGGCCTCTTCCCAACACAACGCTCTATCCTTGGGGCCTTCAAAGTGATGATTTCATCATCGCCTCTAGGTTGTCATGCTTGTTTGAGGGGGGACGTTGAGGGTTTATCAACATTATTGGGGTTAGATGGGGCATGACGCCCCCCTTCTCACTCCATCTTTTAGAGTTAATCCATCTATTTAGTTTTAGTCGTTTTCATCAATTTTGGTAACTTATGAGGAAAATGCCCCAAGTTACCCATGTTTTATTTTATTTTATATTATCTTATGTTATATTCTTACATTGACATTTTATGGGAATGTTGGTCTAGATAATTGTAAAAATTGAGTGTGAGAGGCTATAAATAACCCCTCCTCACTTCATTTGTAAATCATAACTCCGAGGATAATTACATTTTGTTGCTTTTTTACCCAAGATAGTCTTTTGGAAAGTGATGCAAACCACTTGGAGTAGCTTCTTCTTTGGATTGTGGATGAAATTCGGATTTTTTCTAGGGTTTTTGTCATACATGGTGGATGCTAGGAATTGTTGGAACAACAAAAAGCTCAAGTAAGTCTAGTTTTATCCTTGCTTAGTGAAGGTAGGTGAATTCTTGCTTCTTTGTGATTGAATGATGGCCATTGAGCTACATATTTTTTTATTATGGTCTTTTTGTCTACCTTCTATCTTCTTTACATGGTGGAAAGTGCTCCCAAAAGAAGGCTTTCCATAGTTTGGCCTTGGATCTCTAATTTTCCCTAATTTAGGCTCTTATCACTAAACCTAGAGGTTGTTGTAGGAAGCCCTAGTTTAGGAGACAAAGAGAAGATTACTCCAACAGGGAGGTTGATCACCTCTCCTCTAAGCCTAGGGTTTAGGGTTACATCTATGAAAACCCTTGTTTTATCAAAATTTCTTTCATTTTCATGTGTAATGTTTCATTTTCATGGTAGAATTAGGGTGAAGTAGGTCTACAGTTTTATGTCTAAAACCATAAGAAAATTAAATTTTTTTGGCCTCCCTAAAATTTTGACCCTCCCTCCTACAAATTTGGCCTACCATTTTAGGCCCTAATAACATTAGGGATAAATTGTGGCATTCCTAAAAATATTAAAAAAAAATCTAAAAAAAAAGTATCCTAAAAATATAAACCCTAACCTGCTCTAAACCCCAATTCTACCCTTATTCCTCCCTAACAACCCTAGATATCCTCCTTTAGGACCTCAAAATGCCCTAACATCCCTCTTTCTTCCCTCTTGCAACTGCCTTTCCTCCTTTTTCCAGCCCTCTTTAACACTATCCCAGTTTTGATATTGCACCAGACTTGTCATACATCCTCTGCTGCCATAAAATTGTTACATAAACACACGACAAACAACATAAAGGGGTTAACAAAAGGGGACTTTAAATTACTATTGGTGAAGGTTGATGCAAAGGCCTGAATTTTGACATTGAATGCATGCTACATTATTATAATTTCAGACATAAGTAAAGCATACAAAGATCAGCTAGTTGCTTCGCTCTTCTAGTTATATTTGAACACTAAGCATTGTTTGGGACATCATAATTGTGTTGCATTTTACTTTACCGCTTACTACTGTAAATCACTATCATAACTAGACAGATATTGTTGAACTTACTGCGGGATACCTTTAATTACATTGTTACAATAGTACATGTATTTTGTTTATTCACTAGATGACTGATCACATGTTTGTGATTAATGTTTTGTGAATGAGGTATTTCTATATGTATTGATATGCTTGTTGGTTTTGATAAGGTCCACAACATCTATATGTATGTTTTCTTCATTCTCCAGTTGACTCCTTAAAGGAAATGGTCACTAATATAATAGCATAGATAATGTAGTTGGTTTCTCCAAGTGTCTTACATGATAGCTAAAGGGCTCTCCCCTTGGAGGTTATGACACTCCTAAGAATTCGGAGGTGTGGCTGAGGTGACATTGGGTCATATCTCCTCACATTTGTCTATTGGACAATAGACCTGCTAGTTTGTCTGGTAACATTTTTGGCATAGTTGCCGAGGAACTTCAAATATTGAAGTGGATTATTTAGACCCATTCACACCCTTATAAAAAACAACAATTTGGTAAAAAAATCAAGGTGGTTCCTCCTCTTTTCCATTTCTAGTATACTATTATAAAAGACTAACCCTGCATGTCTTATCTGGCAATTCCATCGGCATTCACTTCCTTCATTACTCAAGTACATTATTCTTTTGTACTTGGTGATATTTGTTTAGTCTAACTTGACAGGTCTCTCTTAGAGACTCCCACTGAAGAAAATCAAAAGAAGTGCTCTACAAGACCAAGAACAAGAGGTATGCTTTGTTTTTTCATTTCATAAAATTTTGTTAGATACTAACTTTGTAGGCGACTCCACTAAAGAAAATATAAAGAAGTTCAAACAAAGCAATCTCAAGCAGAAGATATGGGGAGTCTCAATCCATTTTACTTCTCATTCATTCTAGGATACCTGAATAAGTTTGATAAACACCGTTATAATGGCATGGGATATCATAGACGAGGAAATAATTACGCAGTTATTCGTAATTTCCTTTGAGCTAGGAGGTAATCAAGATATGGATTCTTGGTATGAGGGATTCCCTCCTAGTGGGACATATTCCTTTCTACAATTGGTTGAGGCATTATGCGATCAGTGGGATCCCAATATTAAGGAAGAAACCCTGAATATTATAGAGGATGATCATACAGATGTTGATGAACGAGTCTCAGAAGAGCACGAAGCACTCCTTGATGATGAATTTTATGATGAAGATCAAATCTCATAAGGTTTGCTTGAAAATCCATTGTTCAAGAATTGGTCACTAACATCATGGCCCTTATGTCCGAAGATGAAGGTATTCCTAAAGACAAAGGTGAAATTCCTCTAGAAAATGAATACCAAGAAGCCCTAGTTGAAGAAATTGAATAATACAAAGAAACTGTGAGTTCTTTGTATCCTTAGGTTACAGTTTATTATGATGTTTTGGCTCTCTTGGAAGAAAATAACAGGTTTAGAGAAGACAACAATTACTGGAAGTTCCTTGGTCCATCAATAGATGATTCTTCAAGACCTTGCAGTATCATAGTGGACCCTCTCCCTTGCATGTGTTTGGGAGAAGAACTCTTCTCTTTTAGCAATGAAGAATGGATCAACCTTTTTCATGATTTTCTTAATGATGGGGTAGTGCAAGATGTGTTGCTTGTTGTCGATATCCATATGCAGTCAATGATGTATCCAGAATAGTATTTACAACACTGTATTGCAACAAGTTGTATAGAAGTCGATCAGTCCATTGTGTGCCCTAATCAACAACATTCTTCAATAAGTGTTCAGCCATTTCTTCCCAATATTAGTCAGTTTCCAACATTGTATTTCAACAAAAATGATACAAGTATGTGGATGGGTATGATATTTATTTCACATTACCAGGATTTCTATTGTTTATCTTTTTTCTTGAAATATGAAGGCATAAATTATGTGGCTGACAATTTCAAAATTTCAAGAATTATTACATTTACCAACATGATTATTACAAAGATGAAACATGTGCTTGTGTGTCCCAAGAAATGTGCAAGCATTTGTAGGGATAGATCACAAATATCCTATAAATATTGGCAAGATCCATCTTTGCATATGGGCTCCCAAGTTCAAAATATGTGGACTAGTTTCAGGCAAAAAAAATTCTTAATGGAAATGTATGATAGAGATAGCCATGACATAATCCCAATAGAGGCATGGATAAATGAAGCCTGTGAAAGCAATCTTTCTCCATGGAATCAATATCAAGGCTGTTGGGCTCCCACAAACATCCACCCTTCTTTTCCCATCTTGATGGAAATCTTGGTACGTACTCATCTTGTCGTCAATGAGATCTTATCATGGATTGTCTCTAAAGAAAAATGAAAATGATCATGTATGACTAGCCTACTTAGCTGGCTGCATTGGTGGTATGACTTCACTTAACCCTTTTGTTACCATGTCTAGGGTAGGTAGAGTTAGCTTCATTCTCAGTTTAGCATATAATGTTACCTTATATTGCATTTGTGTTTCTTTCATGTCCAATTATTTTCATTTCATTTCATTATGCTAAGAAAGGTAGGATGGAAGTGTTTGCATCATGGTGCTTTTAATGCTCTCATATATTTGATATGTGTGTAGGTCTATAGGTATCAGAAGATACACAGGTTCTCAAGCACTTCCAAGAAGAGCATGCATCTCGTAGTTAGATCCAGTGTTACAATGTACTTGTACCATCTCACTTTAGATGTTTTACCAGGGATGGGTCATTTTTATCTTCTTCAGGCCCAAGATGTGGGTGTTATATGCATTTTCTAAGGGATGGTTATGGTCGGACCCCTTGATTTTGTCTTTAGGATTACTATGGATTGATGGCATTGCTGACTGCCCTTTGTTGGGGATTTTAACCTTAGGGTTGGTGTTCAGGGATCCTAATGGCATGTAAATATGTCACATGCCCCCCTACTTGATTTATACACAGGTGGAAACATTTCACTCAAAGGAACTTGCCTCCTCTTTTAGTCAGCTCCAGTCACCCCTCCTGGCCTCTTTCTAGCACAGTTCCCTCTCTCCTTGGGGCCTTCTCAGTGATGACTCCATCATAGCCTCCAAGTTTTCATGCTTGTTTGAGGGGGGATATTGAGGGTTTATCAGCATTATTGAGGTTAGATGGGGCATGGCACCCCCTGCTCACTCCATCTTTTAGAGTGAATCCATTTGTTAAGTTCTAGTCATTTTCATTATTTTTGGTAACTTAAGGGCGGAATTCCCAAAGTTACCCATGTTTTATATTATTTTATATTATCTTATGTTATATTTTTACATTGACAGTTGAATGGCATGTCAGCCTGGATAATGTAAAAAGTGATTATGAGAGGTTATAAGTAATCCGTCCTCACTTAATTTATAAATCACAACTTGAGGGATAAATTACATTATGTTGCTCTTTTACCCGAGGTATTCTTTTGTAAATTGATGCGCACCTCTTGGAGTATCTTCTTCTTTGTCTTGTGGATGAAACTTGGATGTTTCATAGGGCTTTGCTCATGCATGTTGGATGCTAGGAATTGTTGGAACAACACAAAGCTTAAGTAAGTCTAGTTTTATCCTTGCTTGGTGAAGGTAGGTCAATTCTTGCTTCTCGATGATTGAATGCTAGCCATTTAGCTGCATTTTTTCTAATTAGGCCATTTTTGTTTTCCTTCTATCTTCTTTGCATGGTGGAAACCACTTTCTAGAGGAGGTTTTCCCTAGTTTGGTCTTAAATCTATAATTTTTTCCCTAGATTAAGCTCACATCATGAACCCTAGAGGTTGTTGTAGGAATCCTTAGTTTAGGATAGAAAGAGAAGATTACTCAAAGAGAGAGGTTGGTCACCTCTCCTCTAGGCCCAGGGTTTCGGGTTACATCCATGAAAACTCTTGTTTTATAAAAAAAATATCAAATTTGCTTGCATTTTCATGTGTAATTTTGCATTTTCATGGTAGAATTAGGGTTAGAAGTAGGTCTGCATTTTTATGTCCAAAACCCTAAAAAATAAAAATATGAAAAAAATTTCAATTTTTTGGCCTCCCTAAATCTAGGCCCTCCCTCCTACAAATTCATCCTTCCCTTTTGGGCCCTAAAAACCATAAGGAGAAATTGTTGCATGATCCAGATTTATCTGACAACTAAATGAAAGAGCACATATATATTCACATACCCAAATATATGGTAATAAACATAGTGATATAGTAAACTCAAATTCTATTAAATGAATGAAATAGAACAAATTGTAAAACAAAAGCAGTTAGAATGGTGGTAGTTGTATCTCTAAGAAGAGATGTGGAGGCTATGCTCACTCGTGACAAGATGAATACAAAAGGAGGCCAAAGGGGTTTTTATCGTAAATCCTTGGAGAGGCAGAAAACCCTAATCATAACCCTAGGATATGAATCGTCATAAATTTTGTGGCCCCAAGGTGGTTAGTTGAACAATCAACTTCTCAAAGTCATAAATTTTGCATATGATCTCTGTTTGGGGCGCTCGATATCCTGTTGGAAATTTCTATCCCAGATTTGCAACTTTCAACTAGAACTAAATGTTTGCCATGGCAACCATTTGGCTCCCCGAATCGCCAAAAAACGTTTTTGAGGGCCCCAAAACAACCCCAGAAGTTTGGGACCCAAAAAAAGTAGAAAAATACAATAAAATTGCCAAAATGAAAAATTGTTTTGAGCCAGTGGAATAGGTGGGTGGCCACATATACCCATATGGATCATGGAAGCCCCAAAAATATAAAAAAAATCTTTAAAAAAACTAAATTATTCCTTAATCCTAAAAATCTAAACCCTAACCTGCTCTAAACCCCAATTCTACCCTTCTTCCTCCTTAACAGCCCTAGTACGCCTCCTTTAGGACCTCGACCTGCAGTAGCAACCCTCTTTCTACCCTCTAGCAGTGGTCTTTTCTCCTTTTTCCATCCCTCTTTACCACTGTCCCGGTTCTAATATTGCACCAAACCTATCATACATCCTTCGTTGCCATAAAATTGCTACATAAACACACGAAAAACAACATCAAGGGGTTAACAAAAGGGGACTTTAAATTACTCTTGGTCAAGGTTGATGCAAATGCCTGAATTTTGACATTGAATGCATGCTACATGACTATAATTTCAGACATAGGTAAAGTATACAAAGGTCCACCAGTTGCTTTGCTCTTCTAATTATATTTGAACACTAAGCACTATTTGAGATATAATAATTGTGTTGCAATTTACTTTATTGCCTACTGCTACAAATCATTGTCATAAATAGAATGATACTATTGAACTTACTATGGGATACCTTTAATTACAATGTTACAATAGTACATGTATTTTGTTTATTCGCTAGATGAATGTTGTGTGAATGATGTATTGTTATTCACATTGATACACGTGTTAGATTTGATAAGGTCCATGACATTTATATGTATGTTTTCTTCATTCTCTAGTTGACTCCTTAAAGGCACTGGTCGCTAATATAATAACGTAGAAGATATAGTTGGTTTTTCCAAGTGTCTTACAAGATAGCTAAAGAGATCCCCCCTTGGAGGTTATGACACTCCTAAGAAGTCGAAGGTGTGGTTGAGGTGACATTGGGTCACATCTCCCCACATTTGTTTATTGGACACTAGCCCTGCTAGTTTATCCAATAACACAACAAAGCAACTTCCCCAAAATTGGAATCACTAGAGATATGAGAAAAGAACCCACTTGATTTTGGTTCACGACCCCTCACTCCACGTTCCCTTCACTCCATTTCCACCTCCTACCCATGCCACTCCATTTCTTCCACCCCATGCCACTCCATCACTTCGTCAAGAATGTTTTTTTAAATCTCCTTTGAATTTTATTTTATGTTTTTATTCCTTCTTTAGGATGTTTAATTATAATTACATATAATAATATTATTAATAATATTGTTATTTTATTATTATTTAAGTTTATCTTTATTTTTATTATAATAATTTAATTATACTATAATAATAATAATTGTTATAGGTTTACTAATCTTTTTATCATAAATTCTAACTTTTAATTTTTTTTGGAATATATATAACTCTAAATTTTGTTATCATTGTTTATTAATCTATTTGATATTTTACTTAATGTTATTTTATTATTTCGTATAATTTAAATGTTTCTTTATTCATTTGGATTTCTAGGTTTTCATTATTTTGAATGTGTCATTATATTTGGTCAATTTTGTAGGGTTTGGTCAATTTTGTAGGGTTTGTGAGTTCTTTGTAGATATTTATTCTAACTTTTAAGATTAGAACTTTTTTTTTCTAATTTTCTCTTTTCCTACTAATATGAACCAAGTTTGATTGATTCAAAACATCAATTTGAAAAATGGAACCGGTGGATTCAGAAGAT
Organism: Pseudotsuga menziesii; assembly: GCA_001517045.1. Lineage (NCBI taxonomy): Eukaryota > Viridiplantae > Streptophyta > Pinopsida > Pinales > Pinaceae > Pseudotsuga > Pseudotsuga menziesii. The sequence continues at coordinate 222,990 of LPNX010118803.1, forward strand.
TGTCTTCCATGGAAAGTGAATACTTGATAATTATAAGTGGTATCCTTTGACCACTACCTTTTAATATGGAAAAAAGTCCGAAATAGCCCTACTCAAATATTCACAAACATGAGTAATCTCATAAAGTATGAATTATTACAAGTATAAATAGTACATTACAAGTATTAGGAAATTTAATATGAATTATTACAAGTATAAATAGTACATTACATCAATCACAATACCAAATATCTATTACGAAGTTTAAGCAATTTAATGGACAATATATAACGTATGTTGGAATTCCATAGTGAAAAGGAGATTTATTATATTCATGCCCACCAAGAGAACATTATAAGGATCCAACGTATGGAAATAGTATACAAACACTGATGTATAAGATTATAAAAACTATTTATACATTTACTTTACCACTAGAGTGACTACATATATGGCAATCATAACAAAGTTTAATCAAACTTTAATTAATATGGAAACGAGTGTAGATGCTTCTCCATAATCATGGATGGCATTTCTAGTAAACCCATCAATGTATACTAGTGTGTAAGGTGTAAGGGGGTCAAACTACGCACCTTACAGGATGGACATAGACAAATTGGAAACAACTGATTGAATTAACATTACTACCATTCAAGTTAAAATAATGATGTTTATAAGATGTTGTTTCGATGTTTACACATTGAAATGGGGCATTTCAAGAAAATCATCCAATTTTAATTTACTTTATGTTAAATGTTATTTTGTAAACATTGCTATATTGGCATCCTTAGTAAAGACCATCATTATACATACATTTTTGCATGTTGGCTTTAGATATCTTTATCCCTTAAGCTAAATGCATAAATGGCACTAACCTTGACATTGAATGGAATTCTTTAGGACAAAAACACCAGTAATAGAAAGTATCTTCTTGAAAGTGACTTTCTATTAGTGCTGTTTTAAAGAATTCCATTCTAGATAGGCATTGCAAAACATAGTTTTTGTGAGTTTTATACAATAACATAAAATATATAAATGTAGCATACAAAGAACTTGGCATTGTTGATTTAGCATGGACTTTGTGTGTGTGTGTTTTATCAAAATATAAGATGTGTATTTTTCTTTGGAAAAAAACACAAACCAATATGAACATCAATAAATAGCTTGGCAAATAAATATGGAAAAAACATCAATATGATGTAATGGACGCCAAATAAGAAATGATACATCAAAGTAGACATTGATGTTAGGGTTCAACTTGACTCGGGAATGAGTTATGAGGTCTAGCACATGGTTTGGGCACATGGTTTATTATAGCCCATGGTATTTTCCATGGTATTTGGTGGCCCATGGTATTGTATGTAACGAATCATTTATAAGGCTTGACGAGGCTCCATTGTAAAGTGGCCTAGAGGTTGTTGATGTATTTGTAACTTTGGAATGTATTCACTTATATTGTACCCCGATGTTCCTATCGGGAGAATCATTTGTATTTCATTGTACCCCAATGTTCCTATCGGGAGAGTCATTAATATAATAAATTAATGCAAAGTCAATGAGGTTAACCCTCCGTTGTAATTCGGGGCAATAGCCCCCACAATTGAGTTGGGGTTAACCCTCCTTGTTGATTAGGGGGGGAAAGTCCCCATAGTTAAGGGGCACTAGGGTTATTATACTCTCCTAGAGATGTCGTCCTTGGTAAGTAATTGTCAAGTCGTAAACTAGTATACATAAAGAGTGAGACTCTCTATTTGTCACATACACTCACTCAACTGGGGCGCATGAGCGAGAGAGGAAGTGCTGGCACAAGTGAGAGAGAACAGCTGTTGGAGATGATCTTTTCTGTCTTTGGGTTTTACTGCTGCCATTTGGTGCTCATTCTATCTCTAAGAAATTTGTGGGGTTTTCTCCTTTATGGTTTCCTCGATGAAAATATTTGTGTCTCTTATCACTTGTGATTATTGATGTGCATGTTATTCTCTCAGATAAGATTCTAGATCATATTGCTTAAATGATAAAAATATCACATGGTATTAGAGCTAACCTAAGAGAAGACACTATGCAGCTGCATAAGCTAGGGCTTCTTACTTTTTGGGTCTCTCTCCACAATCCATCAGCAAAAGGAGGCTAGGATGACTCTCCATTGAAGGGTGCATCTTTCTGTCGAAGCAGAATTTGATTCCAGGCATTTTAAGTTTTTGCTACAGGAAATTAGGGCTTTTCACAGAAGAGGAATTTTTGAGTGAGCCCAGCATAGGATTAGTCTCCTCATCAAAATCAAATTTTGGAGACCAAGGTTGAATTTTTTGGTTGAGTAAAACTCTAGGAAAGTCAAACCCTAATTTGACCCCGGGCCTGAAAAACCCTAAACTACTAAAACTGGTAGTTTTGGTACATTCGCTATATTTCGAGATTGAAGAAGGCTCATGAGCCGAAATTTTCACAGGTAGGAGATGAATTCCTGATGTACCCTGTGTAAATATTTCAGTCTCAAATTCTCTATATTCTGGGAGATATGATTCCTCCAAATCAGGGGTCCATCCTCTTCCAGGATTCATCCCTAAAGAGGACACCTAGGGATAATTGCTATATCTCAGGATACGAAGGTCCAAATGAAATTTTGCAAGATGTTTAGATAGGGCATGTACTATACTTTCTGTGGTAAAAGTTTCATACCCTGATGATGAAATAGGGAGACATGGAAGTCCGTACAATTTCGCTATTTTGAACATTCCTGAAATAAGTCACCTTGGGAAAACTCTCATAAGTCCCAATTGGTGAAACCAATTCTGCTCAAACCCATGGTGTTGCAAATAGGATAGATGATGATACCTCATTAAAAAAATTTAGACACAGAGGAGTAGTACTTTCAAAGATACCATAGAAACAATATCAGGAATTTCTACAAAGGAAATTGGAAAACTAGAGCTTCCTTTTCCGGGAGCTTTCCTCCATTGTTTTCAAAAAAGGATTACATTGGATAGCTCACCTTGAATAGGTCCATATTTATATCCAATCAAATCTGAAAGATTCTAAGTTTTGAAAATTAGGGTTTCTCTAACAAACCCTAGATCGTCCAGCTCCGAAACCAGTATGGACACCTCAAATTGGTAAGATATAATAATTTTCTATTTACATATGAGGTTCTCATTTAAAAATGACTAATCACACCAGCTTAATGACAAGATTGGTGAAGCTGACAACTTCCAAGCATGGAAGTATAGGAACTCCATGATCCTTGAAGAAATAGACTTGGATCAATATTTAAGTGAGAAAGGTCTAGGAGCCAAAGGGAGATGAGGCTAAGGATAGAGCCAAGAAAATCATTGCAGATTCTATTAAAGACCATCTCATCCCTCATGTGTCATCCTTGAAGACACCAAAATTAAGTGTTCTATGCTATGACGAAGCAATCGAAGAAGAATAAGACATTGTTATAACCACCTTGAATGGCCTCCAAGGATCATGGGATTTATTCATTCGAGGAATGTGTGCCAAAAGGAAGTGATTACCTTCAGAAGACTCTAGGAAGAGTGCACAAAAGAAGAATCTCGACTCATAATATGAGAAGAGAAAATGGGAGCAACTGAAGATCAAGCTCTCACAATCCAAAGAAGATCCCTCAAGCAATGAGATATATAAAGGACTCAACTCTTGAAGAACCTCTTATCCATCCTAGCACTTGGATAAGAAATGGTGTTGTCATAAATGAAGAAGATGATGAAGCTGAAGGCTCAAGAAGGAGTATACCCACGAAATGAATAAAAATAAGTATTCAATTGTTATTTCATGATATTGTTTTGTTATGCATTTGTTTATATTCAGTTGATGTGTTATGCATGATGGAATGTTTGCATTAATGACAGTATACTACTAATACGCATGTGATGGGTAAGTAGCTCATGGTGCTATACAAATCTCCATTGCTACTTATCAAGAATGAAACCTCTTTGTTGACATACTGGATTAGTGCACAATCTCAATAATGTCATGGTAGAGATGGAAGGAATCTAGAAAGTATCTATGAGATATGGATGAATGTTGTATTGGCTAAAATAGTTGCATGATTTTATCTTTATGCATAAGAATTTACCATTATGCATTATGAAATGTTTCTAATCATACAACTGGTGCATTTGACTTGTAGGAAATATCGCGTACAATCGCCTACAAGAAAATAAGGATGAGACTTCTTCCGAAGAAAAAGTGACAACAGTTCAAGAGTCACTCTAATAATCCAAAATGAAGAATGATGACTAGAATGCGATGTTGAAGACCTACAGGGAAGTCCGTAGTACCTTCCATATGGATCTGCAAGATCCAGCATGCAGTCACTGGATCGTGGGATACAAGGAAATATTCGTAGCATGAGGATTCTCATGAAAAGAAGGCATAGACTACGAAGAGACATTTGCAGCCATTGGAAGTTTGACAGGGAGACTCATGTGTGCAAAAGAAGGCCTTGTACGAACTCAGAAGACACCCATGGGATAACACATACATGAGGATCTTGGATATCACCTAGAGTGATGAAGATCTTAACCTTTGCTACAAGGTTGAAGATGAAATCCTATAGAGGATGACAAGCTCACAGATGGGTGAGAAAAGAATGTTTTCAAGATAGAGGATCTTGGTATTCAGTGACCCTAGATGGATACATAGAATATTAGTAGCAGAGGAAGCTACTTGTCAGTCCAGTACAGAATGTTTCAATACATAGAGTACGAAAGGCAGAGGGATAATGATGCTCCACTTCAGAGGGAGTGACTACAGAAGATCTTGAGGTTCAACATGGTATGACAGGATGGACAGATTACTGATGGCTCTAGGCTTTACTGAGAGTAAAGCGGATTCCAACCTTTACTTCAAGGTTGAAGGTGGAATACCAGTAATGCTCATGTTACATGTTGATGACTTGTTCCTAACAGAAAATAGGAACTCATTAAAGTTGCAAGAAGGAGACTTGCTGCCGAGTTCGAGATGAAGGACTTGGATATGATGCACTACTTTCTAGGCATGGAGATGTGGCAGAATGCAGATGGAATATCCCTTGGACAAGGGAAGTATGCAGTGGATATCCTGAAGAGGTTCAGGATGATGGACTGCAAGGACATGTCTAAACCTATGGCATCGAACTTGAAGCTATTGAGTGATGCTTCATCAGATATGATTGATGCCATGATGTATCGTCAGATGATTTTTTCCTTGATGTACCTAACGAATATGAGACCAGATATTTTCTTTGTTTTGAACACATTGAGACATGTTCACCTGATGGTTGCAAAGAATGCATTGAGGTACATGAAGGGTACAGTTGAGTATGGGCTCAAGTATGAAGCGAATCAAAAGACTAACTTGGAGGGTTATGTGGATTCAAATTGGGCAGACATTTCCATTAATAGGAAGAGCACTTCGAGGTGTTGCTTCAATATGGGATCAGGTGTGATCTCTTGGTTTAGTAGGAAGGAGTCCTGCATGGCGCTGAGAACAGCCGTGGAAAAATATGTTGCCACTTGCTCAGCTATTTGGGAGGTAGTATGTTTCTTTTGAAAACTACTATTTGATTTGATTGATCTGACTTGCATTTTTGTATGATGCAAAGAGGAGCAATGAAGCTCCAGTATGTGATCCAGATCGAGATCTCTCGAAAGAGGGAGTTCTAGCATAGCTGGTGAGACAGGTTGTCTGAGCATAAATCCTGGAAAAGCTCGTAGGTTGCTCAGATGTAATCAGTCCTATAGGTTGTCCTTGGATGTAATCAGTCTTGGCGAAGCTCGCAGGTTATCCTTAGACGTAATCAGCCCTGATGTGATTCTATGCTAGAAATGGCCAAAGTGAAGTTTGAGTACTTAAGGGAGAAGCTTGGTGTTCTCCAGATCGAGGTTCCCTCCAAAGGGAAGTGATGAGTTCGTGTGCCTTTCTAACATAGTGGTAGGATTGGTTCCTCCCATGGTCATATATAAGTGCAGAGCCCTTCTGACATGAATGCTAGATTGGTTCATCTCATGGTCAGATGTAAGTGTAGAGCCCTTCTGACATGAATGTTGGATTGGTTCCTCTCATGGTCAGATGTAAGTGCAGATCCCTTCTGACATGAATGATGGATTGGTTCCTCTCATGGTCAGATGTAAGTGCAGATCCCTTCTGACATGAATGCTGGATTGGTTCCTCTCATGGTCAGATGTAAGTGTAGATTCCTTCTAATATGAATGATGGATTGGTTCCTCTCATGGTCAAATGTAAGTGCAGAGCTTTTTTTACATGAATGCTGGATGTGTTTCTCTCATGGTCAGATGTGAGTGCTGGGCCTTTATGATATGGATGCAGGATGTGTTCCTCCCAAGGTTAGATGTGAGTGATGGGCATGCCTTTCTAACTTGGTTGCTGGATGTGTTCCCCCCATGGTCAAATGTAAGTGTTGGGCGGGCCTTTCTGACATGGATGTTGGATGTGTTCCTCCCATGGTCAAATATAATTGTTGAAGAAGATGAAGACCTACATGGAGGCTAGGCCTACAACCAGCATGAAAAATGGATGTCTCTGTAGAACTTCATGTGACAAGTAGAGTTGAGAGATAGCACCATTTGATCGAGATAATGGAAGCAGTGATGATGATGATGATCCAGTGATGATCCAGCTCTGATGATGATCTAGTTTTGATGATGATCTAGTGATGATCCAGTTTCGATGATGATTTTTTATTTATCATGATCCAGTTTTGATGATGATCCAGTGATGATCCAGTTTCGATGATGACCCAATGATGATCCAGAGAAGAAGACTTTTGCTGATGAATTGTGTTAAGAGAATACCTTCCTAGTTAAGAGGGAGTGTTGATGTATTTGTAACTTCATAATGTATTCACTTATATTGTACCCCGTTGTTACTATCAGGAGAATCATTTGTATTTCATTGTACCTCGATGTTCCTATCAGGATAGTCATTAATATAATAAAGTCATGCAAAGTCAATGAGGTTTTACCTCCATTGTAATTCGGGGCAATAATCCCCACAATTCAGTTGAGGTTAACCCTCCTTGTTGATCAGGGGGGAAAAGTCCCCACAGTTGAGGGGAACTACAGTTATTAGACTCTCCTAGAGATGCCGACCCTAGTAAGTAATTGTCAAGTCGAAAACTAGTATAAATAGAGAGTGAGACTCCATATTTGTCACATACACTCACTCAACTGGGGCGCATGAGTGAGAGAGGAAGTGTTGGCACAAGTGAGACAGAATAGCTGTTGGAGATCATCTTTTCTGTCTTTGTGTTTTACTGCTACCATTTGGTGCTCATTCTATCTCTGAGGAAGTTGCGGGGTTTTCTCCTTTATGGTTTCCCCGAGGAAAATCTGTGTGTCTCTTGTCTCTTGTGATTATTGTTGTGCATGTTATTCTCTCAGATAAGATCCTAGATCATATTGCTTAAATGATAAAAATCTAACAAAAGTGAGTGGTGGCTAGTTCACTTGGTCCGGCTTGGATGGTTTAGGTCAAGGGAGATAATAGATCTATTATGGTGGTTTTCCATGTAAACATTGTGTGTCTATTTTAAATGTGTTTCTACATGGTTTTGTGTTCTCTCATTATTTATTATATGTATGCTTGTTTAAATCATAATAAGAACTGGTGTCAGAGCATGTGGTTGGATATCCTTGAGGCCGTAGTTTTTATACCTAAGTTCTTAATTAATATGTTGTGGGGTGCATGTTCAATGGTACTTGACACCCTAGCAATTTTTTTGGGTTCCTAGTTAGAATGTAATTTCCTCGGGTGCAAGAAGCACAAGGTGTCCCTCTTATGCATAGAGAAGGGATGTTGCATCAAGTGTGGAATGAACCACTGGGTAGGTACGAGGCTGATAGGTGTACTCGTATCCTAACTTGATGTAGATTAGAGAGGTTGAGTCTTTGATTACGGGAGGAATGTGAGATGGTTTAATCTTAGTTGTAGGACCACGATTCATGAACCATGTATGTGAAGAGAATTCCTAGAGAACCGGTGGTTATAGCAGCTAAGGAACCATGTAATCTGGTAGATGGATTCTTTTTTATGGATGTCAATGGAAGGGTTAGATGCAGGTACAAAAGGAACATGGCAGAAAACGAGTAAGAAAGCGAGCATGGAAAAGCGAGAGGATGTAGCAAGAGATGGTGATGGTGTAGTCACCATGAAGACACATGAAACAAATTAACCCGTGATAAATCACCAGTAAAGTCGCGAGGTCGACCTAGGTGATAGGGGGTGTATATGAGATTCCTCTGTAAAAGTATGAGGGGGGTTGATGACTACTCCAAGTGTAACACCCCAGTTTTGACCCCGCTTGCATTAGTATATATGATACATATATTGTATATGATCTTGGTGCAAAGCTAAAGGCTAAGGCCCCACCATCGATTTGGGTATGTTATGTTTCGGATTTGGAATGGTCACCGATGGTATATCAGGACATACGGCATATATTAATTTTTGACGTCATGTAAATGTGCATTTTAATTAATAACCAGCCAGCTATGTTCACTGCAACTAAATTGATAAGGGGCATGATTCCAAAGGATAAGGAAAGGGGAATTTTGAACTTGGAGTCATGGGGAAATCCATGTCTCACCACTCTCTTCACTCACCCTCCCTTATCTCATCTACCACCACCTTCATTGTTATGTTGTTAGTAGGGCGCCTATTCGCTGACAACAAGGCCACTACACCACGATGGCCATCCTCCCCATGCGCCTGCACTCTCTCCACGACCACCTTTCGGATCTCGGATGGTCTATCCACTAACAGAATGGTGGTTGTTCAGTTCCTTCACACGAGGGAGTTAAGGAATCCATATTCCGTTTGTTGGGGGTTCGCCCTCTGTCTCTCACGTGGTTGCTAGTCTATGAGTATTCTTTCCCTGTTCACGCAGAGCGTTGGTCTCTTCCCACTGTCGTTAGACTATTGTGGTTTTCATCACCGATCACCAGTCTGTGTGTTGTGTTCTTTCCATTCAGACAAAGAACCAATTTGCCTCCACGCATTACTGGACTGGGCATGTGTCCCAACCTTCATCACTGAATCATGAGCTGAAGACTGTTACTCTATTGTTGGGCCGTGGCGGTAATTTCTTTCCCAGTTTTGTTTGCCGGTGACTTTTCCCATCAAGTATAGTTTGGGAGTCTGTTCCCTTACCATTTTTCTGGTCTGTGCAAATCTCACAGCGATTGTATTGGGGATCGGGTACTGTGGGTTCATGTGAGTTTTTTAACTGTTGTTTTCCCATGATGGCTTGACTGTATTTTCCCTTGTGGTGGTGGTATCACTTGAAGGATTGCTGAGAACTCCTACGCAATGGATTAACCGTGTGTTCCCCTATAAATGCTTGAATAGCTGTTTGGCTGCTTGCATGCAGTGGTTTTGTCCTCGGACTGCATCAGAGTGGTGAATGAGGGCCTGAGGTGCTTGATAAACCTAGTGGATTGAGAACCACATAGACAGAGCTATTGAGTTGGGTTTCTTCTCCACAACCTATGAAGAGCACTGGAGGGAAGATCAGGGTCTGAGGGACTGTGTTGCAGAGAAGGGACTGAATTCCTTGTGTTGGATGTGTGTGGGTGTTCTAGAATCTAGGATGGCTCTGGTGTTGGTTTCTGTAGCTCTTCAGTGAGCTCACTAGCTTAGCATCAGCCTTTCCAAGCTCTTGGATGGCCTGATAAACCCAACTTTGTTGGCTTGGCTAATTTGTTGTTCGACTAATAAACCCAACTGTGTTGGCTTGGCTGAACTGTGTACCCTTGTGGTGTTGTTATCCATGGCCATGTGTAAGTCTGTTTAGTTCCTTATTCGTTGGGGAATCATGCCCGGCTCGGGGGTGGCAGCGTTGCTGATAGGTTAAAGAGCACGCGAGCCTACGGTTGGGTGGAACGTTGCAACAACGTACCTGGTTGCGGAACAAGCTCTTTATAAGATAATTATTCTTGCCTAACTTGTATATGCAATTATAATTACCATTGATGAACGATGTTATACATGTTAAATGTTGATTTGTATATGCATAAGTGTTGTTTGGTATGTTTGCTTCCATTGTGTATATGAATGATTATGATTTGTAATATGTTTTATGTTTTAAGTATCATGCTTCAGCAGTATATGTATGTATGTATGTTCATGTTCATGGGGCTGGATGCCATGATGGTTTGGAGTATCGTAGCGTCCTCTTCGCCAATCAAAGGGTCGGGGACGTTACAGTGTGGTATCAAAGCCTTGGTTATAGCATGGCCCTGAATGGGCCATGACAGATCAGATAGCAGAAGCAGGATTACCTTCTACCCAGCAGCAATCTGAAATTTGTGACAGAAAAATCTCAACTTCAAAATTTTCTTAGTGACAGAACTATCGGCCCATCGAATCACTTAGTGGGAAGGCCACCCAACGGATAGTTGATCCAACGGCCAATGCAGCGGAGATTAGTTGATGATACACCCATCGTTGTGGACGGCTAGAGGACTATCCCTCCGACAAATAGATCCTCCGACCACCGATGCCGCAGAGAAAAGACATTCCGGCAGTGGAAATTTTTTTGAAAATTTCCCTAAGTAATGAAATCATCGACCATCAAAAGACGTTAGTAGTTCGTGCGCCGGCCGTTGCGGAAGCCTAAAGCACTAGTCTTCCAACGAGGAAGGGTTTCGACTCTCGATGCCGATGTGCTTCAGCTCGCCAATCAAAAAATATTAGTGGTATTCTTCGTCAGCGGAAGGAATTAGTTGAATGGCTTGCCGCCGTTGCGGGTGACTAGGGAACTAACCATTCGATGCAGCAGTTTCTAGTCATTCCGAAAACCAACGCGGCGGAATAAAGTGTAAGTAAAAGAGAAAAAAAATTTCAAAATTGTTTCTAAGTCATGGAATCATCGGCCATCGATGATGGTTAGTAGATGACATCGCCGATGCTTAGGTGATTCCGTCACTGATGAGCATGACGGGTAAAAATTGTTGATCAAACATCCGCCGTTGCGGAGATTGAAGAGACTAACCACCCGATGTCTAGTGCATCCGAGTGTCGATGCCATGGATTCTAGAGGCTCCAACTGCTGACAAAGTCAAGAGCTATGGAAGAATTAGTTGGATCGCGGTCCACCGTTGCGGAAGCCAAAAGGACTAATTGTTCGATGCGTAGGGCACCTGGCTGCCGACGCAACATGGAGAGTCTACGCCATCATCGTTAATGTTCGAAACATTAACCGATTATGCACCGATACAACGAAGGGAATTAGATGAGAAACTCACCGATATGGCGGAAGAACTTGGAAGCTTTAGCCGCTGAAACACTGGGGATTCAGCGGGGAAGAGACCCGATTAGAGGGAAAACTTTGAGGAGTATAAAAGCATCGAAAATCTGTCGGTGATCAAATCGCCGATCGGAATCCTAGTCAGGTTGCAGCGGAGATCATAGTAAGATTTCTTTCTGCCATTGCGGCTACTCAAGCAACTGTGCGCCAGATGAGCAGTTGGTCCGCTCACCGACACATATCAGGGGTTTAGTTGTTTCACTGCCGAAACGTCTGAAGGAGAACAAGCAACAAACCACCGATGAGTTAGTGTTTTTGACCCCCGCAATGTCGGAAAAATAGCTGAGAAGAGGTCCGATTAGGGCCTAAGGAAATTTGGGCTTTTCGAATACATTTCTTAGTAAATTTCCGAGCAGTTTTCGACTATCTTTCAATCGATTTTCAGCAGATTCAGCGGACTGTCCGTGGTCATAGGGCTGAAAAGAAATAAGGGAAAATTCTATATTTTTACATAACTGTTGTTTTATGAAAATTCCAGAAGAAAGAGGTAAGTAGTTTTGATTTATATTCATGTTATGCATCTAACAGTTTGCTACCAACACATTGCAGAACTATAGATAACTTCCAAGAGCAGTACTCCAGAAAGAACAGTGTGGTAAAGCAAAAGGTGGTTCAACCATGAGAACCCATGATGGGTATGATGCTCGGGATTCTTATGAGCGAGAAGAAGATGCCATGGGAGAAAATGTCCATAATGGGAATGATGAGATAGAGTCTAATGGAAGGAGATTCCAGGGGACACCTTCTGAGGTTGCAGCCACCATGAGAAGCCTGGTTAAAGCCTAGGAAGAGCAACATCAGTTGAATGCTGCCATATTGGAAAGCTTGACAGACTTGTAGAAAAAGATAGATACTGGACGAGGTACATCAAGGCCAGAAGGTAGTAAGAGCACCACTAGGAGAAGAAGAAAGACTTCTAGTGGATCATCTGACTTGGAAGAATCCAATGGAGATACAAGTTCATCTTCTCATAAAAGGAAAAGAAGAAGGCACCATAGGGATCGCTCTCAGGATGAATTTAGGAAAGCTAAACCTCCTACATTTGATGGTGAAATAAAGACGGGACAAGAAGCTGAAGCTTGGATTCTTGAGATAAAAAAGTACTTTCAAGTGCAGGATTATTCAGGAAACATCAAGGCAAGAGTTTCCATATTCAATATTAATGGAAGAGCATCCATTTGGTGGGAACACTTCAAGCATGTAAAGAATATCAGTGGAAGGAAACTGAAGTGGAAACAGTTCAAGAAGTATTTCAGGCAGAAATACCTTTCTAACAGGTATTATGATGACAAGATCAAGGAGTTCCATGACGTGAGATTGGGACAACAGACCATGGATGAATATGCAAATAAATTTTTGGAATTGTTGAGGTATGTCCAGTACATCAGAGATGAAAAGGTGAAGATCCAGTGGTTTCTAAGTGGATTTCCGCAAGCTTACAAAGATAGAATTGAGTTCTATGAGCCGAGAACTCTCGAAGAAGCAATAAGAAAGGATAAATATTGCTATGAGCAAAGCAAAGGTAAAACCGATTACCATAAGTCATGGAAGGACAAGAAGAATGAAAAGTTTGACCAAAGAAAGAAAGGCTTCAAACCTTCTAGATTAAGGATTCAGCAGAAGCAGCCATCCCAAGCTGCGAGTAATCATGTTGGAGTGACAAGTGGAAAGCCTAAAGAGCCACATCCGAATAAAGGTCCACTCAAACGTTGGAAATGTGAAGGACCTCACTTGCGTAGATATTGTCCACTTGAGAATGAAAGTGCAAGGCCAACCTATAACATTCAGAAAGAAGAAACAGTGGGTCAACTAGCAAGGGCAGTCCCTAGAATTTATGCAGCACTGGAGCACCGCTAGGCAAATCATCAGTCAATTGTGGTTGAAGTTACAAGTAAGATTGTTGAACAATCTGTTTAAATTTTGACTGACCCTGGTTCTACTCACAGTTATATCAATCCTAGAGTAGTGGAGAATTGTGCTTTTAAGAAGGTCAAGCATAGGAAACCTTGGTTAGTTCAGCTTGCCACTGGAACTAAGAGAAAAGTCGGTGAATTGGTAGAGAAATGTCCATTGGTTATGAATGGATTGATCACTTTTGTAGATCTAAATGTTCTACCACTTGGTTCCTATGATGTTCTCATTGGAATGGATTGGTTAGAAGCTCACAGAGTGAAGCTTGACTGTTATAACAAAACTTTTGAATGCACAGATGAAGAAGGAAACCCAATAGTTGTAAAGGGTATTCCGAAGGTAATTTCAGTAAGGTAGGTTTCAGCAATGCAGTTGAAGAAGTTCTGTAGGAAAGGTTTCCAGTTGTATGTAGCTCATATTCAGGAAGCAACAGGAGATAAAACTCCTAGGTTGGAAGACTATCAGGTGTTACAGGAATTCAAGGATGTGTTTCCTAATGAGATTCCAGGGCTTCCTCCAAAGAGGGACATTGATTTCACCATTGAAATTGTGCCAGGAGCAGCACCAGTGTCCAAGACACCCTACAGGATGAGTACACCGAATATGCTAGAGTTGAATATGCAACTGCAAGAGTTGTTGGAAAAGAAGTATATCCGACCGAGTGTGTCTCCTTGGGGAGCACCAGTTCTGTTTGTGAAAAAGAAAGATGGCACACTCAGGTTATGTATTGATTATAGGCAGTTGAACAAAGTCACTGTGAAGAATAAATACCCTTTACCTAGGATTGATGACCTCTTTGATCAAATGAGAGGAGAGAAGGTATTTTCCAAGATTGACTTGAGGTTTGGTTACCATCAGGTGAGAATCAAGGACAAATACATTCATAAGACAGCCTTCAGGACAAGGTATGGACATTATGAGTTCGTAGTGGTGCCATTTGGTCTCACAAATGCACTAGCTACATTTATGTGCCTTATGAACAGTGTCTTTAGTACGGATTTGGATAAGTTTGTTCTTGTTTTCCTTGATGACATTCTTGTTTATTCTAAGAATGAGGAAGAGCATGAAGAGCATTTGAGATTGACATTGCAAGTGCTCAGGGAACATCAACTGTATGCAAAGTTGAGCAAGTGTGACTTATACAGGGATAGAATTCAGTATTTGGGTCACATTATCTCAAAAGAAGGTATATCAACAGACCCTGAGAAGATCGAAGCCATTATGAATTGGCCTACTCCAAGAAATGTGACATATGTAAGATCTTTTATGGGACTTGCAGGATACTACAGGAGATTCATTGAAGGATTTTCCAAGGTTGCACATGCCATCACTTCTTTGCAAAAGAAGGGGATGAAGTTCGAATGGACTTCAAAGTGTGAAGAAAGCTTCTAGCGGTTGAAGAATATTCTCACCAGTGCACTAGTATTGAAAGTTGCAGACCCAAAAAAAGATTTTGTGGTATGTACCGATGCATGCGGACAAGGGCTTGGAGGAGTCCTTATGCAGGATAACCACATGGTATGTTATGAGTCAAGAAAGCTGAAGAAGCATGAGAAGAACTATGCCACTCATGATCTCGAGCTTGCAGCCATGGTACATGCTCTCAAGATGTGGAGACATTACTTGATGGGTAGAAGATTTGAGCTCAGAACAGATCACTGTGGACTGAGGTATTTGTTTGATCAGCCTACTCTGAATGCTAGGCAAGCAAGATGGCTGGAATTTTTATGTGAGTTCGATTTTGAAATCAAGCACATAAAAGGAAAAGAAAATAAGGTAGCTGATGCACTCAGCAGGAAGGTACAGGAAATGCATGTGGCATCTCTTAGTATTTGCCAATATGGCTTAGATGGATTGTATGAGCAGGTAAAAGACAAATTGTAGTAGCAAAGTCTTGAGAAGAGGTATGAGGGATATAAATTGGAAGAAGATGGACTTCTCACTTTTAAAGGCAGAATTTATATTTCGAATGTAGAAAATTTGAGGAGAATTGTTATGGATGAAATCCATCAAGCTCTGTATTCTGGTCACCAAGGATATCAAAAGACAATTGCTATAGCTAGAAAGCAGTACTTTTGGCCAGGTATGAAAAAGGACATGGATGAATACATTTCAAGGTGCATGAAATTTCAACAGGTAAAGGTTGAGCATCAACATCCAGCAGGTTTGTTGCAGCCTTTGCCAGTTCCGGAATGGAAATGGGAAGTTATTTCCATGGATTTTATTACAGGATTGCCGATGACTTGGAGACAACATGATTCCATCGTGGTTGTAGTAGACAAGTTGACAAAAGCAACACATTTTATACCAGTGAAGTCTACGTATAAGACTGATGACATTGCAAATATTTTCATGAAGGAGATTTTCAAATTGCATGGATTACTGAAGGCAATAATTTTTGACAGAGATGTCAAGTTCACTTCCAATTTCTAGAAGGGGTTGTTTGTAGATTTGGGTACAAAGCTAAACTTCAGCATTTCCTACCATCCTCAAACAGATGGGTTGACAAAATGAGTTAATCAGGTGCTTGAAGATATGCTTCGCATGTATGTGATGGACAAACCAACCAAGTGGGAAGATTACTTACACTTGGTAGAGTTTGCTTACAACAATGGACAGCAAGAATCCTTGGGGATGAGTCCATATGAAGCTTTATACAGAAGAAGGTGCAGGACACCAGTGACTTGGGACAACCCAATGAACAGAGTTGTACTTGGACCAGAATTGCTCAAGGAAATGGAGCAAGAAGTTGTAAAGATCAGGCATAATCTGAAAGCAGCATAGGACAGACAAAAAAGCTATGCAGATAAGCATAGGATGAACAGAGAGTTCAGTGTTGGGGATCATGTTTACCTCAGAGTGAAGGCAAAGAAAAGTTCCTTGAAGCTTGGGAATTGTGCCAAGCTGTCACCTAGATATTGTGGGCCATTTGAAGTGCTCGAAAGAATAGGGCCTATTGCATATAGACTTGCATTGCCTGCTAGTACTAGAGCTCATAATGTTTTTCATGTTTCTTTGTTTAAGAAATATGTACATGATCCTAACCATGTGATAAATTGGGATGTGATTCAAGTGGAACCCGAGGGAGAGTTCCAAATCGAGCCAATGCGCATCCTCGACAGGACGGTCACAATGCTCTAGAACCGAGCCATAGGGCAGGTAAAGGTGCAATGGGAGCACTACGGACCTGAAGAGGCTACGTGGGAGCTGGAGGATGCCATGCGATTAGCACATCCATTTTTGTTCAATTCTGCAGAACACTAAGGCAGTACCAGTGTAGCTTTTTGTTCAAATTTGTGTAAAGCACTGAGGACAGTGCTATTGAAGGGGGAGGGGAATGTAACACCCCAGTTTTGACCCCGCTTGCATTAGTATATATGATACATATATTGTATATGATCTTGGTGCAAATATAAAGGCTAAGGCCCCACCATCGATTTGGGTATGTTATGTTTCGGATTTGGAATGGTCATTGATGGTATATCGGGACATACGGAATATATTAATTTGTGACGTCATGTAAATGTGCATTTTAATTAATAACCAGCCAACTATGTTCACTGCAACTAAATTGAGAAGGGGCATGATTCCAAAGGATAAGGAAAGGGGAATGTTGAACTTGGAGTCATGGGGAAAGCCATGTGTCACCACTCTCTTCACTCACCCTCCTTTGTCTCATCCACCACCACCTTCATTGTTATGTTGTTAGTAGGGAGCCTATTCGTTGACAGAAAGGCCACTACGCCACGATGGCCATCCTCCCCATGCACCTGCACTCTCTCCATGACCACCTTCCGGATCTCAAATGGTCTGTCCACTAACGAAATGGTGGTTGTTCAGTTCCTTCACCTGAGGGAGTTAAGGAATCCATATTCCATTTGTTGGGGGTTCGCCCTCTGTCTCTCACACGATTGCTAGTCTGTGAGTATTCTTTCCCTGTTCACATAGAGCATTGGTCTCTTCCCATCATCGTTATACTTTTGTGGTTTTCATCACCGATCACCGATCTGTGTGTTGTGTTCTTTCCATTCAGATAGAGAACCAATTTGCCTCCACGCATTACTAGACTGGGCATGTGTCCCAACCTTCATCGATGAATCATGAGCTGAAGACTGTTACTCTATTACTGGGCCGTGGCCATAATTTCTTTCCCAGTTTTGTTTGCCAGTGACTTTTCCCATCAAGTATAGTTTGGGAGTCCATTCCCTTACCATTTTTCTGGTCTGTGCAAATCTCACAGCGATTGTATTGGGGATCGGGTACTGTGGGTTCATGTGAGTTTGTTAACTGTTGTTTTCCCATGATGGCTTGACTGTATTTTCCCTTGTGGTGGTGGTATCGCTTGAAGGATTGCTGAGAACTCCTACGTGATGGATTGACCATGTGTTCCCCTGTAAACGCTTGAATAGCTGTTTGGTTGCTTTCATGCAGTGGTTTTGTCCTCGGACTGCATCGGAGTGGTGAATGAGGGCCTAAGGTGCTTTATAAACCTGGTGGATTGAGAACCACACAGACAGAGCTATTGAGCTGGCTTTCTTCTCCACAACCTCTGAAGAGCACTAGAGGGAAGATCAGGGTCTGAGGGGCTACGTTGCAGAGAAGGGACTAACTTCCTTGTGTTGGGTGTCTGTGGGTGTTCTAGAAGCTAGGTTGGATCTGGTGTTGGTGTCTATAGCTCTTCAATGAGCTCACTAGATTAGCATCAGCCTTTCCCTGCTCTTGGATGGCCTGATAAACCCAACTTTGTTGGCTTAGCTGATCTTTTGTTTGCATGATAAACCCAACTGTGTTGGCTTGGCTAAACTGTGTACCCTTGTGGTGTTGTTATCCATGGATATGTGTAAGTCTATTTATTTCCTTATTCCTTGGGGAATCATGCCTGGCTCGGGGGTGGCAGCGTTGCTGAGAGGTTAAAGAGCACACGAGCCTATGGTTGGGTGGAACGTTGCATCGATGTAGCTAGTTGCGGAACAAGCTCTTTATAAGATAAGTATTCTTTCCTAACTTGTATCTACAATTATAATTACCATTGATGAATGATGTTATACATGTTAAATGTTGATTTGTATATGCATGAGTGTTGATTGGTATGTTTTCTTCCGTTGTGTATATGAATGATTATGATTCGTAATATGTTTTATGTTTTAAGTATCATCCTTCAGCAGTATATGTATGTATGTATGTTCATGTTCATGGGGCTAGATCCCCGGATGATTTGGAGTATCGTAGCGTCCTCTTCGCCGATCGAAGGGTCGGGGACGTTACACCAAGTCAAGTTTAAAGGGGGGATTTTTAGGATTAACCTTGACTCGGGAATTATTCAAAGGTGATTGAGGTCTAGCACATGGTTTGGGAACATGGTTTTTTATATCCCATGGTATTTGGTGGCCCATAGTATTGCATGTAAAGAATATTTTATAAGGCTTGAGGAGGCTCCATTGTAAAGTGGCGTGGATATGAGTGGTTGCTAGCTCACTTAGCTCGGTTCGGTCGGTTTAGGTCAA
Source organism: Pseudotsuga menziesii (assembly GCA_001517045.1). Taxonomy (NCBI): domain Eukaryota; kingdom Viridiplantae; phylum Streptophyta; class Pinopsida; order Pinales; family Pinaceae; genus Pseudotsuga; species Pseudotsuga menziesii. Next base: position 241,710 of record LPNX010118803.1, read on the forward strand.
GGGAGATAATAGATATATTATGGTGGTTTTCCTAGTTTTGGGTTTTCCACATAAACATTGTGTGTCTATCTTAAATGTGTTTCTATGTCGTTTTGTGTTCTCTCATTATTTATTATATGTATGCTCATTGAAATCCTAAGAATTGAAGTGACTAAACTCTAATAGTTTTCCAATCAAGGACTCAAAATTGGACAACCAAAACAAAATGACAACAACTATATAAATGTATCTCATTATCAAGAGTCAAAACCATGGCGAACCAATTACAAATTGTTTGGTGATTGATTGGAAAACTACAAATTGTTAGTTGCTCTAGTAATTATAGGTTTTCTAATAATTTGATTGTTACACTCACTCTTCTCTAAGGATAGCATATGTCTCTTGAGTGGAGGCTCCTAATGGATGGCTTCAAGTCTAAAAGTCATTAGAAGACTTGAGCTTATAACCCCACTTGGTAGTTGAATGGATATCTTATCTTACTCTTTTGAGTCATGGTGCTATTGTCCTCTAGCACTGAGAGGATGAGTCTATTGTTTGGACCAAAAACAAAGATCCAAGAATGATCGCTACAAAATTGGGTTATGAGGATTTGATTGAGGAATCTCTATATGGTGTTAAATGTTTTTGGTGGAAGAGGATCTAGCAATTGGCATACCCTCTTAAAGTTAGAATTTTCACTTGGATAGATCTCTTAAGTACGACTCTTACCTAGGATAATGACGAAAACAAAATTGAACTACTAAACACTAAACCTTGAATCATGATAGTCATCCAATCAGGGAATCAAAGTGGACAATCAATACAAAATGCCGCCAAATTTATACAATGTACCTCATCATAATGAGTCAAAACCATGGTGTACCACTCAAAATTTTTATAGGATGGTCGAGAGGAAACAAGTTCGGGTAGACGTATCTTTGAAATTACATTGATTGTGTTCTATATCCTCCTTTGAAAAATGTATTCAATTGAGCAACTTTAGCTTATTTTGATTACATTGTAACTATTATTTCAATAGGTAAAGTTGATTTATTATTCTATGTTCTCCTTTGTCAATATCAACTTTTATAATAAATTTATTAGAATTGTTTTTCCAACTCAATACATGGATTCAAAAGAAAATAAGAAAGAGACATTAATAATCAATATTTGGTTAAGCAACTCAATGTAGTGCATTGATGTTGTGCCTTTTTTTTACAAGAATTCATTCCAAACTTATCTAGGGTAACTAATATTTAATATTTGAAGTGGATGATAAACACTTGTATTATTGTTCTAAAAATTAGATTATATAAATCTATGTATAACAAATTCATTGTTTAGGAACTTGAGCAACAATTCCTTCAGATTATCCAAATTTTCTTTGTCACTTATCACTTTATAGAACTTGAAAATATTGTAAATTTTTCAAAACTCAAATTCTTTATATAGAGGATTTCAATATCACAGGAAGAATTGCTAAAATAATGAAATATTTATATTGTTTTGTAGAATCCTTGATAATTGCAATATGATTGAATATATTCCCCCCAAAATTTAGAACTTGTAATCTATTGATAGTATGAATATTAGTTATAATCATTTGGAAAAAAAATGGTTCTTAACAATACCGTAAGTTAAATCTTGCAACAAATAGATATTCAAATTAACAACATCAATGCACATTCAAATTATAAACATCAATGGTGCACCTTAGATTAGTAATTCCTACATTCTTATTTTATAATTATGCCTATTGATTCCCTTTGTCCTCCCTATAAGCACACTATAGTTAGCTTCAAAATTTAGGAAGAAAAGGGTCCATGAATTGTCTTGCAAGATGATTAAAATAATTGTTAATGTTTATATTAATTTATCATTTGTTAATGTGTTCATCTAAGTTAAGCCTTGATTTTTGTTTTAGGTAGCCTAATCATGGAATCAAATTGAAATGCACTAAAATTTGAAATTACAATGTTTGGAGAAACCTTTTTGTTAATCCCAATATTCATACTCTCGTATTTTTTTGTCAAATTTACAATGTAAAAATTAGTTATGAAGTGAAGCTAGCACATTGAGCAGCCACTAAATGCTCCAAGCAATCAAAGCTCAGTCCTTGAACCTACCAATGCCAACACCTTATCAGAGACAGTTATATTTCAAAGATCCCACATTTTTAGATCTAAGTAATAACATTATATTTTCTATATTCCAAGAAAAAACTAAAAGCTATGTCCATGAGCCCTTCGCATTTCTCAAGTATTACATTGGACGTATCTAAGCCATGCCATGAATACAAACACAAAGAAAATGCACTCTAAGCCCTAGATCCATGAGGATGAATTTATACATATATGCAAGACTAAATGAATTTTCGGATTACTATAACGAGTAGTAATGTAGGGTTCATGTTTGTGATTTACCTTAAGAAAGAAACCAGGCCATGATTGTGGTTTTTTCTTAACTCCAATTTTATTTGGAAAGATTCTTCAACCTTCACCATGCTTTGTGTCTAGATATGTAATCTCCTACATGTGAATGGGCGGTTCAATAGCAACAATAATTTGGGTGCAGGTTTAAATGTTAGGTTTTTTAAATGTTGCATAAAAAGTCTCAAATACCATGTATATAAACTATAAGAAACATGCATATTATATTTATTTTATTAAAAATTGTTTAACATTAAAGATTATTTAACATGGTTTTTAAATTATTAATTTTAACATAATTTTTAAATGTTGATGATGCTTTGAGGATAATGATGGTTCGAAATATATATATATATATATATA
>LPNX010118803.1:244705-323779 GCA_001517045.1 Pseudotsuga menziesii
GGATGATAATGATTATGAAGATAATGATGATTGATTCTATATAAATTTAAAAATATATATATAATTATGAACAAAAATATGATTATCATATGTTTTATTAAAAATTATGAACAAAAATTATTAAAATTAAAAATTATTTAACATGGTTTTTAAACTATTAATTTTAAATGTTAATAATAATGACTATGAAAATGGATATGAATGATTATTCAATAACAATTAAAAAAAATTATGAATATAAACAAAAATATGATTTTTGCAAAGATATTGTGCTCTCCTCAACACCCAAAAACCAAAAAGAGTGAGGGCACAACACATCACAAGTCAACACCCAAAGACCAAGACCTCAACACCCAAAAACCAAAACCAAAATGTTAATAATAATGACTATGAAGATGGATATGAATGATTATTCAATAACAATTAAAAAAAATTATGAATATAAACAAAAATATGATTTTTGCAAAGATATTGTGCTCTCCTCAACACCCAAAAAGAGGGAGGACACAACACATCACAAGTCAACACCCAAAGACCAAGACCTCAACACCCAAAACCAGAAGGAGTGACGGCACAACACATCACAAGTCAACACCCAAAGACCAAGACCTCAACACCCAAATACTCCAAAGACCAAGACCATCAACACCCAAAGACCAAGACCTCAACACCCAAAAACTCCAAAGACCAAGACCACAAGCGAGGACACAACACATCACAAGTCAACACCCAAAACCAGAAGGAGTGACGGCACAACACATCACAAGTCAACACCCAAAGACCAAGACCTCAACACCCAAATACTCCAAAGACCAAGACCAAAAGGAGTGAGGGCACAACACATCACAAGTCAACACCCAAAGACCATGAGCCAAGCCAAATAGAGAAACCCTCCCTGAATTGTCAAGAGCGCTAGTCTTTGAACTACGCGTGTTTATTAAATGGCCTATAAGTTCTTTGATATTTAAAGATTATAATAGCTTTTCTTGTTACCAATGTGGGATAAAAATAAATCTTCAATATCACATCCTTGTACGATGGGCATTATCCGAGAATGTGGCGGTAAAATGCATACAATGAAACGACAATAAGTTGAAGCAACTACAGAATTCTTTGAAGCTTTAAAAAGTTATGATGAAAATGGGAATCAACGCAGAATTCAATGTCTCAAATATCTAGTTCTGCAAACATGCTGATGCGATTTGAAGTGAATCCCTTCAGGCTCAGGAAGCAAAGGTCCTATAAAATTTGAGGAAATGTTTTGAAGAAGTTTACAGTCGATAACCTTCCTAAGTATGAGTTAAAAAGGATTTCATGTGAAATATTATCATTTGAACTAGTGCAATTTGAGACATCAGCTAAGTGTAAACAGGTAGAGCATTGTCAAGGTAAAAATAATGGAATATGAAACAACAAATACACCTATAGTCTGCATGTGGAAGCCAACATCCTGTAGGTTGATATAACTTAGCATAGAGAGCTATAGGTTGCCACACGTAACTTTTAGGGGAGGCCTATAGGCTGCATGTGGCATCCTGAAGGGATTTAGGATGCTATATACAGGGAGACCTATAAGATTCATGTGGCAGCCTATATGGGGCAATCAAGTTTCAGATTTTAAGCATCCTGATCATTATTCAATCTCTTCAATTCCACATTGAAGGCTCAAGCATCCAAATCCACAAATGGCAGTGCATCATCTTTCAAAGATTATTTCCATATTTTTAGGTTTGAGATCAGCCTTGTCTAAAATCAGTTCCAACAATTAAGCATCCTCAGATTTTCAGTGAGTTGATGATAGTCCAAAAATTTCATCCAAGTGGCAGAGAATTAATCAGTGAGTGGATTAACATTATCCCCAGAATTTAAGGCAAGGAGTTCCTGGCTAAAGAAGCATCAGTTATTAAAAATCAAACATCTGGCAACTAATTTGCATTCAGTTCCAGATTTCAAGGCAGAAATTTTTTATATAAGCAATTTTTGTAATAGTTAATTAAAGACTTGCTCAGTGAGCATTTTTCATATATTGCATGATTTGTAATGTAATAGGTGTTGAACCCTGAGAAAGAGAACGCGGTGGTTTATTGTAAACCATATTTTGATGAATTAAGGCGGCTGAGAGCAGAGTACTGGATTTCTTGATGCAGATATTCATGTGTTACCATTTTTGCAGTCAGAAAATCTTCTCATGTTAATGTGTTTGCACTGTGTTTTCTGTACCTTTCCATTTTGCCATCTTTCTTCATGTTTGAAGTGAGTTATATGAGTTGGAATTCATGTTATATGCTTTGATTCATGCATTCAAATATTGTCAATGTTTTCTTTCTAAAGTTGATATAATTCATTTATGGTTAGTGCTCTGGATTGTTTTTTCTTTTACCACTACCACATTCAATAATCAACTTGCCTCTGTTATTGATATATTCTACCACCAATCTCTAAGCAGTTTGAAAGAAACTCACAGTTAACTCCATGCCCAATGATATCATCTTTGATTCAACCAAACTTTAAAAACCGTGTTCATATTATCAAAGATGTAGCCATTGTTTGAGTACATGAACTGTTGTCAATCGACCTTGGGATAACAGATTAATGAAGGGATCCCCTTTGGATTGAAAGGGCTAGCTTTCATTCCTAAAGTCTAGTTTGAGGTTACCTTGGGAGTTTTCCTCCACAACCAAGGGGAATTTCAAAAGGGCTAGTTTTCAGTCCTAAATACTGGTTTGAGGTTACCTTGAGAGTTTTCATCCACAACCAATGGGAATTTCTGAGTGATAATATTGAACATGACAATGATAGTGAATATGTATATGTTTGGTATCTGCATAGTCATATGTGTATCATATGAAAATTATGAGCACCATTATGAGGTTTTTCATACAAAGAATGCATCTTAAGGCCATTACCATGACTAGGGGAGGAAAATAAGGGCCTTAGTCTATAAATGAAGCTTCTTTGGATTAAAATTCATGAATGAGGTCTTGAAATACCACACATAAAGCCCGTGTCTTTCCATTTTGAGTGGGATATGGGTTCCATTATGAGATTTGTTCACTGTCTGTGGGACTGGGAACTTCTACCATGTCCAATGGAAGAAAGAAAGGGTCTTTGTACCTTAAAAATATTCTCAAGCTAAATGACAATGAACAAATCCTCAAAACATCAAATTGTTCCTCTATAAGGGATCTTTGGCCTATAGGTGGGATATAGGTGCCATTAGGAGGCTTTTCATGCCATTGTTGATCTTAGGGCCTCTTATAGGTTGGATTTCAATGTCATTAGTATATTTTTCATACCATTTATGAACTCAAGCCCTTGACCATTGTTAGGTAAGGAACATAATTTTCTTACCTTATTTGAAACTTAGAAAGATCAACCACACAACCACACAACCTCTATAGGGGATATTTGGCCTCTCATTTGGATTATGAGTCCCAATAATATATTTTTCACTATAATAATGGATCTTAAGGCCTATAAAATGTTCAAGAGAAAACAACAAGGGCCTTGGACCTTGCAAGAATATTCTTAGGTTCAATAGCCATGAAGAAGGAATCAAAACAATGTATAGATCATCTCTTTGGTATCTTCAACCTCTAGGTTGGATATCAATGCCTTTAGAAGGTTTTATGCACCATGGTCAGTGAAGGAACATAATTTTCTTAGGCCCTATTTGAATCATCATTATCAACATTTGAGATGTATTCCTTGAACAACACACGCATATTCTATTGTATCCTTATTCTTGAGACCGAGGAAAACACCACTAAAGTGTACAAGCTCATCAGAAGGTGAGTAAAATATCCATGCAACAGAAAATAAATGTTGTGTCCAACATCATAAGGTACCATTTCCCCCTATAAGGTGTTTGTTGATTATGTAACAAATGAACAATTTTATTAGAAAATCATTCCCCTCATCCAAAACTCCAAAATTACATCGATAAAATTATCTAAAAAAATATACATGGTTTCTATTAAGGGATCAAATAATTTAGTTGTTTAATATAGGTTGATAGACTATTTTCCTTAGTCTCAAATTATATGTGCAAGGTTCCCATCTCTAACAAGGCCTTCTTCTTATAAACTAACTCGTTCACTAATATGATCACTATTATTTGCAATGCATATTTGAGCTTGTGTGTTTTAAAATTAATTGTCTTCTACATATTTGTCTAGAGCAATAGAAGAAATATGTGTATTTCAAGACCATGGCATATAGTACAAAAATTCCTAAAACCCCCTTATTCAATTTCATATGGGTGTAAGACTCAAAGACAAGAAAATCAATTTTATCAAGTACAATGAACCCTTATAACCTCTTTGCAAAAATAAACCCTTATAAATCCAAAGTGAAAAAACCTTATTACTTCCATTACAAAGTGTATAAAGTACAAGTCCCTTATGACTCTTTTATGAATATTTTCCAAAAACATACCTTATAACCCCTTAAGATCCAAAGATATGCTTTAAAAATAATACTTATTAAAAAAAGTACCTCAACCCCTTTGAAAACTCCCTACATATTTCCTTAAAAAGTGTAATTACTCAAAATCATATATGATACTCCTTGTGAGAATCAATTGAACAAACGAAGTCTATGTATGATGTGGATTTTGCATGTTTTTTATCACATGGTAGTATTTTTCGGAGTTAGCTTTCTACCCAAGCTTTCACATCACGCATTGCTAGTCGTTCGATTGGTGCAAATGGTCGGGTGGAAAGCTAACTCCACATTTTTCCTCTAAGAAAAGTGTGATCCTCGTGATTGTTATGAAGGATAACCATGGTTGGTTGTAGTTTCTCAATAAGAAATATGGCCATATCTAAAAGCCACACATCAAGAGATAAAAATCAGAAATAAAAAAGAACTAATGCATTTAAAGGCGTTTGTGTGACATGCTTGCAATCAAAATTTTGAGATTATCACCTTCCTAGCCTATAAATGGAGGATCATGGTTGAGAAAAAAATAAACATAAAGTAATAAAAAACGTAAAAACTATGAAAAAATTTAGAGTGACAAGGTCAAAAGTACAATCCAAGCCTCATGTTTCCATAGTTGAGGAGAAGCTAATCATTAGTTTCTTTAGTTGCAAAAAAATACGTGTAGAGATAAAAGAAAAACCGTTCAGTGTTAAAGTTAAAGTTACAAAACGCTGGAGTCTTTTATAAAGTTCACGTTGATGATAGTGTAACTTCACATTGTTTTAGATGAGATGAAGGTAATTTTGCAGAGTGTTAATTGTATTTAAAAAAGTATTTAAAATTTCAGGTTAGAAGATAAAATAAAATAAAAACTTTATTAATAATTTATACATTATATTTATACAAAATGAAAAATTATAATTAATAAGTTTAATCATATTGCATAAATATAAGAGAAATAAATTTTTTGAAATATTAATTAAGAAATTATTTTTGTAAATCTGTGGACATTGCCCGTACGTCTAGAAGAATTGTAAAATTAAATGATGATTGCATGTTCTTAAAGATGGGATTGTGTAACACTATTAAAAATGTACTTGTAATTTATTATATTTATAATTTGTCTTTTGTAATTAAGATCAATGATAAATGATGTAGTTTTATATTTATTATAGTTGGGTAAGCTTCATATAAGTAATATGTGTAAGATGTTTAACATAAAGAAAAAAGGATAATTATTATTATATAGGAGTAGTCTATTTGTTAGACATTTTTTACTTTTGGGTGAAGTTTTAATTGGAATTTGGTTTTAAAAAAAATTCAAAATCTGAATGTTGAGGTGTCAAAATCATTTTTTTAATGCATAAATGGATTCAACATCCTCAAATACCCCGAGGGAACCAAGATTATGCAAGTTTAACAACTATCATATCATATACTTTTTGAGGAATTAACCTCAAATTTCTACCATATTATGTGAAAAACAAGCCAGAAAAAAAAAGAAAACGTCTAACATTTCTTATGCTATTTACAAATATATGGTATAGTTTTTCTTGAATTTATGTGAATCATCACTTTTTGGAAAATAATATGAAATAGTATCATTTTTATACAAAAAATCTCTGGAAATCCATTGAAAATGGTATTAAATGTCTTTATTTTCTGGAGTTTTTTACAATTTTGTCAATAAAAATGTCTTATTTTGCCCATAAAAATGCCTTATTTTAAAGAAAAAATTGCAAATTGTATATGTTTTTCATTATTACTTGCTTCTAAATGTATGTTATTTTTCTAAATTTCTAAAAAACACACTTGAAAATAGAAATTAAAATTATTTTACGACAAAGATTATTCAAAGGCCCAAAAAAATGCCTCAAAATGAAATGTGTGATACTGGTATCAACCCTTTTTAAAACGAAGGTAATAATAGCTACTAAAATTAGGAGAGAGAGAAATGAGAACTGTGTCGAGTTCTCATTTCATAGTATAAGTGGTTTTGTTGCTTTCAAAGAACTTATTCATAAGTTCTTGGAAGTATACTTTGATGATTAGATAGTCTATGGCTTGCTCAAGAATCATATTGAATGCTTAACGATAAAGTTAAAATGTTGTAGGAAATATCAAATCTCTTTGAATTTTAAAAAAATGTATCTTTTGTGCGCCATTTGGCATATTATTGGGTCATGTTGTGTGTAAGCAATGACTGATGGATCCTGCAAAGATCATCATAATGGTGGATTTACCTCCACCAAATTTAGTACGAAAACTAAGGACCACTTTGGGACACATGGGATAATATAGGAAGTTTATCAAGGGGTGTGCTTAGATAACAACCCTAATGGATAAACTATTAAAGAAGGATGTCAAATTTCAATGGAATGAGGAGTGTTAGTGGAGCCTCGACACACTAAAGGAGAAAATGGTTACAACACCTATTTTGGTATTTCCATATTGTTGGAAAGAGTTCCATGTGCATGTCGATGCATCTTCAGTTGCTTTGGGCACGGTGCTCACTCAGACAGGAGAAGGATCTATAGACCTCCCAATTGCATTATCTAGTAGAAAGTTGTCAACAACAGAAAGAAAGTATACTACGACTGAAAGGGAAGGGCTAGCCATGGTATATGCCCTGCATAATTTTAGGCACTATCTTCTCGAAGGTCACTTTAAGATGTTTGATGATCACTCTTCTTTGAAGTACCTCGTCAACAAGCCAGTGTTGGTTGGGGGGGGGGGGGATATGTAGGTGGCTCTTATTGTTTCAGGAATTTTATTTTGAGATTGTAATCAAGATGGGGAGACTAAATTACGGTACTAGCCATCTGTCAAGGTTGGAGACAAGAGAAGAACCAATTAACTTAGATGACAACCTCCCAAATGCGCAGCTTTTCAATAAAGATGGCTGATAAATACTTTGAGGATAATATTTTTTTTTTACCACAGGTGTTGCACCCAAAGTCTATACAACTACACAAATCAAGTTGAGTCAGTGGTTAAGTCTACAAATTATCAACTGATATTTGGATAGTTATACGAGTTGGGTCCCAAGGAGATATTGTGCTAATATGTTATAGAGCATGAGTGGTTAATGATTTTGGATGAAGCCTATGATGTAGTGGCAGGAGGCCACTATGCAGGGAAAGAAACTGTCCAAAAGGTATTAATATTTGGATTGTGGTGGCTTACCAAGCATAAGGACACAAAGGAATATTGTAAAACCTGTGATGCCTACCAGAGAACCGAGAAACCGTCGAGGAGGGAATAAATTCCTTTGGTACCGCATGGATACCACAACCAACGTTGCAGGACTTTGACAAATGGCTTGTGGATTTCATGGGTCCCATCAACCCACCTAGGAAAAGGACTGGATCTAGGTACATTATAACTATGACAAACTATTCAACTCGTTGGGATTAGGCTACACCCGTGAAATATTACATTGTTGCAACTGTTATGAAGTTCTTGTTTAAGAATGTATTCATCAGGTTTGTATTCCCTCGAGTTTGTTGAGTGATCAAGGCACTCACTTCATCAAGAAGACAATTGAGGTGCTCACAGAATAATTCCATATTAATCATCAAAAAAGCATCCCATATCATCCATAAGCGAATGAGACTGTTAAACAATTCAATAATATCCTAGAGAATGCTTTGGAAAAGGTATGTAATGTGAACCACAACGAATGGGACTTAAATATTACTACATTTTTATGGGACTACATAACAACCTGCAAGAAGTTGACACTTCAGACACCATTTAGACTAGTTTTTGGACAAGAATTTGTAATTCCCATTGAGTATATTATGCCCAATTTGAGGATTGTTGTGTTCATTTGTATGTCTAACACTAGTGTTTTCGTGGAGAGGTTGTCATAGTTTCTCCATATAAAAGAGGATCAATTCATTGCATGTTTCCAGCACCAAGTTTAGAAAGAAAGTGAAAGCTTGGCACGATCGTCATATCACAAATAACCAGTTCCAATGAGGGGACTTAGTTCTCCTCTATCTCAACCAGTTTTTCAAGCATGCTAGTAAACTTCGAATGCATTGGTTAGGTCCCTATGTTATAAATTGTCACAAAATTAGGCGATGTTCATTTGTATAAATTAAATGGTGAACCTCTAAAAGGATTGGTTAATGGGAGCCAACAAAAACATATAGGGATAGTCATACATTCCTCCCCTGAAATTGTAAATTTGTATGAAGCCAAAACAGATTGGAAATCCCACATTTTTCTTATGTCGAAGTATTGTACATATGTTAGATCTCTATTTCTGTTGAGCTTAAGGGAGTTATTTGTCGAAGTAAATTTATGTGGCATCCATATTGCCTCTGTCAAAGCTACAGTTAATGAGAATTTAATGACTGTTTTTAACGCAGAAGTAGTGGCGACATTAGTGGGATCCTGTCATAAATGCCCCAAAAGACGCAAGTGTGTGAACGGGTTGACCGACGTCTCCATAATCATTACAAGGATCCAGTCATATTCATTAAACATTCGATTGAAAGGCAAGCCACATGTGACAAGCAATCCAAAAAGCATGTTTCCTAACCATTTGAGACTCATTACGCCTAGACGTTGAAGTGTGTTGAGCAAGCCAAAGTTCCAGTAGTATCCTGAATTCGGGTAGCATGATGAATTGCAAGAATGTAGGTCGACCTTTCTAGCACTAGTGAGGTACAATGATCTTTTGTGGAGGAAGAGGCGTAGCAATCTGTCCCCGATGATGAAGAACAACCTAAGGTTGTTTCGCCACATGTTCCAGCAAATAGATCGAGGAGGAAGCGAACTTCATGCCAACAAATTAATCCAGAGGAATGCACTAAAGGGAGACATGATACTGAGGCCTCTAGTTCGGGGTCTGTGATGGTGTTGCTCGAGCATATACCACCACAGAAGATGGATGCACCAATCGTGTGGATCATAAATAATGTTAAATATCCGCTGATGACAACTCCCATCTCGACATTCATGTGTAGGGGGTATACTTGCTAGTATCCACAACTTATCAAATGTAGATCATGATTTGGAGAAGCATATAAAGTTCCAAATGAAAAACTACATGAAGACGGTTTGCTTAGCATCGGGTGGCCATTGGAGCTTGAGCCTGTGGAATGGGCTCTAGGATTGTAGAGTTCGGGTATTATCTTGCTCATGCACCTGCAACATTTTGGACGCACTACAAAATCCAATGCATGTGTTAAACAATTGTTGTTGTGCTTCCATGGTGGTTTCATATGGTTGGACCAAAAAAATACACAAAAAATATCAGTTGACTCCAATGTAATTGGGTGTATTATAGGGTTTCCGAAGTGTTACCACCTAAGTTGTACTTAGTGGTTTTTTTATCAAGTGAGCCTAGTGAACTGGACAAAGATGATTTGTTTGGACTTCAGAAGACCTTCGGAAGTGCTTGTTGTACTATATCACATGTCCATACCCCATAGGGGAGTTGTAATAAAATGTTCTAGCATGATAGTGTCTGTAAAAGACTCAGTATCTTAGACTTTATTTGTCAATCCGATCATCCCAGGGTGTTTTTTCCTTCGTTATTATTGGTTGTTGAACAAACGACTGATAATTTCTGAGTTTTTCACTCAATACCTCCAAAGTTGGGGTGGTCGGCTTGGCATTTAAGCCTATTGAGATTATTAGAGTCTATGTTTCAATGTATAAACATGCTAGGCATTATTATCGAGTCATATGAACATGTCTAAGTCCCCCTAGGTTTTTAAATTTTTAATTTTTCTACAAAACTTAGGCTATTTTTTAATAGTCTAATTGGAAAAATTGGTTTTGTAATAAAAGTGGGCTCGAAAATTAGTTTCAGTCATGGGGGTGCTCATTTTCAAGCTTAGAGCACCATGTAAACCCATAGAGCCACTTTTTCCAACTTTTGAGTGATTTGTCCATCACTCAGGTCAAAAATCCCTAAAAATCAAATATTGATTATTTAATTGATGAATTAATTAAATAATGGAGAAAACCCCAAATCCTAAATCATTGGGATTTGCTCCGATTTGACTGAAATCAGTCTCATCGACTTGGGATTGACTCAATCTGATAATTCCTTGATTGAAGGAGGTGATCTGGGCTGATCTGGGAGTGCACCACAACATGCAATCTTGGGAATTATGCCCTCCCTCTCTCCTCCACACATGTGGGCTCTTCTGGAAGCTCTGTGGTTGATGATTCAGTCAGCAGGTTGATGTGTCAGCTCAATTAGCCCTCCGATTGACAGTTAGACTTAGTGGAAGCTTAGTTCAGCTTCAGATCAGGCATTGATGGACTCTTCTTCAGCTGCAATTGTCTATCTCCTTGGGATTTGCGCCCCCTCTGGGCTGGGGTTTCAATTTTTTGTATAAATAAAGCATGGTTACCTCCTTTCCGAGTTAGTGAGAGTTGGATTGAGGATTTATTGTTGTTGTAATACTGTGTAATATCTTTTTCTATTGGAATAGGCCAAAACGGTGTAATGCTCTTATGTGTGTGGAATTAACATTGTCTTGCAACCTTTGTTTGTTACCGGTGTCTTTCTCTCAAGTTCTGCATATGAATCTTGTCTGGCTTGAATGATTCAACTGAATCAATAAGAGTATAGTTGGGAAAGTAAGATTACTTGTTTTTCAATATCTCATAGCATATATGTTTGAAGATTCAGATTATACATGTTTAAATAAGTTTATTTGCATGTAATCCCTCTCTTTTTTCATATATCTCTATCCAGACCTCATAAGGTTTTTGTACAGGATTGTTTATTAGTTTTCAGGTAGCAATGGTTGGATACTTTGACTTATAATCATTGTCATATTCCATATTTAGTGGTTTCAAAGTAATTTTAATACTTACCCCACAAGCCTCCTTTTGAGCCGAAAGTTGAAGAAAGGGTCATGGTAATCTAATTAGAAAATTGTGGTTTGCTTATTTCTTTATGCTTCATTTGCTATCATTAATTGTTTTAATAATCATAATAAAATCAACCCCTCCTTGATTTCTCGATTGAGGTCCACTTGGACCGAAAGAGGTTCCTGGAGGGTTTTCTTTTTAATAAGAACACCTCTTTTAAAATTTACTAAAAATAACAAAGACTCCAGTGGGTATGCTCTATACTTGGTTGCAGTTCGTCCGATCAGTCAAGCTGCATCAAAAGCACTTGAGTGACTAAATTAATTAGTCTTCACCTCCCAAATTGACAAACCATTAGGCGAAAATCCAATGCCTCGAACGAGCTGTAAACGATGGCAAAATACTAAAAGGAGTGGGAACAACTGGAAAGTGACCTCGAGGCGTCGATCTATGTCACACCCTGATGGGTGCGTTATGAACACAGTCTCTGAGACTCCGTTCCAGCCCACAAACACCTTGCGGGTAGCCGTGAAAGTTCACTTTTGGACATACTCCAAGTACCCCTCGGGTATATCTGGAGTCCCCTTTTTCGCCTAATTTAATTCATTCACATTCCACATTAATTTAAAATCTACCAAGAGACATTTGCAAAACATTATTTCAAGCGCATGAAAGCACATTATTTTCTCTGTTGACTCCATTTAAGGCACTGGTGATTTATTTGATCAATTCTTTTGATTATATATATATTGAGTGTCATTACTGTGCTTATTTGCTTTAAATATTTCATCTTGTTATCTTTTGTTTCCACTGGTTAATTTCAAAAAAATCCTAAACAACTTAATCAATATAACACCATCACACTAAGTAATTAGCCTTAGTAATTTAATAGGGTCTATCCCCCTTGGCTTCGTTAGGAGTTAGCCTGAACGGAGGAGTCAAGAACAAGGTGACAACCTTGACTCGAGACTTGCCCCCAAGGACACACCAAGTGGCTTGAAGATTTATGCCACGTAACCCAGGTGTGTGAAAGGAGAAAACACTTTTCGGCGCTGTTGCCGGGGATAAATCTTTTTATTCCCGAGTACGGCTTAGCTTAACTTTTTTCTAAACAACTAAAAAGATAAAAAAAAATTGATTGATCTTGTCTTTAAAAAACATAAAAATTAAAACTCGATCCATCTAGCGACTCCACTGTCTAACATCCCTTCAAGAATTTCTACCCGAAGAAACCGTCTACAATTATTCAATCCTCTCCCTGATCCCGAAAGGTTTATTATAGAAAGATTTAATAGGCAGACCTCTCGTAGAAACCTTGAAAATTTAGGAGACCAATCCCTCTCAGTCATCCATCACATATTTGTAGAGAGTCATGTTCACCAATCTCAAGAAATGACGGAATTATTCAAACCCCTTGACTTTCTCAGATAGCAGGTGCTCCCCATGCCATTCCAAGAGATGTTATCAAGAAGCTCCCCATATTTCAGGGCAATAATGCCATCACCGCCAAGTCTCACCTTCAAAAGTTTGAAAATCACCTGGTCAATTATTGCAATGATGTTGCCCATGACCATGACGATGTCAAAATGAAGCTCTTTGCTTTATCCTTAGAAGATGATGTTGAAGAGTGGTACCTCGACCTAGATGATGATTCATATAAAACTCTTAGCGAATTCCAAGATGGTTTTAGGAAGAAGTGGGGAGAAAAGAAGGAACCAAGACATCTGCTTACCGCCCTTTATAGCATAAAGAAATGGAGAATGAAACCATGGATGAATTTAACACTAAATTCAGGCATGTGGTTGCTAACCTTCCTAGAGACATCAAGCCAAAAAATGCCTCTATCCTCATATCCTATATTGAAGCCTTCACTGGTGACTTAAGGTACCAGTTGAGAGATAAAGAACCGGTCGATCTGAAAACTACCTAGGAATTGGCTGAGAAAATACAAAAGAATATTCAATCTTCAAGAAAGTCCAACATTCTAGGTTACACTAGGGGAAACACTTCCTACAACAAGGAGAAGGGTAAAGCCGTTGAATCAGAAGAAAAGGGTGCTTCTAAAGATCCCATGGAAAAGGTGACGGACATGATAAAAAACTTGGTTACTAGTCAAAACCAACTAATGGCCAATCATTCTGTACAATTGAATCATATGCAAAATAGAATAATCATAATGGAAAGGAATAATGGACCTAGGAACTTTCAGCCCAAGCAGAATCAGATGTATCAAAAGAAATTTCCTCAGCAAGAGCCTAGGATTCCAAACCAGATAGACTCAGCTAACATGGTAGAAGAAGTAATTCCATGGTGTAGACCCTATGAACAATTCCACCAAGAAAGCACTTGTTATGTTGCAAATAAAGTCCTGGAACAACGACTTCACGAGGTCAGTAGTTAGGAAACAACTTCAAGTGAGTCTGATCATGTATACATGGTAGGCCATGCCTACCCTTTGTCACCAGCTAAACAATACAAACCTAAGGATGAAACCATTGCAGAATCTTATTGTGAAACTTATGATGAAAACCGTAATGTGCATGATGGGACTCCTACGTGTTCTCCATATAATGATGACAATCTGGAAGTTTTACTTCCTTGTGACCTTTTCTCTGAAGAAGATGAGTATGAAAATCAGGACAAGTACAACTTGGAGCATGATACAAGTGGCGAAGACTCCGTTATCTCGGACAAAGATGTTGATGAGGAGTCCTGGACATTCATGGAAAATCCAGTCTATGACATGAATAAAGAGGACAATAATGAACCAGAAAATTTTGATGGTTTTGTTGATTCTCCTGTCTATGGCATATCTAAAGGAGAGAGCATGGACCATGTGGCCTTAGGAAACTTTGATATGGAAAAGGAGCATGCAGCTTATCCATATGATCAGTTTGAGCCATATATCAGTATCAGTAATGAAGACAAAGAGAACTTGGTATCGGAGCTTGATATCAGCAATGGGGAATCCATCACATTTGACATAAATGGTGTTGATGACTATTGGGATTTTTGTGGATATCTTATTAAGAATCCTATCTATGTTATTTCCAACAAGGGGAGTGTCTATTTAGAAATTTTTGGAAGTCCAATCTACTATACTTCCATAGAGGGAAGCATGGATCTGGAGACCAGGGAAAATCCTAGTATAGAAGAGCAGCATTCAAAACTCTTATATGGTCATTCAGAGTCATATCATGTAGAGTCGCACAAAGGTATCAATAATGAAGACATTGAGAAGCAGTGTTGTGAAAAGACAGATATGATGCAGTCAGTAGAATATCAGTCTCAACTATCATCTTCACATATAGAGTTTCCTTATGATTTGGAGGCGCTTGGGGCTTATACAATGAGTTATCATCTGGTAAGACTTGCTGATCAGTATGATGGTGTAGTCAATCTGCGTCATCATTCCAATTTGTATATCAACCCTATCCAGTCATGGATAGAAGCATCCTATGCAAGCACCTACTAGTTTGAGAAGAACTTTGATGGCATTATTCATGCCTATGATTTCCCATCCATCCCACCCATTCCGGATCATCACGCAAGTTTGCATTTTCTGAATAAAGTATCCTCACTTTGGCTGGTAACCAAAGACAAGGAATTTTTTTTTTATGTTAATACAATTCTTAGGTGGTTACATTGGATTTTTTATTACACCTAACCTTTTCATATCATGCTTAGAGTAGGAAAATAAGCTCCTTAAAAGAAAGCATTACTTTCTGCATTTATGTTTTGTACTTAGTTATAATAAAACTTTTATTTCATTAGTTAGTTACATTTATTTTGTTTAAATAAATGAGCTTAATGGTTCATTTGGATTTTATATAAAGCTTGTTCTACTCAGGTTTTCTTGTCAAGTTGAGATGTTTTTACAAGGTGTATAAACTAGAGATTCTGGTGTTCTTGTATCCTCTCCTTGCCCTATGACTAGATCGAGCACACGTCCCGCAGTTGGAGCCAGATGTTACCACCTAAGTTGTACTTAGTGGTTTTTTTTATCAACTGAGCCTGGTGAACCGAACAAAGATTATTTGTTCGGACTTCAGAAGTGCTTCTGGGAAGTGTTTGTTGTACTATATCACATGTTCATACCCCATAAGGGAGTTGTAATAAAATGTTCTAGCATGATAGTGTCTGTAAAAGACTTGGTCTCTTAGACTTTATTTGTCAATCCGATCAACCCAAGGTGTTTTTTCCTTCATTATTATTGGTTGTTGAACAAACGACTGATAATTTCTAAGTTTTTCACTCAATATCTCCAAAGTTGGGGTGGTCGGCTTGGCATTTAGGCCTATTGAGGTTATTAGAGTCTATGTGTCAATGTATAAACATGCTAGGCATTATTGTCAAGTCATATGAACATGTCTAAGTCCCCCTAGGTTTTTAATTTTTTTTTTTAAATTTTAATTTTTCCACAAAACATAGGCTATTTTTTAATAGTCTAATTGGAAAAATTGGTTTTGTAATAAAAGTGGGCTCGAAAATCAGTTTCAGTCATGGGGGTACTCATTTTCAAGATTAGAGAACCATGTAAACCCATAGACCCATTTTTTCTAACTTTTGAGTGATTTGTCCATCACTCAGGTCAAAAATCCCTAAAAATCAAATATTGATGAATTAATTAAATAATGGAGAAAACCCCAAATCCTAAATCATTGGGATTTGCTCCAATTTGACTTAAATCAGTCTCATCGGCTTGGGATTGACTAGATCTGACAATTCCTTGACTGAAGGAGGTGATCTGGGCTGATCTGGGAGTGCACCACAACATGCAATCTTGGGAATTGTGCCCTCCCTCTCTCCTCCACACGTGTGGGCTCTTCTGGAAGCTATGTGGTTGACGATTCAATCAGCAGGTTGATGTGTCAGCTCAATCAACCCTTCGATTGAGAGTTAAACTCAATGGAAGCTCAGTTCAGCTTCAGATCAGGCATTGATGGACTCTCCTTCAGCTGCAGTTGTCTATCTCCTTGGGATTTGCGCCCCCTCTAGGCTGGGGTTTCAATTTTTTGTATAAATAAAGCATGTCTGCCTCCTTTCCGAGTTAGTGAGAGTTAGATTGAGGAGCTATTGATGTTGTAATACTGTGTAATATATTTTTCTATTGGAATAAAGTGAAGCTTTGGAGGCCAAAATAGTGTAATGCTCTTATGTGTGTGGAATTAACATTGTCTTGCAGCTTTTGTTGTTACTGGTGTATTTCTCTCAATTTCTGCATCTGAATCTTGTTTGGCTTGAATGATTCAGTTGAATCAATAGGAGTATAGTCAGGCAAGTAAGATTAATTGTTTTTCAATATCTCATTGCATATATGTTTGAATATTCAGATTATACATGTTTAAATAAGTTTATTTGCATGTAATCCCTCTCTTTTTTCATATATCTCTATCCAGATCTCATAAGGTTTTTGTGGAGGATTGTTTGTTAGTTTTCAGGTAGCAGGGGCTGGATGAACTATGGATATAGCTTGACTCCACTGGGCATCCAATTGTTTTGTGAAGGCATTGTCCCTCGGCATTCCACTAACTATTCTTTTTTTCATATCCATTCCAGCAACAAGCGCTCTTCTTTTCCTCTTCCTCCTTCAATTTTTTTTAAAATCAGTCCGGTTACTTGTTTTGCAGCTTTAAAATTGTTTAGATCTATCAATTTCAGAATTTATTTTACATATATCTTGCTGCCTTAAATCTCATAAACTAGATCTCATTCCTAAAGAAATTTTACAAGCATTCTAGATCTAGTTTTAGGGAAAATTGTCATTTTTCAGGGTTGTGAAAGTAGATCTAAAGCTTGTTGAATGCATGGTTGTTTCCTTAGAATCTAAAAATTTATATTCAGAAATTTAAGTGCTTCATATTTTATGCCCCAAAATCAGGCCAAGATCCCAAGGAAAGCTTGCTTTCCTTGGTTCTTTTTCCGCTTCTTTAAAAACTAGTTCTAACTTAGAATTCTTGGGTAAAAAGTGTGTTCATCCAAAAGTACTTTCAAAGTAATTTTGGGCATATTTAATTGTGATAATATTGCTGGTTTTAGCAGGTATAACAGAAAATAGAAGGAGGTGCTGTCCGGAAATCATTTTTGGACCATTCGAAACCCCCCAGGGGGTCTCCGTCTTCCCAAAATTTCAAAATTTTGCAATTTGTAAACCTTTGGTCTCATTCCATAGAAGGACCAAGTTGATTAATTTCAGTTTTATAATATTGTAATTTCTTCTAATAAAAATAAAAATCTCTTCGAATAGGCTCTTTTGAGCCTATTCACCATCCCCCCTAAGGGGATTTGCGTCCGTGTCATTTTTTACATTTTTTCATCTTTTTTCAATCCATTGTAATTCTAATATGCAGGGGTAGTATACTTTGACTTATAATCATTGTCATATTTCATATCTGGTGGTTTCAAAGTAATTTTAATACTTACCCCACGAGCCTCCTTTTGAGCCGAAAGGTGAAGAAAGGGTTGTGGTAGTCTAATTAGAAATTTGTGGTTTGCTTATTTGTTTATGCTTCATCTGCATCATTAATTGTTTTAATAATCATAATAAAATCAACCCCTCCTTGATTCCCCAATTGAGGTCCACTTGGACCGAAAGAGGTTCCTGGAGGGTTTTCTTTTTAATAAGAACACCTCTTTTAAAATTTACTAAAAATAACAAACACTCCAGTGTGTATGCTTTGTACTTGGCTGTGGTTCATCTGATCAGTCAAGTTGCATAAAAAGCACTTGAGTGACTATATTAATTAGTCTTCACCTCCCAAATTGACAAACTATCAGGGGAAAATCCAACGCCTCGAACGAACTATAAATGGTGGAAAAATACCCAAAGGAGTGGGAACAACTGGAAAGTGACCTCGAGGCACTGATATCTATTACACCCTGATGGGTGTGTTACGAACACAGTCTTTGAGACTCCTTTCAGCACACAAACACCTTGCGGGTAAGCGTGAAAGTTCACTTTTCGACATACTCCAAGTACCCCTCGGGTATATCTGGAGTCCCCTTTTTCGCCTAATTTAATTCATTCACATTCCACATCAATTTAAAATCTACCAAGAGACATTTGCAAAACATTCNGTAATTAGTGTTAGTAATTTAATAGGGTCTACCCCCCTTGGCTTCGTTAGGAGTTAGCCTGAACGAAGGAGTCAAGAACAAGGTAACAGCCTTGACTCGAGACTTGCCCCCAAGGACACACCGAGTGGCTTGAAGATTTATGCCACGTAACCCAGGTGTGTGAAAGTCAGCAACACCAAGGCTGGGGTGGACCTTGCTCAGTTATTCATTGGGAAACAAAAGGATAGAGATATGGATACGCGGATGAAAGGACAAGTATAACTCGTCAAAGAACAAGCGAGGGTTTGACATTACTTCCATTAATGACCAAGTTGTTCGCTTCCCAGGAAAGGCACTCACAATCAAGATATTAAAGAATATGTGGCCAATCCAAATAACTGCATCAGTTGTAGAAATAGTTGACCAGTGTGTTGTCGATATACAAATGAATTTTGCCACATTCCTTCTGAATGGATTTCTTAACAATTGTGTTTATTTCCATGAAAAAGGTAACAAATTTGCATATATGTGGCTTTTAATTTTAGTTTTGTTTGTTGCATGGGCCGAACCACCAAAATATAAAGGTATGGAATAGCCAGGGCCTTATTTAGGGGAAAGATACCACAATTTATGGTTCATTGAGAATAGGAAAAGGAAAGAAGATTATAACATCGACTTTTATATGAACAGGGAAGCACTATGACATAATGCCATTAAATTCCCACGGATAGAGGCCCAGACCGTAACATGACACATAAACATCATGAAGTTCAAGGTGGGGCCTCACCGCATGTATGTCCAGGTGAGGCAAGATCTACATAGGAAATGGTTGACAATAATATACAAGCTAACTGAAGAAGAAAAGGACACAATTGTCCAGTAGTGGCCAGCAGAGTGGATAGTTCTTGTCGGGGGTGAAAAAATATCGACAATACTTTCTCGACAGGATCAATGATAAGAGGTCACCTCGAAAAAGTGACATAGGGGCCATCAAACTCGGAGTACTCCGCCAAAGGATGAGGGAGGTGATAATCCACCTAATTCACATAATGATGATGATGATCATAAGTCGAGTACAACACCGGCGGATCTAAGACTGGGTGCAAGGCACAAGACTGTGACCTTAAAACATAAAGGGAAAAATAAGTAAAAGGATAGAAGGGACACCCAAATGACCACATTAACTGATGATGATGTCAACACTCTTTTGACTGGATGGATGATGTTGCAGATCAAAATAGGAAAATGACAGAAGAAAGGGCTATCGAGCTCTTTAGGGCTATAACTAACTTGCTCGTTACATTATGTCAAGTAGTTAAAGAAGTCAAGATTTCATTAACTAAGCACGAAGCCATTCAGAAGGAATAAACAAGGAAACTAGAGACCAATATGGTTGATGAAAGAAAAAAAGTAGCATAGTTGTTTGCAACAAGCAAGGTAATACAATTGTTTCCAAAATCCTTAAACTTTGCAAATGCATTGACTAAGCAGGCTAATAAGTTGAGCTTCATCGATCTTAACTAGTCAAATTTTCCCATTTCATGTTACACAATATTCAGCAGAAGATAGCGGAGGAGATTGAAAGCATAAGAGCAGTCCAACTATGACATGATGACGAGTTTTTGAAGCCAAAATGTTGCTCTTGAGAAACAATCTACTGAAATTCAAAAAGAAAAAGACCAGCTGAGTTGATGCAAGAATAAGTTACAAGAAATTGTCAAAGTTTCTTGTCATGGAGTGCGTGAGGCAGAGCTAGATGAGGAAATGACCCCTAAGGTTAAGTTATTGTCACTTGGGGAAGTCATCACGAGATTTCTCCAAAAAGTTGAGGAATCAGAAGCCAATTTGGTTCCAAACACACCCTCTGAAGTGGTCGAACAACAACAGACCGAGGTACAAGGGGCCATCCAAGATATAACGTAGTTCAGAGCTCAATGCGCGAAGGTGTATGAGGAAATATCTCATACTTGGTCTTCCTTGTTAGAAGATGCAGAACTGCAGGACATAACGACCAAACTAGGAGAAACTTAGGATAATATGACAAGTCTACATAGTTAGTTGAAGACTTTGTCACCAATGGAAAGGATGGGAAAATTTGTAGAGAATATATCATTGCAAACAAAAATCAACCAATTAAGGGTGGGTTCAACAACAAAACAGGACTAACCAAGTTGAAGAACTCCAAATAGAGGATGAGCGGGTTTTTGAAGTGATCGACCAGCAGCATATACAAATCAAGAAGGTACTAACAGGGACTATAGCATAAAGTGAAGGTCACATCGCTTCAAAAATGGTCGATGAATTCACCAAGCAAGAGGAGGATGTCCAGTAGCGTATTGAGATGACGAATAAAGTCTATGGAGACTTTATGCCAAAGTTGAAGACACCGGTAGTAGAAACCTAAAGTGGCTCAGAATGAGCCACATGTGATTGTTGGGGGCCTGTTGGCCCTAGGAAATTTTGGGTACCAATTTTGGAAAATATGTTTTGGTGTGAACAAGGTTACAATGAAGTGGTTCGATGAAGTGGACATCCCCAAATAAGCAATTGAGACTCAGTGAAGTTGGATTGTTTAATGAAGTCCAACCGCAGGGATGGTTAGGCGGGTTAATATTTGCGGTCTAATTACATTATTAGGATTGGGTAGTGGAAGCGGGGAGAAAGGATATGAAGACCCTATAAATATGTAATGGGATGGGATTTTTAGATTTGCGGAAGATTTACATACTTTTTGCACTCTATATCTAAGACCTATATGTATTGTGTTGTATGTGTCGAAGTGCAAGTAAAGAGAGATGCATGAAAAAGATATGATATGTAGGTTGCAGTGTACAGATTTGCTGTGAGGAGTTTATGAAGAGAAGTCTGGAGGTTGTGTGTGCAAACATAAAACATTTTGTTGCTGTGACTTTTTGAATTCTGAACACTTTTGTGGTTTTTCCCGTCTTGGGTTTCCACATTAAAATATCTGAGTGCCTAATGTGTTATGATGCATGTGTGTGATATATTATATTGTTTACTATTGCATCAAATGATATTTAAATGTGATTAATGAAATAGGGAATGAATGATAATTGTGTTATCGCATTCCTAGTTATTTGTTGTAGTTGGTTAATATGTGCTCTTTCTAAGTGAATGACCTATCAAAGATATGAGTCTATTGTAGTTTTATTTTCTATAATATGGTGTTGTTCCCCTTCCTTGTTGCAGAAACCTAGTTTTTGCAGTCCCCATAGGTATTTCAAGTGAAACCTCATCTTCTTCGCAGGTGTTTTTGAAAGGGTTGGAACCTTTTGGACTGGTGTCTTGGGATTTGTTGGTATGTTGTTGGTTTAATCTGGGTTGAGTTAGAATTGTGCCAACAATAATCACAATATATGCTTAAGATAGGAAGGAATGCCAAAACCAAGTTGCCCCGCAACTCTTTGCAAATACACAGGAAGTGAAGTAAACAGAGAGCTAATATGACAAAGAACTTCCAAGAGTAGAGCATACAATAAACATGATAAGCCCATAGAATCAATACATGACATGATATATGAAATGATAATATGAGATTGCTCAAAACCATATAAATATTGAGTAAAATATTATCGAAATAAACATGATATGATATATATGAAGATAGATCAAAATGTTTAACATGATCAACATATAACAAATTATGATCAAATCATGATATCACTTATAAAAATATGAAATGATTAGTTATTGTGCAACCAAGTCGTAAACATGGGTTAATTTCTTGTTGCCATTGTGTTAACATGCTAGAGATAAATGCCTTGGAAATGCCAATGCTTCCATGTAGGAATGTTAGAGACAAGCAACACGGGTAATAGATACAATCTCTGCAATACATCATAAAGAAACAAAAACCTAATAAAAAATGACAATAATATTATGACAAGCAATTACGATATAAAACATGATATCACATAGATTCAAAGACTGATTTTATTGAAAAAATTAATAAGAAAAAATAAAGATCACATAATATAAAATCACATAAATTGATGAATATATTAATTAAGCCACTTGTTAAAATAGCGAGCATTAGATAAGTTATTGTTGTCATCATGAAAAATCTAAATATACATGCTCCTAAAATGTAAATAAATGTATCTACCACAAAGATAGATAATAACAAGTAAATAAGAACAACTGACAACATCTACAACATGAAGACAATACAAAGGAACTAATATCTAATGCAACCAAAGATAATAAAAAAAGGACTAATGACCATTATATAAGATGTACAAATAATTTAGATCAAACACTAAATACTTAAATGTGAAAAAAAATACGTAAAACTTGAATTTTTAAACAAGGACATCTAAATATACGCCCACATGGCTTAGAATAGGCGATTAATGGTTGTATAGTTAAGGAACTCTAAGATTACCAGTTCGAAACTCTATAAGTACTAGCTTACAAAAAAACATTTAAATATACTATTCAAATTTGAAACACTCAAGTTTTTAAGTAAAAACCTTTTTAATTTAAATAAAAAAATATTTAAAAAGTCAAAAAAATATCTTTATAATATAATAAAAAACTTTCCTATGTTTAAAATTTCTTAAATATTAAAAATTTAATTATAAAAAAATATTTTAAAATATATATAAAATTAAACAACACATAAAAGTAACCAGGGCTTGCACTCAAAAACCATGACAAGGCGAACAATGGAGAGATGGCTTGCTCACATGTTAATGTTAAAAATTAAAACAAGCTTGCACAATAAAACTAAACCCATGGATTATTCAAAAGAAAAAATTGTGGCAAAATAACCAACCGCTGCAAACCCACGGCGAGGGGAAAAACTTTCAAGAAGGGACCGTTGAAAGGAAGGGAAAACCATTGTGAAGGGACCATAGCCAACAAATTAAACACACATTGAGAGATTAAATCTACAGTCTGGATTGAAAAACAACAAAAACTCCTTCAAACAAAGAAATCCACTCTTAAGCAAGCCAATTGGCCCCTCAATCAATCAGATCTATCCATACAACAAAGAAATTTCACCCAAATAGCAGAAAAGATGACTATACAACATAAAAATGTAGTCTTTACAAGCCTTGGATTTATGAGTGGGTAGGGTCATTAGTAAGGCCTCAAAAACCCCATTCAACAAAAAAATTTGATTACAAATGGATGAAACAATAAAATTTGTTTCTTATAAAAATAACCAGTATAAATAAGTAAGAACTTCATGAATGGATAATATAATAAAATTGATAAATATTCGATGATGATTTACATTTACAAAGCTTAAACTTATATAAATCCATTCGTGACTTTCCAACGTAAAGTCATGACTTTTTATTAATAATAAATTATATATATATAACATTGCATTCTCCTTAAGGGAAGCTTTGTCCTAAAAGCTTATTGAAGACAAAGGTTATGTCTGATTTTTTTTCTTGAACCGTCATCTCTAGATCCTTTCTTTTAGTATTTGTGACACTTGATGAAGTGAGACGATACGAGATACAAATTGCAAAGAAGAAATGTCGCATCGTTGTTGATGTGGTCCATCCGAGATCTGTCTTTATCAGAGTTATTTGATGGATTTGTGGGGTGGTTTTTCTCGTTTGTTGCTTAGTATGTTGATTTGATGTTCTTGCTTATGTAACAACATAAATTTTTTGTGTATGTTCATTTTGACCTTGACGCTGGTCAAAATGACATTTATAATTGGGGTGTCGATAAGGAGTTTTTGTTGTTTGTTTTTCTGTTGGATTGACTTCCTTTTGAACTGTGACAAAGACTGAATTTCTGTTTATTTCTTCTTCCTCAACTTGAATTTGTTTTCCGGAAAGATTGGATGCTTCCTTCTGGATTTGCGCTACTTTGTTCTCCAATATATTGTTATTACTCTAAATCTTCTCGAAGTGATCGTCTTGCGAATTTTTGTCCTCTTTTAACTTCTCAATTTGTTCCTCTAGTTCTTGATTAGGATTTCTTAGGCGTTGGTTTTCTTCCTCAATTTCTAATATTCTTTCTTCGAGGTATTCATCAGAAAGTTATGTCTTCCAACTATGTTTCAACTTCTTGATTTTCGTAAGTAATCTCTTGTTATGAATTCTTAGTTGAAATATTTCTTCGGAATTGCTTGCTAAAATGTCCAATTGTTTTTCTTAGTTTCCAGCTGGTGCGCCTTTTTATTGTCATCATAATTATGTTTGAGTTCTTTCAAATGTTGTTGATGCTGACATATCTCTGATTCTTGATGAACTATCTTTCTTTGGCATTGCTTCAATTGATTATCTTTGTCCATGATGATCTTGTTTAGACATTTTATTTCTTGTTCTAATTCGTTAGTTCTTCTATAAAGTTTTTCTTCATCGTTTTCAGATCTTTTGATTTTGTCTTCAAGGCCTTGATTGAGATTTTTTAAATGTGATATTTTTTTATCTTTATCTGAAAACATTTGCTTGAGTTCTTTATTATCGTTTTGTGACCAATGGTTTTTTATGCTCCCATATTTTGTTTATGATTTCATGTCTTGTAATCTCGAATTGTATATGATGATAGTTTGTTTTATAATGCTCCAACTCGCTTAGTATTTTTTGTAATCGTAACTGTAGTTCTGATTTTGTAATCGTCATAATTCGATGTCTGGACGATAACTTGGCCTTCCTTGACTTGGTTTCTTCTTTGATTTCTCTTCCTTCCTTCGACAATGGGTTAGATACAAAAGATATAATAACTCTCACTGTAGTTCTTCTTGCGATAAATAGTTTTCTTTTAACTTAACTTATTTGGTGATGAATCATCCTTGACTTCTTGACCAAAAATAGTATTTGATTTTTTCTTTTCTTTTATTTTTTAATGCCCCTTCTATCTTTTTAATAAAAAATAGAATTATATAATTACTATTATTATTATTTCCCAAACAATAATTATTATTATTTCCCAAATAATAATTATTATTATAATATTGATTATTTTATAATAATAATTATTATTTTTAATAATATTATTATTATTGAATTTTTTATTTGAATGAAATAAATTAGGGTTTAAAACTAGGATTAATGGTACGTTGGATATGTAGGATGGAACATCTGGTTTATGACTGGTTGAGCTAACCTTCAAAGCTAAATCCAAGCTTATTGTTGTAGACACCGAAAAAAATAATTTATTTACAATGATTTCCACCTACAAGAATAGCCTCTAAAAGTTTGGTTTTAAATAGAGAAATTTCTTAGTTGACGAAGATTGAATTTTTTTTTTAAAAGGACAAAAGCATGTTTTGTTCTGGTTGGTCAATGGCCATTGGTTCACCATATTATAATTTGTCATTTTTTTACTAAGCTTGTGTATGAGATCGTTTTTTAAGGTCAAACAAACTTATGGCACCAATAATAATAGCTATTAGTCCCTTGGAAAACAATTTCATTTTGAATTTCATTCAAAATGGTTGTGCTATGTACCTTCCTATACAAAACATAAAATCCAAAGACAACAAAAAAAATACAAAGGAATTGTTGCAATTGTCATTTAGGTTTTAAATTCTCAATACTAAATTACAAAAATGGTTTACATGCTTAGAACAAAGAATTGACTTGTGTGTCAACATGAATACAAAATGTTATAAAACATTATCAATGTTAGAAGATTTGATTTTAAAGTAAATCAAAATTAGTAAAAGAAATTACAAATAAAAATAATTATCATCATAGTTTGTTGTAGCTAATGTCAATTGGGTCCAGCCCAAATGGTTGTGGGATAGAGTGTTCTCCTCTCTAGTTAGACTTTATTCCTGTAAGTCACATGTTGAGCTCATAATAAGCGTATTGTTTTAATGAATTCAAGGGGAGGTGCTTGGAGGTTTTATATGATAAGAATAATAAATAATATATATTTTTGTTTTAATATGAATTAGTTAGTTTTATGCATTTTAAGACTAAATATATTATTGTTTATATATATGTGTGTGTGTGTGTGTGTGTGTGTGTGTGTGTGTGTGTGTGTGTGTGTGTGTGTGTGTGTGTGNATTGAAAGATGTCTCCCAATGGTCACCTAATAAGGAAAAAAACAATTATCAATTGAGGATGCATTTGGTACCTCAAACATTCTAATCAACGATCTCATTTTCAGAATGAGATCATGTTCATCCACCTAGAGATGATGAACTAGATATTGTAGAGCTTGTTGAAGGGGAAAAACCATTAAAGAAACACAAAAGAACTTTCAAATCCAAATAGAAGAGAAAATTTCCAAGTGCTTATGTTGTAAAATATTGCAATGGTAATGAATGCACAGAGTGTTCTTTTTGTTAGAGGTAAGTAGTGACTCTTCAAGTTAGTGTTCTAAATGACCATGCAGAATCAAAAGCTCATAAATTTGTTTGAAACTTTTTGAGGGAGAAACCAAATGTGGTAATCTTCCTATTGTCAAACATGTAGGACCGATTGGATATGTTAAAAATGAAAGAATTATATCAGTGATTGCAATCATGTATTATGATGTTATACATTTAAAAATGTATAGGTCAATTTGTGACTTGAATATATATAAATGCACTCCACACATCTAATAAATTAATACTCTAGGGGTTGCAAGAGAAGAGGGGGTCATTCTCGATCTTGAAGGAACACAAGAACACTGCTTTGAATGAGGATTAGGAACATAATCAAAAAATTATGCTAAGGTTTATTCTCTTCTTCAATGAATTAAGGTCACAATCTCTTTAAATATTACAACCTTTATGGTCTTTGAGTATTCTTCAACAATTATTCAATTCATGAACAACATCGATCCTCCAAATACTGTTAAGCTTCCTAAAATCAACATTAGTATAAGGAGAGACATGCATAGGTTCAATGGGATTAAAGTTCTTCATTTCTTAAGGAACCTTAATAAGAAAGTTAATTTGCATGTCAATCTAGCCTCCAGGTTAGCAGCAGGTATGTTAATTCAAAATGGAGTGTTAAAGTTTTCTCCCATCCCCTAGGTATTAGTCGCTCTCTGCATTTAGATGAAAAACATTTATATGAATTAGAAACATCTTATCAAGAGTTATAGGATCAATGGGAGGAGCGACTAAGCATTTGGAAGATATTTTCCTCCACACATGCTAGAGTTTATGACTCCAACGATTTTTGAACCCATGGATCTCTCTCTCGTAGATGAAGGTGGGATTTTGGGCTACACAACCTGGAAGGAAACTGAGTCTACTTCAACATAATATGTTAATATTTTGTCTATATAGAATTATAGGTAATCCTATTTCAATCTCTTTGGTCAATCAGTATTGTTGTGTTTGGCTCTTGTCTTTGGGTTAAACGATGGGCGCACTATAATTCTTTAGGTCATGATGTCTTCAAGGTTCTCAATGTATTATGATTCTGCTCAATGATAGGGATAGTTCATGTTTACATGTATTTTGATCTCCCTTTAAGCTATTTGTGTGACATTACAGTTCATTGGCATTGTGATTTTTTGTATGGTCAAGTGGTTTCGGCATCCTTTTGTAAGCATCGTGTCACAAATGAGCAGAGTCGCCACATCTCTTCTCAAAGATATAGCTACCACCATTCTAGTTGCTATCATTTTATGGTATGTTTTGTTTCATTCATTTAATAGAATCCGAGTTTACTCTATCACTATGTTCCTTGCAATATATATGTATATATGGTTCTATATATGCTCTTTCATTTCTTTCTCACATAAATATGAATAAGTGGTATCACAGCAGCATGATCTTTCATTATTTATTTGCACATGTCCCCGACGAGGTTAGAATATAGATAGTTGGTTCTTGAACTAGTTTAACTTGCGAAAGACCGCCCTCAATGGCCCAAACCACCTCCCATGGATGAGGAAAAGAGAGAATACAAAGAAGGATATCCTATTAAGCTTTTTTCTCAAGGAATACCCCACAAGACATAGGAACAAGATGATGTACAATTTCTTCCAAATCCTTCGACGAATGACGACAACAATGGAAGGATCATCAAGCAGTCACTTCAGAGGAGCCACACCCTTCAAGGTATAAGTAAACTTTGATATTCCTTTATTTGAACACAATATTTATGATGATCCTCTAGATAAATGGTTGAGTCTGTACTCTAAGGGTAGTTCTTTGTCTACAATTTTTTCGACAATGAAAATATCACCTTTGCACTCCTTAAGTTTGTCCCCCATATCAAAAATTGGTGAGAAACTTATTGTGAGAAAAACTTACAAGAGGAGTCTAAATTTTTTGAGGATGATTCCACTTGAGCCTCTTTTGATCTAGATTCCTTTAAGGAACAATATTATCCTATGGGAATCTATGATGACCAATACACGAGATGGACCATGTTACACATAATTTTTTATCTCGTCATGTTCACAAACCATCTACACTTTTCCCTTGCCTTAATCCCTGAAGTGCTTGGCCAGAAGCTCCTTGGAATATGATCCCTAAGGTATTTTCCCTTTAAAAACCCTATTTTTATTAGGTGATGCACTTTTCCTTCTAGCAAGGTGCATTGCTCTCCACTGATTCACTTTGCTCCATTACAAGGTGAGTTACCAACACACATTGCTTGTGCACAGGGTGCGTCACTACCTGTACGAAGGAAAAAAAGAGAAGTTTTGAGAAGTCTCTTGAAGGAGAACCTCGTGTAGGTTTATCCCTTCCATTTAGGGTGGATTTCACTTTCCTCCCAGCTTAGTAGGATCCCACCTCCTTCTCCCTAATCCTCTACTCTTCTCCTAATCTCTTTTTTCCTATAAATGCAATCCCATCCTCATGGCTTAGGGAGATAGAATTCGAACAACCAAATGTTGGAGAAATTTATGCAAATATGATATTTGTTTTGCATATTGAGCCAAGGTTCTATTGGAGGGGTTTGCAACACCAAGGCACCATGGTTGTAATTTATCCTTCTTTGTTATTAATAAACTAATGACTTTCATTTTCCATAAATTATGTGTAATCTCATTTATAGAATTTCTCCTTGGTTATTTTCTTAGAGCTATCAAATTAACTTGTAGTTTCTATTTGTTTCTTGTTTTCTTTGAATATTTTGCAGGTTATTTCCTTCTCAGCAAATGAGACAATGAAAGATTATAGATGACAAGAACCTTCTTTTGAAAAGAAGTATAGATTCTATGTATCATCAAGTAATTTGATTGATCTAGGAAAGATTTTGCATTTCTGTCGGGTTTTTATTCTAGGTCCAAACCATTTGGACTAGAGAGACTTGTCTTTGTTCGCATTGACGAAGTGTCTTGCAACAAAATTGGTGACCATACTAGGGATCGAATTATGTAATCTATAGATCTTCTTGTTTGCCTTATTTTTTATTAGATCTGGTTTATTTGCAATTGGTAGATCTGACTGTTTAAATTTTGCTGTGTAATTTGCTTAAGTTTTCAAACCCTAAAGTCTGTTAATTAGCTTAGAAATCCTTCCTTTTTTAACTTTTTGGTCAACTGTCACACTTTCCTTTCAGATACAGTGTGCCATTGCTACCTAGCGCTCTTTACCTTTTGACAGAGTGTTGTTAGGGTTAACCTTGACTTGGGAATGAGTCAAATATGGTTTAGGTCTAGCACATATTTTTGGCCCATGCTATTTGGTGGCCAATGGTATTTTTCTTTGGTATTTGGTGTTCCATCGTATTTGGTGGCCCATGGCATTGCATGTAAGGAAGTATTTATAAGGATTGAGGAGGCTTCATTGTAAAGTGGCTTAGAGGTGAGTGGTGGCTAGCTCACCTGCCCCAGCTTGGTCAGTTTTGGTCAAGGGAGATAATAGATCTATTATGGTGGTTTTTCTCATTTTTGGGTTTTCCACGTAAACCTTATGTTCCTATCTTAAATGTGTTGCTATGTGGGTTTTATTCTCTTATTATTATTATTGTATGCTCGCTTAAAAACCTGAGAACTGGTATCAGAGCCATGGCTTAGCATATAGTTGTGTTCATCGTGTTGTACCTATTTTTTGGAATTAATTATGGGGTGCATGTTCGGTGTTACCTGAAACCCTAGCAGTATTTTTGTATTCCTAGTTAGAATGTAATTTCCTTAGGTGCTAGAAGCACAAGGGGTCCCTCTTATGCACAAATAAGGGATGTTGCATCAAGTGTGAAATGAACCACTAGGTAGGTACGAGGGTGGCAGGTGAAATCCTAGCCTAGCTTGATGTGGATCAAAGAGGTTGAGTCTTCGATTGAGGGAGGAATGTGAGATGGTTTAATCTCAGTTATGGACCAAGATTGATGAACCATGTATGCAAAGAGAATTCCTAGAGAATTGATTGTTACATCGGCTGAGGACCCATGTAATCCAATAGATGGATTTTTTTTATATGGACGTCAATGACAAAATTGGATGCAGGTACAAAAGGAGCATGGCAGAAAATGAGAAACAAAGTGAGCATGGAAAAGAAAGAGGATGAAGCAATGGAAGGTGATGGTGTATTCACCATGAAGACACATGAAAAAATTAAATGGATCAGTTTTCATTTAAATGGGCATATGGTTGTAATACCTAGTAAGGCATGCATAGCCTTGGTAACTCACTGGTAAAGTTGGGAGATAGACCTAAGTGATATGGGGTATATGTGAGATTCCTCAGTAAAACTTTGAGGGGGGTTGGTGCTTACTCCAAGTCAAGTTTAAAGGGGGTATTGTTAGGGTTAACCTTGACTCAGGAGTGAGTCAAATATGGTTTAGGTCTATCATGTTGAATTTTAATGGTTATATCATATCTAGAAAACATTTAGCATCATAACAGTATAACCATAAGCCAAAATATCACTGAAATATAGACAAGCACAACCACACAAAAAGAACACAAATATTTATCCTAGGAAAACCCTAACGGGAAAAACCCAGCAAAATCTTCCTGAATATAGATGCCCCAAAAGATAAAAGGTAAAAATCAAAAGAGTGATCCTCATTCTTCTCCAGCCATAGCTCTTTCTCTCTCTCTCTCTCATGCGCTACACAAGTGAGTGAGTGTGTCTCAAATGAGAAGCACCTCACCTCTATTTATATTCTTTCGTTCACTTAATAATTAATTCAGTTATGTAGGGTCGAGTAATCCTAATTTAATCTTGTAGGCTCGAGTAACCACAAATGGGGTACTAATGACCCGACATACAATGGAGGGGACTTCCTCATGATTCTTATTAGTTCTCTCGATTAGAAACATCGGGGTATAAATAAATACAAGTGATTCTCCCAGTAGAAACATAGGGGAGCACAAAATATACATATAGAATATTCTTCGAAGTTACAATATTTCAACACTCCCCCTTAACGAGAAGGGTATTCTACAACAACATCAACGACAACAACAGTAGTAGAAGGAGGGAATCATCAGCATCATCATCAGGGTGACACATCTATAAATCATTGGAAGCTCTTCAACATCATATAGTCTTCATCTTCAATTTTAGCAATAGCAACACTTTGACTACTCGACCGACAACATCATCATCAACACTTTTGACCTTTCGATCAGCAACAACATCTTCAGCACTTTGACTTTTCAATCAGCAACATCATCATCAGCAGCACTTTGACTCTTCTATTAACAACATCATCTCATCATACTATGATCTTTCAATCAAAAACATCATCATCATACTTCGAACTTTCGATCAGCAACATCATCGTCATACTTCGATCTTTCGATCAGCATCATCATCATCATCATACTCTGATCTTTCGCTTAGCATCATCATCATCATCATACTCTGATCTTTCGCTCAGCATCATCATCATCATCATACTCTGATATTTCAATCAGCATCATCATCGTCATCATACTCTGATCTTTCGGTCAGTACATCATAATCATCATCATACTCTGATATTTTGATTAGTACATCATCATCATCACACTCTGATCTTTCGATCAGTACATCATCATCATCATCACACTCTAATCTTTTGATCAGTACGTCATCATCATCACACTCTGATCTTTCAATCAATAACATCATCATCCGCAACAACCTGCAATCCACAACATGAAGATGAAAGTCTTCAGATCACTTTTGAACCTAAGTCCAGGGATGATAAAATCCCACAACATTCTCGGGGACCGAAGCCTCTGGCTAACTTTCTGAACTGAAGTTCAAGGATGATACAATCCTGCCACATTCTCTGGGACTAAAGCATTCATATACCTTTTTGAATTGAAGTTCAAGGATGATTCAATCCTACCACATTCTTGGGGATCGAAGCCTCTGGATAACTTTCTGAACTGAAGTTCAAGGATGATGCAATCCTACCACATTCTCGGGGACCGAAGCCTCCAGATACCTTTCTGAATGAAGCTCAAGGATGATGCAATCCTACCACATTCTCAGGGACCAAAGTCTCTGGATACCTTTCTGAACTGAAGTTTAAGGATGATGCAATCCTACCACATTCTCGAGGACCAAAGTCACCGGATCTGTTCTAAACCAAGGTTCAAGGATGATATAATCCCACCACATTCTCAAGGGATGAATTCACCAGATCCGTTGTGGACAAATATCCCAGGATGATACAATCCCTCTTCATTCTCGAGGGCCGAATTCATCAAATCACTTTAGGACAAGTGTCCAGGGATGATACAATCCCACCACATTCTCAAGGACCGAAGTCACCGGATCCATTCTGGACAAATTCCCCAGGATGATACAATCCCTTTTCATTCTCGAGGACCGAAGTCACCGAATCACTTTAGGACAAGTGTCCAGGGATGATACAATCCCATTGCAACATCACTGCTCCCCCTTTCGAGGGAGGTCTTTCCGAACAACACCAAGCTTGTCTCGAAAGTGTTCAAACTTTACCCAAGACAGAGGCTTCGTCAACACATCATTGTTGAATCATCATCTTGTAATATTATCATCTAAACCATCATCATCTACATCTTCAGTATGTGAATACTGAACTATCATCATCTATATCTCCAATATGTGAATACTGAAAGCATCATCATCTCTATCTTCAGTATAGAAATACTAAATCACCATTATCTGCATCTACAGTATGTAAATACCGTATTTCTATGTGCTTTGATGGAACACAAGGTTCTCTGTCATTTTTATACAACTCTGGTTATCACATAGAATCACTGTAGTATCCATCTCCAGGTCAAAGAGACCTGACATCAGCTTCCGAAGCCATACGGCTTCACAACTAGCAGATCAAGCTGCTATGTATGCTGCTTCAGTCGTGCTAAGTGTTGATGTATATGTAACTTTGGAATGTATTCACTTGTATTTCTTATGTATTGTAACCCGATATTTATTCTGGGATGTATTTGTAATGTACTTGAGTCATGTCATGCCCCGATGTTCCTATCGGGAGTTTCTATAATGTAAACGAGTCATGTCAAGTCAAGGTGGGTAACCCTCCTATTTTCTAAGGGTTAAAGTCCCTGCAGTTCCGAGGCACTAGGGTTATTAGACTCTCCTAGAGAAGTCGGCCCTAGTAGGGTTTAGTCATGTTAGGAATTAGTATAAATAGAGAGCTAGCCTCTCTATTTAGTACACACTCAATCACACTCAGTTGTAGCACATAGCTGAGGAAGAAGAAGACACTGGGGCAAGGAAGAAAGAGGTTACTGCTGTCGGGAGATCATCTTACCAAAGTTGGGGTTTTACTTTTGGTGCTGATTCTATCTCTGAGGAATTTGCGGGGTTTTCTCCATTTATGGTTTCCCCGAGGAAAAAAACTGTGTTCATTGTCTCTTGTGTTTGATTGATGTACTTGTTATTCTCTCAGTTAAAGATCCTAACATAATGCTATATTGAATGATAAAATCTAACATGGTATCAGAGCTAACCTGAGAAGAAGACACTGTGCAGCTGCGGGAACTAGGGCTTCCTACTTTGTGGATATCTCTCCACATATTTTCATCAAAAGAAGGTTGGAATAACTCTCCTCCTTAGGGCGCATATTTCTATCGAAGCAGAATCCAATTTGAGGTCTTTCAGTTTTGGACCCGACACTACTGCCGAAAATTAGGGCTTTCCACAGAAGAGGAATTTTTCAGTGAGCCCAAGCATGGATTGATCCCTCGTAAAAATCAAATTTAGGGATCAAGATCAAAACATTTGGTTGGACAGAACTCTAGAAAAGCAAAACCCTAATCTCCTCCTGAACCAACACTGTAGAATTTCAGCTCCAATTCTAGATCTGACATCTTGAACTGGTAAGATCTAAATATTTTGTATTTCCATTTGAGGTTCTTAGTTAAGATGTCTCATCATACCAAGCTTGATGAAAATATTGAGGGAGATGATAACTTCAGAGCCTGGAAGTATAGGATCCCCTGGTCTTGGAAGAAAATGAGTTGGACTCCTATATCAATGAGGAGGTTCCAATTCCAGAGGGAGAGGAGGCTAAGGCCTTACACAAGAAGAAGATGGTTATGGAAAAGATAATCATTGTTGATTCAATCAAGGATCACTTCATACCACAGGTGTCCTCCCTAAAGACACCTAAAGCTATGTTTGATGCCCTAACCAAATTGTTCGAAGGGAAGAACATAAACCGAAAGATGACTCTTAGAAACCAACTGAAGAATGTAAAGATCCAGAATGTTGAGACCATCCAGTCTTAGTTTACAAGGGTCTCTCAGATCAAAGAACAGCTGGAGGCAGTATATGAAGAAGTTGAGAATGCATAGATTGTGATGACCACCTTGAATGGTGTCCCTAGATCATGGGACTCCTTTATTTAAGGGATATGTGCCAGAAAGAAGTTAGTCAAGTTCAACAGACTATGGGAAGAATGCTCTCAAGAAGAAGCTCGGATAGCAACTCGAGAAGAAAAGATGGGAAGTGAAGATCAAGCCCTCACAGTTCATTCCAAGAAAAGCAAAAGAAGTTCTCATCACTCCAGAGGTAATCAATTCTATAAAAATAACCCTAGAAAATATTTATCTAGAAGCAGATGTTATACATGTGATGAAGTGGGACACTTTGCAAAATATTGTCCTAAAAGAAAAAATAAGAAAAATGGAAACAAGAGAAGACATCATGCTCATGCTGCAGAGGATGATGAACCATCCAAGAAGAGAACCAAATATGAAAGTGAAGACTATTCAAGTGATGAAGAATATGTCTTGATTTCTGCTCTCACGGGAAACATCACACACGGAAGAAATGATTGGCTTATAGACAGTGGGGCTTCCAAACACATGACAGGATTCAAAGAGTCCTTTGTGAAACTTTCAAAACATGAATCACCTCACAAGGTGAAGCTTGGAGATGACTACCAATATCCAATAAAAGCTAGTGGGGAATCCTCCTATAAGCTAGACTCTGGAAAGTGTATGAAGATGCAAGATGTATTGTTTGTACCAGGACTCAAGAAGAACCTTCTCTCCATATTTGCATTAGATGCAAAAGGCATGAGGGTTGCTTTTATAGATGGTCAAGTTATCATGTGGCCAAAAGGAAAGACTATTAATGATGCAGTAGTGATTGGGGAACAAGAAGGAGGTCTATACAAATTGAAGGGCCATCCAAAACAAGCCTTGGTCCATGACACAGTAGAGGCAAATGAAATTTGTCATAGAAGGCTTGCACATGTGCATTATAGAGCACTACCTCTTACAAGAAAAGCTGTTGAAGGTCTTCCAGAAATTCAAGCAAAACATGATGGGGTCTGCAAAGGATGTGTGAAAGGAAAGAACACAAAGAAGACATTTCCAAGCAATGAGAGTAAAGCAAAAGGAATCTTGGAAATCATTCACTTCGATGTATGCGGTCCAATGTCATCAATTTCACTAAGCGGGTATGTATAATATGTTTTTTTATTGATGACTTTTCTAGGAAGACATGGATTTACTTCATGAAGAACAAATATGAAGCATTCAACAAGTTAAAGGAATTCAAAGCATTGATCAAGAATCACACAGACAAGAAGATCAAGACCTTTTGATCAGATAATGGTGGAGAATTCACATCAAATGAATTCAAAGAGTTATGCAAAGAATCAGGGATTAAGAGGGAGTTGTCCACTCCTTATAATCCACAACAAAATGGGATTGCAGAAAGGAAGAATAGAACTATCATGGAAGCTGCAAGAGCTATGCTTCATGATCAAGATCTTCCTATGCATCTTTGGGCAAAAGCTGCCAGAACAATGGTGTATGTACAGAACTGTACTCCACACAGAGTACTCAAGAACAAGACTCCTGAAGAAGTCTTCTCTGGAAAGAAACCAGAAGTCAGCCATCTCAGAATATTCGGCTGTCCTGTGTACATACACATTCCAAAAGAGAAGAGAAAAAAACTAGATCCTTCATGAAAGAAGGGTATATTTGTGGGATACTTTGAAAACTCGAAGGCTTACAGAATATACTTCACAGGATTCAAGAAGATTGACATTAGTAGGGATGTAACATTTGACGAAGACACAACTTACAACAAATCCAAAAAGAAACCTACTGAAGAATCTGAAGAAGTAGAAGCACCCAGAATTCATGATACAACCATGAATGAAGAAGCTCGAGAAGAATATCAAGAATTTGAAGAACCACAAAGACTTGTAGATCCACCTCCAGAGAAGAATCCTCATAAGAGGAAACCTGCTTGGGTATGATAATCTATCCAAGGTGCGGAAAGATATGGGGCTCCAGAAGAGAATCACAGAGAAAGAAAGAGGACCAAATCCTGCTCCGGGTATGTAGCATTACTATGTGATTTCATCAATAAAGAACCTTCCAATTATGAAGAAGTGGCAGAATTAAAAGAATGGAAGGATGCTATGATTGAAGAGTATCAATCGATCATGAAGAATGATGTTTGGGATGTTGTCCCAAGACCAGAAGGGAATTCAGTTGTAACTTCCAAATGGATCTACAAGATCAAGCATGTTGTAGATGGTATCATAGAGAAATATAAAGCAAGATTTGTTCCTCGGGGTTTCTCCCAGAAAGAAGGAATAGATTATGAAGAAACCTTTGCACCTGTAGCTAGATACACTTCCATCATATCAATACTTTCTCTGGATGCAGTAATGAAATGGAAGATACACCAAATGGATGTCAAGACTGCTTTCTTGAATGGTGTAGTAGAAGAGGAAGTGTATGTGGAGCAGCCACTCTATTTTGAGACACATGATAGGGAGTCTCATGTATGTATATTGAAGAAAGCTGTTAGCAGGAATATTTCATCGTCTGTGGACAATAAGGTGTTCCACTGGTCTGAATGGTTCAGATCCAGAACAAATGAACGACAAAGGTTGAAAACCCTCCCTGGATGTCGTAGATACCTAGAATGTGATGCTTCGATAGTAACCCTGTGTACCTGCAATCAAATTAAACACGCAAACACATCAAAGCTTCCAAAATATAATCTACTGATCCATGTTAGTGACTAAGGAATCTAACAACATATACATGTGAAATCAAACAACAACAGTAATGTGGGACAGAAATCAGCTTTGAATTAAGATAAAATGGAGAAGTTTACAGCCAATTAAGCCTTAGTGTTGGCATGCATCTCCATGAAACCAAACACTTTCATCCCCATAAGCTCCAACTTTGATCTCTATGCTCTCCAATGGCTTGGGCCAAGTGATCAATCCAACAACATAACAATACTTCAATGGTTCTCCCCTCAACCATGGACATGAGCTCATATTTATAAGGCTCAATGGATAGGAATGGTTGAGAGATTTGTGGATGAGGTGGCCTCTAAGATCCTATGATGGGGTATCTCAAGCTCAACTGACCCACAATGATAGGGATAAGGGAGGACACAAGGCTCATGATCTAGAAGCCTCGAGAATCCTCTCTTTTTCCCCTTTTACCCAGGGTATCGTGTTTCTCCTCTTATGACAGAGCGGTTCATGTAAGAACCGCTTATGGACCAAGGGCAACAGGCAATGGCACCGCTTATGGAAAATAGCAGAAAGGCAGTGTGAGCAAGGAAACGCTCATGGCTAACAAAGAAAGTGTGGTGCTGAGAATTTTTATGTAGAATTGACAGACAGCATGGGTTTCCACTCCAAGTGCTAGGATTAAGGGCAATTTGGCATGTCAAAGGTCTTATCACATGATGATGACAGGATTTTGGTATAACAGGATGCCCCCCAAAGCATGAGTCTTAGAGGGATATGATAAACGAGATATTTGAGAGAACAAGTCGTTGCTATGAAGTGAAAATGTCAGCTCGATCGGAGCATGTTGTCAAGTAGGCATCTGTAGTACATCAGTATGTTGACTCATAGACACAAGTAACCAACTCATGGCTATAGACCAATACAAGGCAGATCCATGAGAGGAATAAACAAGCATGGCTACTAGAATATAGTGTAGATCCATGTGATAGAGGACTCAAACTTGGACATAGCTACCAGATATACAATGTATATCTATGTCATACAGACACAAATTTGAGCATACCATGACTATACAATTGTGGATCCATGCTAGATATACAAAACTCCATCGCAACCTAGGGAAAAGCAATGAGCGCTTTAAACAAATACCCAGGGTCTTCGTCTTGCCTTCCACAAATTATGATTCTATCCAAGTGATTACAATGATTTGAAGTCGAACATGGTAGAAACCACTTGATTACCGGCCAATGATGTGAACCGTTAACAAGTGTTGGGGAGATCACCATTAATGTCAATGATTCCCAAGGTACTCTAGTACAATCTACTGAGTGCAAATAGATTTCTTGATGTTGAACACCCAGTCAATTCCATCGATCAAAGGTCAATGATGTGAACCTATGTCGAGAGCGAGAGAATCTGTCATTAAGGCATACAGATCTCAAGGTACCAAATATTGTTTCTAAGACTATTTCCCAGATAATGAGCTGATGTTGATGGGAAAAGTCTCGTCGAAGGAGGGCCATGATGAGTCCCACATCGACGACACGAAACTCGAAACATAGTTCTGGAATGATGTGAATGTAGTAACCATAAGACTCACTAAAAAATATTGACACAAAAGACTGTGTAGACTGCAGAGGTAAAAATTCTTCAAATCCCCTTTGAACATTGGGCGGCACGACAAAAAGACTTGGTAGCATGACTGAACGGGACAAACATGCAGTGCAATAGTGGACAATGCATTCTTTTGAAAGACTCAAAGGAGTGATATGACTCATGAAAGTGGATTTTCGCGGAGATCAGCTGAATACCCAATTGGCTGACATGATGTGCAGACAAGTGCCATGTTCAAAGGTAACGACAAACTACTGCCATTTATTTGCAAAAATGATTCCCTTCCCATTTTCCCCATCATTATCGATGAGTGCCTCTTTTTGGTTTTACGAGTTCAAAGAGGGTAACAAACACTCGATATAGCTTGTCCGAAGACAAGTCCAGACTCATATGTTTTACGAACCTAAGAGAGGAGGGGTTCGTTCCCAAAACGGGTCTTTCAATGTTTAATTTAACGAGTCCAATGAAAGAAAAATCGATATCGTTCATGTTTAGAGAGTCTAAATGATTATCGAAGAAGACTCCAAAGGGGTCCTTTTTCATATGATTTAGTCCCTAAGGCCCGAAAAAGTGTAAAATCATACCTTAGAGAACTCTTCCAGTTATGATTGGCTGGAGTGTCCCTTTTTCGTAAATAGTCTGTCCGAACCGAAAAAGAGATAACCTACCATCGGAGAGACGACTCTTCAAATAATTTAACGAGCGTGAAGAAGACAATATCGCTCGACAATCTTTTCACATTTTAAGAGTTTGAAAAGAGTTTAAAGAAGACTCTATTAAACTTTTTCATGTTTGAATCCAGAGCATGAAAAAGTAACA
Source organism: Pseudotsuga menziesii (assembly GCA_001517045.1). NCBI lineage: Eukaryota > Viridiplantae > Streptophyta > Pinopsida > Pinales > Pinaceae > Pseudotsuga > Pseudotsuga menziesii. The sequence continues at coordinate 284,773 of LPNX010118803.1, forward strand.
AACTAAGCTCAAACCACTTTTCATGTTTTAACCAGAGCACGAAAAATGAAAAGTAAGCTCAACACCATCTTACTGTTTTTAACAAGCTCGAAGATCAGTTGAAAGAATGCTTAGGGATTGGTTTCATTTTTATGTAAGCTTGAAACCAATGGGTAAACTATGCTTGAAAAATCCCATTAACATGATATGCAGAGGTTGGAATCTTGCCCCTAGCATGATTGCTAGCGAAGCTTACCCCTAGCATGGTTGCTAAGGGCTCGACATGCCCCCCAAGCTTCGTTTCATCTGACAATTGTTCTTCCATACCTAAAACCTGGTTACTAATGTGAAAATGTTCACCAGGGGGGTAGGAAGAATGAGAATCAGGAAAGTGAAAAGAAGGTTCGAGTTCTAACACTAAAGGGAAGACTCGAATCAAGGGAAGGGGATCTGTTTCATTTTTACACAATCTTGAAACAGAAGGTAACTTTGCTTGGAACATGGTTTCATTTTTATGCAAGCTTGAAACTAGAAGGTAAACTATGCTTAAGGAAACCTACTTCATTTTTTAACGAGCTTGAAATAGAAAATGAACTATGCTCAAGAATGATTTCATTTTTATGCAAGCTTGAAACCAAAAGGTAAACTATGCTTGAGGAGATCCATTTCATTTTTTAACGAGCTTGACATAGAATGGGAACTTTGCTCAGGGAAAACTGACATGATGGTCAGTTGCTATTTCATTTTTTAATGAGCTTGACATAGAATGGGAACTTTTCTCAGGGGCATATGTTTCATTTTTTAACGAGCTTGACACAGAATGGGAACTTTGCTCAAGGAAAACTGACATGATGGTCAGAACTTGACATGATGGTCAGGTTCTATTTCATTTTTTAACGATCTTGACATAGAATGGGAACTTTGCTCAGGGGCCTCTGTTTCATTTTTTAACAAGATTGACACAGAATGGGAACTTTGCTCAACACATGGTTTCATTTTTATGCAAGCTTGAAACCAAAAGGTAAACTATGCTTAAGGAGTGGCTTTATTTTTTAACGATCTTGAAACCAAAAGTAAACTATGCTCTAGACATGGTTTTACTTTTATGCAAGCTTGAAACCAAAAGTGTAAACTATACTTAAGGAGTGGTTTTATTTTTTAATGAGCTTGAAACCAAAATTAAACTATGCTCTAGGACTTGTTCCTACCCAAAATTATATCCAGAGGTTGGTAGGTTGCCCCCATTTCATAAAAGCTAGCAAGTTAGCTCCATTATGATGTCCATAGACTAGAGCCATGCCCCCCAATTTACCTATGATGGGAAGAAGCTAAGTAGAAGAAGGGGAAGGAATCATAAGAACATGCGGCACATTCAGGGCAGTCTGATTACTAGGAGTGATGAGATGGTCAGGTGTAACAAAAGAAAGCTAATCAATGGTCACAATATTCCCATCACGGGGAAAATCCATAACTCTAAAGAGTGTGGACATAACAACCTTCATGGGATAAACATAATCACATCCAGGGAGGAGATTGAAATCTAAAGGACCTTGGACCACCATAACATCAATACAGACAGTTTTCCCTCCTAATGTAATAGGAAAACAAAGAAGGGTCCCTAAAGGTGAGGTAGGCATGCGATTAAAAGATAGTATCTGATCGGTGCCTGCAACAAGCTAAGGAGAACCTAAATCTTTCCAAGTAGTTGAGGATAGAATACTAACAGAAGCCCCTTTGTCAACAATAGTATGAAGTATATGCCTAGCAGTAAAATTCACAATTATCTGGAAAGGAATACTCGAATGAAGACGAGACTCTGTTAGGTTACTCCAGTTAAAGGAAATAACCTCACTACTTGGAGAGGGTTCTGTTGAAATAGACAAAATTTCCTCTTGTCGAGAACAATCAGAATGAAGCATAAAAACTTCAACGGGATTCATTTCATTCTCTGCTGGAAGAGAAGAACAAGATGAAGATTTGGTCAAAGAGACTACTTCAGTCTTAACACTCTCTGATGAAAGAGTGGGATAGAGTGGAGATGAGATCGACTCGACCACTTTAACTTCACTCTTCGAAGGAAGAGTGGGATCAACCACAGATAAATCTGAATCGACCACTTGGTCAACCAGTGGGGGATCGAGGGATAATTTACTATCACTTGTTGGAATGACATGTTGATGATCAATAATATTTTCCAACCAACGTGAAGCTTCATCCATGCTTGGACAAAGAAAAGTACGATGCATAGCCTTGCATATCAAACAAGGATACAAGACTTTACCCTTATGACCTTTTACCAATGGGTCACTAGTTGAGGGAGTATCATCAACATGATGATCAGAGGTTGATGACATTGACGGTTCATATCTTTTATACCACTCTTCTTATACATGGGAGAGACCGGGACACTCCTTAAGAAGGTGGTCCCCCTTGCAAAGCTTACAAGGGAACTTTGGTTTTTTGGGTGTTCTCTTAGAACGGGCACCATCAAGAGTAGATGGTTGTTTCTTTTTCTCTTTCTTATCCTTCTTCTTTTTACCTTTCCCTTTCTTCTTCTTCTTATCCGCATGACTACTAATCATAGAGATTTGGTCAAGCGAAGAAGAAGAAATGGATGAAGCAACAACCGACGAAGAAGGAGCGGGATTAGGTTGAGGTCGATCCTCTCCCAAAGGAGAGGTGACATTTGAGACATTAGGTGTAACAGGAATTACTAGATTAAACAGCCAGACCGGTAATCCTATAGTTAATCCAGGAAGATTTAGAGTGGAAATAAAGGGAGGACCAATACCTTCACTTGGAGGGAATACAAAAGTTACACCTTGGAAAGGGACCTCTTGAGTGGTACTCCCAGATGAGGATGCCATCTCTAAACTCTCTAATAACCCCCTAACTACCATGCACAAGAAAGTACTACTCAAACTAAAAGCAACAAGCAAACATGTGAAAGGAGTGGATAAGAGTCACGAACCTCACAGGACAGGCCAAAAGGATAACTCAGATGGTTTGAGGATTCCTAAAAGGGTCTCCCGATATACGCTAGGTATGTGGGAGCTCAAATCAGTAGTAGTATTATCTAATGCATAACCGTTCACAAGGGGCCTTTCTATATACAATCGAGTACGTGAAGTACCTTTCTATATACCTCAAGGGTATGTGAAATGTCATTCGATATACCGATGGTACGTGGAAGAATCACGCGAGTCCTAGGATGTAATGTGGACAAGTAACAACAAATCCTACAATTAACGACGCCCGAACACATCTCTAACTTATCACTCAAATTGCTAAAAGTTTTAACCTAGGACTACCATTAATTTTATCTTGTGCATTTAGGTGGAACCATGGAGTGAAAACTTGAAATTAAAGAAGATGCACACTGATCTATATGATAATGCAATTTTTCCTCTTCAATGAAATTCTACCTAAGAGAGGAAGAGAGATTTACTTTTCTTCCCAAAAAATGCACACCCAAATGCAAATGCAATTCTATCTTTTCAAACGAAAAGGGAAATACCAATGCACCCCAACAATCTTCAAGGAAAATAAAAAAGAGATGTAGAGAACATCGAACATAAATAAACCAAAGATGTTTCCTATCTTTTCATGCTTGAAAAAGACGCATAAAACTTACTGGAAAGATGATTTCACTAACGTTTCCAAACAAATCTAACTCTAATGCACGCAAAGTTGAAAATAGATGTTTCTTCTCAATGAAAGTAAGATCTAGAATTTCAAAAACAACCATGCACAAAACAAGAAGAAAATTGTTCAACAAACTTGCGAATAAAGCAAAAGAGAGAAAACTAAAACTTCTCTTTGAAACAGACAAGGAAATGAAGAACCAATCTTTCCTACCAAGCACTGAAAAAATAAGCATACAAAAGGAAACAAGAATCACCCCAAGCAAAGAAAGACTCAAAACAACATGGATCACTCATGCATTCCAAGTCCAAAACAAACCAAGGCATACACATGAAAATGAAATGTATATTTCCAATTCCAATGAATAATATCTACAAAAAAGAGCAAGAGGTTTCAAGCAAAGAAAATAATGTAAAATCTAATGCAAGAAACATAAACTCTCTTTGAATGCAAAAAGAATACAACAATCAAAGCGACTACAGAATATACAATTCATGGCCCCTCTCGGCCATGAGGGAGCATTTTTTTTCAAAAATACACTTCATTTTCATAAAAAAGTAAGTAAAAAACACACAAAAAATCAAAATACAGAGTCTGGAACAGGGCCTACCTGGAACCACGCAGATGAAGCTACTGACAGGTGGTTTTGAGGTAGAGCTGCTTCTTGCTCACTGGATTCAGGTGGTGGCACTGCGTATTGCTACCTGGACTCAGGTGGTGGCACCTCTCCTTACCAACAGAACATGTGCAGTTCCCTGTGTAAATCCAAAACATCAAGGAGAACGACAGATCAAGTCAAAAAAAGACCAAATCAAGGTAAAAAATGATAGATTGAGAATAAAAAAGAGCATAAAACATCAAAAATAATTCAGATCTAGATAGATCTGGAACTTTCAAACCAAAATCTACTGAGTCAGATAGCAGATCTGACTGAAGAGAGTTGGAGAAGGAGCCTGGATTCGGACAAGAGTTGAAGAACTAAGGAAGATCAGATCAACTGATATGTATATTCATTCCCCAGCAGATTCGCCAGATTTGTAACAAGAATATTTCACCTTCTGCGGATAGTAAGGTGTTCCACTGGTCTGAATGGTTCAGATCCAGAACAAATGAACGACAAAGGTTGAAAACCCTCCCTGGACGTCGTAGATACCTGGAATGTGATGCTTCGATAGTAATGCTATGTACCTACAATCAAATTAAACACACAAACACATCAAAGCTGCCAGAATATAATCTACTGATCCATGTTAGTGACTAAGGAATCTAACAACATATACATGTGAAATCAAACAAAAACAATAATGTGGGACGAAAATCAGCTTTGCATTAAGATAAAATGGAGAAGTTTACAACCAATTAATCCTTATTGTTGACATACATATCCATGAAACCAAACACTTTCATCCCCATAAGCTACAACTTTTCTCTCTATTCTCTCCAATGGCTTGGGCCAAGTGATCAATCCAACAGCATAACAATACTTCAATGGTTCTCCCCTCAACCATGGACATGAGCTCATATTTATAAGGCTCAATGGATAGGAATGGTTGAGATATTTGTGGATGAGGTGGCCTCTAAGATCCTATGATGGGTGATCTCAAGCTCAACTGACCCACAATGATAGGGATAAGGGAGGACACGAGGCACATGATCTAGAAGCCTCGAAAATCCTCTCTTTTTCCCCTTTTACCGAGGGTACCGTGTTTCTCCTCTTATGACAGAGCGGTTTAGGTAAGAACCGCTTATGGACCAAGGGCAACAGGCGGTGGCACCGCTTATGGAAAATAGCAAAAAGGCAGTGCGAGCAAGGAACCGCTCATGGATAATAGGGAAAGCACGATGCTGAGCATTTTTATGTAGAATTGACAGATAGCATGGGTTTCCACTCCAAGTGCTGGGATTAAGGGAAAGTAGGCATGTAAAAGGTCTTATCACATGATGATGATAGGATTTTGGTATAACAAAGCCCTGTACGGTTTGAAACAGAAACCCAGGACATGGTATGGTAGAATTGATAGCTTTCTATCGAGTTTGGGATTTACTAAGAGTAAAGCAGATTCCAACCTTTACTACAAGGTTGAAGGTGGAAACCCAGTGATGCTCCTACTATACGTAGATGGTCTATTTGTAACAGGTATGGATAGGTTCATTGCTGATACGAAGAGAAAGCTTGCTGTCGAGTTCGAAATGAAGGACTTGGGTATGATGCATTATTTTCTAGGTACGGAGGTGTGGCAGAGTGCAGATGGGATTTCCCTAAGACAAGGGAAATATACGATAGAGATCCTGAAGATATTCGGGATGATGGATTGCAAGGCCATGACCACACCTATGGCATCGAACCTGAAGCTATTGAGTGATGCTTCATCAGAAGCGGTTGATGCCACGATGTATTGTCAGATGATTGGGTCCTTGATGTACCTGACAAACACAAGACCAGATATTTGCTTTGCTGTGAACACCTTGATCCAGTTCTTAACAGATCTGAGACATGTTCACTTGATTGTTGCAAATCATATTCTGAGATACCTGAGAGGTACGGTTCATTATGGGCTCAAGTATGATGCGAATCAAAAGATTAACCTGCAGGGTTATGTTGATTTAGATTGGGCAGACAGCACCATTGATAGGAATAGCACTTCAGGGTATTGCTTCAGTATGGGATCAGGTGTGATCTCTTGGTTTAGCAGGAGGCAATCCTGTGTGGCACTGAGTACAGTTGAAGTAGAGTATGTCACAGTTTGTTCATCTAGTTGTGAGGTAGTATGGCTCAGGAAGCTACTGTCTGATTTATTTGATCTCCAGTTGGATGCTACTTGTATACATTGTGACAACCACAGTTGTGTGAAGTTGTCAAAGAACCCAGTGTTCCATGTCATCTATGAGTGCTGAGCTATTCTGATATGACTGTAGGATTGGTTCCTACATGATCGGATATAAGGGCTATTTCCATTCTTGGAATGGAGCTTCCTGGTGAGTTACCAGGAATACTTGGTCTTGGACTGAGAGCCTTTCTGATACGATTGTAAGATGTAGTCTTACATGATCATATGTCAGCGCATGGCCATTCTGATGTGATTGAGGGATGTGTTCCCACTTGATCAGATATAAGGGTTGTTGCCATTCTGTCATGGTGAGAGGATTACTTCCTTCCATGTCAGATGTGAGTGCTGGCCATTCTGATGTGACTGTAGGATTAGTTCCTACATGATCATATGTAAGGGCTACCACCTTTTTGACGAGTAGGTTAGATGTGAGTGCTAGCCATTCTGATGTAGGATTAGTTCCTACATAATCAGATGTAAGGGCTATTGCCTTTCTGACGAGTAGGTCAGATGTGAGTGTTGGCCATTCTAATGTGACTGTAGGACTAGTTCCTACATGATCAGATGTAAAGGCTACCACCTTTTTGACGAGTAGGTGAGATGTGAGTGATGTCCATTCTGACGAGTAGGTCAGATGTAAGGGCTACTGCCATTCTCTGAATGGAGGCACCTGGTCAGTTACCAGGAACCCTCAGTCTAGGACTGAGTGCCTTTCTGACGAGTCAAGGTTAGATGTAAGTGTTGTTCCTTTCTAGTGAGTCAAGGTCAGATGTGAGTGCTGGCCATTCTGACTTAGGGTCAGATATAAGGGCTACCAAAGACCTACAAGGAGGTAGGCCTACAACTAGCATGAAAAAGGGTTGGCTCTATAGAACTTCCAGTGACGAGAAGAATCATGAGATAGCACATATCATGATGATCCAGATCGAGCTATGATTCAGATCCAGTTATGATATCTCCGAGATGATCCAGATCGAGTGATGATCCAGATCCAGCAGTGATGATCTAGATCGAGTGATGATCCAGATACATCCAGTGATGATGATCCATATCCAGTGATGATGATCCATATCCAGTGATGATCCAGATCCAGATGAATATGACGAGAACTTGACGATGACTCAGATGATACAGAGAAGAAGACCTGTGCTGAAAATTGTGTCAAGAGAATACCTTCCTAGTTAAGAGGGAGTGTTGATGTATATGTAACTTTAGAATGTATTAACTTGTATTTCTTATGTATTGTAAAATGATATTTATGTCCAGGATGTATTTGTAATTTACTTGAGTCATGTCATGCCTCGATGTTCCTATTGAGAGTTTCTATAATGTAAACAAGTCATGTCACCTCAAGGTGGGTAACCCTCCTATTGTATAAGGGTTAAAGTCCACGCAGTTCTGGGGCACTAGGGTTATTAGACTCTCCTAGAGGAGTTGTCCCTAGTAGGGTTTAGTCATGTCGGGAATTAGTATAAATAGAGAGCTAGCCTCTCTATTTAGTACACACTCACTCACACTTAGTTGTAGCGCATAGCTGAGGAAGAAGAAGACATTGGGGCAAGGAAGAAAGAGGTTACTGCTGTCGGGAGATCATCTTACTATTTTGGGGTTTTACTTTTGGTGTTGATTCTATCTCTGAGGAAGTTGTGGGGTTTTCTCCATTTATGGTTTCCTCGAGGAAAAACACGGTGTTCATTGTCTCTTGTGTTTGATTGAAGTACTTGTTATTATCTCAGTTAAAGATCCTAACATAATGCTAGCTTGAATGATAAAATCTAACACCAAGAGCAACACTAGATTGTTTCCTGCTAAACCATGAACTCAGAGCAGACCCCAGACAATAACATCCACCTTATGTTCTTCTTCTGTCTAAGACACTTCCAACGCAATCTGCATTTGTATAGTCATATAATCTGTAATCATGGTTTTCGTCATAGTATAGATCAAATTCTATAGTCCCTTTCAGATATCTCATCACATGCTTTGCGGCTATCAGGTGAACCCGTCTAGGTTGAACTAGATATTAACTCAAGGTTTTCACAGCAAAACAAATGTTTCATCTGGTATTTGTTAGATACATCAATGACCCAATAATCTGTCTGTATTGAGTCACATCCACTAACTCTGATGAGTCATAAGCTAACAAATTATGGTTGGAATCCATGGGTGTGGCCATGGATTTTCATTCCAGCATATCAAATATTTTCAAAAAATTCCACTGCATACTTTCCCTGATTGAGAAAGATTCCTTCTGACTTCCGCCGTACTTCTAGGCCTAGGAAATAATGCATTAGACCGAGGTCTTTCATCTCAAATTCTTCAGCGAGCTTCTTCTTGCATTCTACAATCTATTTATCATTCCCTGTCAAAATAGATCATACACATATAGTAATAGTATGATAGGTTCATCTTCTATAACCTTGAATTAAAGATTAGGATCGACTTTCATCAGGAAACTATCTATCCTTCTGTACCAAGCTCTAGGAGCTTGCTTCAGGTCATACATGGCCTTCTTCATCTTGCATACGTGAGTCCTCCTATCTTCAACTTCAAATCCTTGTGGTTTTTCTATGTATACTTCTTCTTCAATCACACCATTCAGGAAGTTCATCTTTACATCCATTTAGTGTAAGTTCCACTTCATCATGAAAGCAAGTACAATGATAGTTCTGAAGGTAGTGTATCTTGCTTCCTGGAGAAAGTGTCTCTTCATAACTAATTTTCTTTCTCTGAGAGAATCTTCTAGACACAAATATTTCCTTCCATTAGCAACATGTTTTGTCTTGCAATTCCACTTGGAAGATACCACGCTCTTTCTTTCTGGTTTGGTTACTATATCCCAAAACATCATTCCGGTATTCTTCCATCATCCTGTTAGGTCATCGACATATCTTAGTCTTCTGTATTCAACCTTGAAGGTTGGAACCCACTTTACTCTTGGTAAACTCTCAATCCATCAAGAAGTTGTCCATCATGTCGTACTATGTTGAACTCAGATATCTTTTGTAGTCACTCCCCTTGAAGCAGAGCATCATCTTCCCTCTCCATTTTGTACAGGTGGTTCTCTACTTGATATATACTTCTAGTGGGTCTAGTCAATAGAGTATGTCATGTCATAGTATATTCTTTCTGAGGAAAACCAAGAAACCTTTCTTTGTACACTTGTTCTTGTAGATCCATATGGAAGATACTACAGACTTCCCTTCAGGTCTCGAAACCATATCATAGACATCATTCCCCATGATCGACTGTTACTATTTGATCATAACTTCTTCCATAGGCGGAAAGGTTAGCATCAATGATGTCACCCGACTGTGTTACACAACTAGAGTGTATTTGAGGCCTCTTACTTTGGTTTGGAAGTCCCACCATTCTTTTCTTCATCTTGATTTATCTCTCGTACCCATGGTGGTCTTCATCCTTCGAGGTGGATCTACCGCTCTCTGAAGCTCTTTCTTCCGTCATGGTGTCTTTGACCCTGGGAGCTTCAGATTCATGTTTATTGGAGTGAATATTGAATTTTCATCACTTATTCTTCGGAACAAGTCTCATCCTTATTTTCTTGTAGGAGGTTGTACAGGACCTTTCCTACAAGTCAAATGCACCAATTGCATGGTTAGAACCATTTCATAGAACATATGCATAACAAAAAATTCTTATGCATCATGTAAATGTTTAGCCAATATAACATTCATCCATATCTCATGAAAACTTTCTAGATGCCTTCCATCTCTACCATGACATCATTGATATTGTGCACTAATCCAATATGTCAGCAAGGAGGTTTCATTCTACATAAGTAGCAATAGAGAGTTGTATAGCACCATGAGCTACATACCCATCACATGCATATTAGTAGTATATTGTCATTAATGCAAACATTCTATCATGCATAAAACATCAATTGAATATAATCAAATGCATAGCAACACAGTATCATGAAATGAAAATTGAATACTTATCTTTTATTCGTTTCGTGGGCAGACTCCTTCTTGATCCTTCTGCTTCATCATCTTCTTCATTCATGACATTATCATTTCTTATCCAAATGCTAAAATGGATAAGAGGTTCTTCAAGAATTGAGTTCTTCATATTCTCCATTGCTTGAGGGATCTTCTTTGAATCGTGAGCGCTTGATCTTCAGTTTCTCCCATCTTCTCTTCTCTTATTATGAGTTGAGTTTCTTCTTGTGTAAGGATTTAGCCTCATCTTAATCTGGAACTGGAACCTCTCTGCTTATGTAGGTGTCGAATTCATTTTCTTCAAGAACTAGTGAAATCCTATGCTTCCATGCTCAGAAGTTTTCAGCTTAACCAAGCTTGTCATCAAGTTGGGGTGCTAGGTCATTTTGAAATGAGAACCTCAAATGTAAATGGAAAAAGATTAGATCTTGCAGGTTTGAGGTGTTAGTCCTGGTTCCAGATCTGGCTGATCTCGGATTTGTTAGAGAAACCCTAATTTTTAAAACCTAGAATATTTTAGATCTGATTGGATAGAAAAATGTGCCCCCTGAAGGATATCTGAGCAGCATATTCATTTTCCCAAAACTATGATCAGAATTTCAAAATATCTGATGCCCTAGTTTTCTTCAGTTTCTTCTGTAGAATTCCTGATATTTTTTATGCGGTATCTCTAACATTACGACCCCTATGTGTCTAAAATTTTGTATTGAGGTAGCCTCACATTTCCTATTTCCAACACTACAAGTTAGCGCAGAATTGGTTTTACCAATTGGAACTTATGTGTGTTTTCCCAAGGTGGCTCATTTCAGGACTTTTCAGAAGATCGAACGTGTACAGAATTCCACGTGTCACTGTTTCATCTTCAGGGTCTGAAATTCTTACCACAGAAACTAAAGTCCATGCAATTTTTGGAACATCTTTCTAAATTCCATTTGGACCTTTGTAGCCCGAGATATAACAATTCTCCCCAGGTGTCCTATTTAGGGATGAATCCTGGGAGAGGCTGGAACCCTAACTTGGAGGAATCATATATCCTATAATATAGCGAATCAGACTCTAAAACTTGGACATAGTGTAAATAAGAAATTTATCTTCGACCTATGAAAATTTAGGCACCTGATCCTTCTCCAATATTGAGATATAGTGAATCTACCAAAACTATCAGTTTCTATATTTTAGGGTTTTTCAGGCCCGGGGTCAAACTGGGGTTTGACTTTCCCGGAGTTTCACCCAACCAAAAATCTAAACCCAGGTCTCTAAAATTCGATTTTGATGAGGAGAATCCTATTCTGGGCTCACTCAAAAATTCCTCTTCTGTAAAAAGCCCTAATTTCCTGCAGCAAAAACTAAAAATGCCCTGAATCAAATTTTGCTTCGACATAAAGATGCGCCCTTCAATGGAGACTCAGTCTAGCCTTATTTTGTTGATGGATTGTGGAGAGAGACCCAAAAAAATAAGAATCCCTAGCTTCTGTAGCTGCATAGTGTCTTCTTTTAGGGTGGCTCTGATACCATGTTGAATTTTAATGGTTATATTAGATCTTAAAATATTTAGCATCATAACAGCATAACCATAAGCCAAAAGATCACTAAAATATAGACAAGCACAACCACACAAAAAGAACACAAATATTTATCATGGGAAAACCCTAATGGGAAAAAACTAGCAAAAGCTTCCTCAATATAGATGCCCCAAAAGATAAAAGGTAAAAATCAAAAGACTGATCCTCCTCCTTCTCTTGCTACTGCTCTTTCTCCCTCTCTCATGCACTACACAAGTCAGTGTGTGTGTCTCAAATGAGAAGCACCTCACCTCTATTTATATTCTTTCATTCACTTAATAATTAATTCAGTTATGTAGGCTTGAGTAATCCTAATTTAATCTTGTAGGCTCAAGTAACCACAACTGGGGTACTAATGATCCGACTTACAACAGAGGGGACTTCCTCATGACTCTTATTAGTTCTCTCGATTAGAAACATCAGGGTATAAAGAAATGCAAGTGATTCTCTCGGTAGGAACATCGGGGACCACAAAATATACATATAGAATATTCTTCGAAGTCACAATATTTCAACATAGCACATATTTTTGGCCCATGGTATTTGGTGTCCAACGGTAATTTTATTTGGTATTTTGGTGTTCCATGGTATTTGGTGTCCCGTGGTATTGCATGTAAGGAAGTCTTTATAAGGCTTAATGAGGATTCATTGTAAAGTGGCCTAGAGGTGAGTGGTGGCTAGCTCACTTGGTATGGCTTGGTTGGTTTTTGTTAAGGGAGATAACAGATCTATTTTGGTGTTTTTCCTCGATTTTGGGTTTTCCACATAAACATTGTGTGTCTATATCAAATGTATTGCTATGTGGGTGTTATTCTGTCGTTATTATTATTGTATGCTCGCTTAAAAACCTGAGAAGTGTGTCACTGTAGAACTTTTCCCTTTATCAAGTTATGTCACTCTAGATCGACACTCTAGTGTGTACTTGCACCATGCATCACCCTATTGAATTTAAGTATAATTTCTTCCTAGACCTATTAATGATTTATTGTTTGGTTTGTTACTAAACATATAGAGTGATTTCTGCTCTCTGTATCTGTTTATTCAGTTGTTTTGCTTATTAATTGTTTCGTTTATTGTGGAAATTTGAGTTTCAAATTATTAAGTGATTGAATTGCTCTTTCCATTAGATATTTATGTCATTAAATATGATTTTAAATTGATTTGCAAATAGAAGATCTGGAAGCTTTGGATGATCCATTTACTCTCTTATTTTATTGTCCTAAGTAGGTTAGTTGTTGTGTTCTTTTGAAGGCTTTTTTTATCATATTTGAATCCAAAAGTAGTGAATGTTATGAAAGTTGTTCTTTTTGTGAAGAAGGATCCCCGTGTTATTTTTTTAAACCAATGTTTTGGACTAGAAAATAATTGAGTCCATCATCGGGGAAAAAAATCAAAACATGAGAAAGCTTAGATTAAGAGGGGAAAATTTATAGACAGCCCTTGACTTTCTGAAGCATTGCAGAAACAATAATATCATCCCTTGCTTTGCTAGATGTAACCACAAGCTTCTGAATTCAAGGAATAAATATGTGTTTGGCAGGCTCAGCCTCTCCTTGGTTAGGAATGAGATTAAAAGGGTTCGCAGAAGCCTTGTTAAAACAACTGAAAAATTGCTTAGTCTACATCTTGATCTCTCAAAGAAATAATAATTTAAATAAAGATGACGGTTTAAAGTTAAGTAATACCTGGAAAACATTGATTAATAAAATTAAAGGAAATTGGAAAAGATAGGCTAGTTTCAATTTCCTAATCTTCCCCGGCCATCTATTTATTGCTTAGAATCCATTCATCCTTCATTGCTTTCTCATGTTATGAGTTTTCTCCCTAACGATGGACTCAATTATTTGGTAGTCCAAAACGTTGGTTTCAAAAACGAACTCAGGGATCCTTCTTCACAAATTATTTCCATGTGATAATGACCTCTTTGATTTCTACAATTAAATCCCTCCATGGAAGGGATTTGGCATCTACCTTAGTTCTCTTTGGAAAGTTTATATTAAGAAGGGAAAAATTATTGGCATACCTTGATTTTCTAAAGCATTGCAAAAACAATAATATCATTCATTTCTTTTCTATATGTAACCACAAGCTTCTGAATTCAAGGAATAAATATACATTTGACAGGCTCAGGCTCTCCTTGGTTAGAAATGAGATTAAAAGGGTTCGGGCCAGCCTTGTTAAAATAGCGGAAAAATTGCTCAATCTACATCTCAATCTCTCAAAGAAATAATATTAATTTAAATAAAGATGACGCTTTAAAGTTAAGTAATATTACTTGGAAACCTTTGATTAAAAAATTAAACGGAATTGGAAATGATAGGTCAGTTTCATTTTCCTAATCATCCTCGACCATCTATTTATTGCAAAGAAACCCTTCATCCTTCATTACTTTCTCATGTTTTGACGAGTTTGTTCCTATTGACATCATCACATCATCTAGGGATTAGACTTAGAAACTAGTCATTAACTTGGATCTTGCATGCCTCAATGGTAGTTTTCCTCACTTTTGATAGTATGTTTACATCATTGATATTTGATCGAACGATTTTGTGGATGTTCAACTCCAGCTCATATATTCACATTTATCAGAATGTACTAGGATACCTTGGGGATTATTATCATCATCGGTGATTTCCCTCGCACTTATTAACAATTGACATTATTGACCAGTAATCAAGTGGTTTATACAATGTTCGACTTTAGTTCCTTTCTTCACATGGATAGAATCGTATCGTTGTGGGTTCGGGTTGAAAACCCTAAGGATTTTTTATGTACTTTACCCATGTTGCAATGGAGATGTTATTAATGTGTTGTCACACTGATCCACTTTGTATTGGTCGTGGTTGCATTATTATTTCATCATGTATCTACTTTGTATTTGTGTATCCATGATTTTTCCATAGTTATTTTAGGCACAGATCCACATTGTATGTTGGTGGTTGTATCTTGTTTCAGTACTTTCATGGATTTACAGTGTATTGGTCGGCATCCATGTTGTGAGTTAGTGGGATGATAAATTATTGTACTATGAGAAATTCATTGTTTGTTGTTGATAAGTTTTTAACCAATGGTTCCTTGCTTGGATTCTTTATGCTTTATTTATCAAAGTATTTTACCCATCCCATTACTCTAACTTCATACTTTGGGGGGGAATCTATTACACGAATTTTTTTTCCCTCCTCGTAATAACGAAACATGTACATATTTCTAGTGCAGGGGGGATCAACCACATCCAACCCAAACAACACCTCCAGGATCTGGTGGCTCCTACACTTAGCAGGATTCCAAATTTAGCCCTCGGCCAAATTTCGCTCTAAAATTGCCTCCCCGCAATTCTTCTTCTGCAACAGGGTTTCTGCAAAACTGTTTCGCAACATGCCTTTCTACCACAGAGTTTTCGCTTGCAGGTTACGGGATGTGTGATGTCAACTTTCCAAAGTTTCTCCCCTGAAACTTCCCTTCTGTAACTTTACCTTCGCAACGTTTACGACCATCAGATATTTGCAGCCTTCTCCGTAACTGTTGATCTACTCTTTGGTGCGGATCTCATAGATCTATGTGGATCTATTATCATCCTCACAACTTTCGTTGCAGATCTATCTTGGACCATCAAATCTTCGTCTGCGGACTCAATCCTCATTGTTCATTCTCTGCAAAAACATGTTAAGGGTAGAAAGTCTACATTCTGCACCAATTGATCAGAGAATCAATCAATCCATCCTACAATCCTCAAGATTAATTACCCTAACACTTCTATGCATGCATCTACAACCTATTTCATCTATTGAAGCAAAAATTTAACACTTGAATCAATAATTTCACCGAAATACACAAATGTTCAGGAAACCATTGAAGTCGTCTCTTCATGTATTCGCAGTTCAAACAGTAAATGCATAGAGGCTAATAACACTACAAACACACAACTACTCTTCCTATTAAGAAAACAGACAAACATACAGCTCAACTCTCTTCTTCAGTCTATTCAAAATATTTACAAACAAAACCAGACGCAGGTCTATCCTTTTCTCTGCAAATTTAGAATTCTAATGTTGAAGAGCAGAACCCTTCTCGCATCTCTAATCCACCTATTTAAGCTAAACTATAACCTCCTACAGTGAGTGATCTTGGTACTGAAAACAAACAACTACAAAGCATGATGAAAATGTCCCTATCATAAACAAACAAACTGCGGCTTGATCTCCATGCAGGGAGTCATGAAATGCCATCATTCCTATCGGTGCTAACAAACTATGACTCAGCAAAACAAACAAAAATATGCCACAACATGTGACCAACTCATCACATTGTTGGAATTCCACGATGCTCCTGCATCAGACTCGCAAGGGTGAAAAATTATGAACCCCTGTTCATTAGATCAACTACAATGAAACCCGTGGCTTCCAACTCTACAGCACTCATCCACGTAGAATCCTTTGTTGGTCGCTTCTTCCTGACCAAATACTCTAGAAAGTCCTTCTTACTTGTACTCTTTACCACTTTAGTGTCTAGAATGGCCTCAACTTCCAATGGTTGTGCCACAGTCATCTGCCCCACCCATTGTAGGTCTTCAGTAGGATCTTCACCTTCTGCAAAGGTTCCAGTATCACCTATTACATAAGGATATAGATATGCAACATTAAATATTAGTGAAATTCCCACTCCTGTAGGCATCTCTAACTCATAAGCATTTGCTGAAAATATTTTGAGTATCCTGCAGGGTCCAATCTTGTTCATCTTCAGCATGTTATACTCTCCCTTTGGAAATCTGTCCCTCTTTAGATATGCTAAGACCAAATATACTAATCATATTTCTTCTCTCTTCTTTTGGAATCTGCTCTAGCCTTGTAACTCATGTTACTCTTTTGTAACCTTGCTTTCACTTGCTCCTGCAGTTCACTGATCCTCATTGCAAACTCTTCTCCACCGGCACTCCTTTTCTCCAATTGACCTAAGTCATGAAGTTCACACACTCCTCTTGGATGCATTCCATACAGAATTTGAAATGGACTCATCCTTGTACTTCTATTTGGTGAATCATTATAGGCAAGCTTAGCTTGAGCTAATACTCTGTCCCACTACTTAGGACTCTCTTCAATCAAACTTCTCAACATGTTCCCTAGACTCCTATTAACTACCTATGTCTGTCCATCAGACTGTGGGTGATATGATGAATTGAATTTCAGTCTGGTACCCAACTTCTTCCACAAGGTCCTCTAGAAATGAATTGTGAACTTCACATGTCTATCTGATACAATGCTTCTAGGTAAACCATGTAGCTTCACAACTTCATTGAAAAACAAGTTAGCAATGTGTGTAGCATTACTAGTCTTGTAGCATGGAATGAAATGTGCCATCTTAGTGAATCTATCAACAACTACGAAGATAGAATCATGTCCCTTCTGATTTCTTGGTAAACCCAGAATGAATTCCATACTTACATAATCCCAAGGCCTAGTTGGAATAGGAAATGGTGTATACAACCCTGTTTTTTGGCTTCTTCCTTTAGCATACTGGCATACTTTGCATCTGCTTACAAACTTCTCAACTTCATACCTCATCTTTGGCCAAAAATAGAAATGACCTAAATGTCCAAAGGTTTTATCACTTCCAAAGTGACCTGCCATATCTCCATTGTGTTTGTCTGTATCAAGTTCTCTCTCATTGAACACTTTGGTATACACAGTCTATTTTTTCTAAAGGGTAAACCATCTTGTAGTGTATACTCAATCCGTGACTCTCTATCCACCTCCACTGGATTCTTACAAACCCTATAAGCCTCCTAAAAATCAATGTCAGTCTCATAAAAATCCCTTAAATTCTCAAATCCCAAGACTTGGATCTTATTCTCTTGCACAATCAGCGGTCTCCTACTTAAGGCATCAGCTACTCTGTTTGGTTGTCCACTTCTGTGTTTCAACACAAAGGTAAATATCTGTAACGACTCAACCCACTTGACATGTTTCAGGTTCAACCTCTCTAAAATATATCTCAGATGATTTAGATGTTGTTCTTTTGTTTGGCTGAAAACCAAAATGTCATCAAGGTAAACTATCACAAACTTACCTATGAAATCTCTCAGGAATTCATTCATCAATCTCATAAAAGTGCTTGGTGCATTGGAAAATCCAAATGGCATGACCAACCACTCAGACAACCCATCATTTGTCTTGACGGTTGTCTTCCACTCATCTCCTTCTCTGATTCTGATCTGATGATATCCACTCTTCAAATCCAATTTTGAAAAGCACGTTGCCCCACTTAGGCAATCCATCATGTCATCCATCCTTGGTAATAGAAACCTATATCTGATAGCAATCTTGTTAATTGATCTGGAATCAGTACACATCCTCCACTCACCATCCTTCTTTGGTGTCAGTACTGTTGGTACTGCACATGGACTCAGACTCTTCTGGACCAATCCTTTGTCCAACAATCCTTGGATCTGTTTCCTCACTTATTCATTCTCTTGAGGTGTCAACCTATCTGCTACCTTGTTTAGTAAACTGGCTCCTGGAATAAAATAAATTTGATGGCTTATATCCCTCCTTGGTGGTAAATCATTGGGTAAATCGTCCACAACAATGTCACTAAACTCACTCAGCATCTCCTGAATATCCTCAGGGAGATATGTCATGTTAGTCTTTATTGTCACCACTTTCGGTTTGCACACCATAGCATAGTTCAACTCTTCCTTCTCAATCTGTTGCAAATATTCTTTTCCTGACAACATCGATACTTTGGGTATTGACTGTCCTACTGTACCACCTTCTTGTAAAGGGTGAAGTACATGTCTTATCCCATTCTGCTCAAAACTATGACAATTACTCCTACCACCATGAATGACTTTCTTATCAAATTTCCACGGTCTTCCTAACAGTATATGACAAACATCCATGGGGATAACATCACACAGAATCTTGTCATTATATGGAACTTTTCAGAAATCAACTTCACATTGCTCACTTACCAGGATTTGATGTCCTTTATGTAACCAAGATGCTTGGTCCTCCTTAAACTCAACTTCTCCAACATCTCTATGGAAACAAGATTGTCAGTGCTCCCACTGCCAATCACCATCTTACAGCACTTCCCTTGGACTTTACACGTGGTCCTGAATAAAGATTTTCTTTGAGAAGGCTTTGCTTGCTCCTTCTCAGGCTTCAACAAGACTTTATTCCTCATCAAAGACTCTCTTGTCTCTGAAAAAAATTCTTCCACTTTTGACTATTCTTGATGCTACTCCTTCTGAGATACATAGGCTCCTCTTTATCCTACGTCTTCCTTCCCTAGACATTCAAATGATTTATGCCCCAACTGGTTGCATTTGTAGCACCTATAGATAGCTCCTATGCCTCTTTCTCTACCTCTACCTCCTTGGTAAGGTCCTCTTCTTCTAGAGTCACCTCCTCTGCCATGTTTTTCTTACTGATTAGAGTTATTGGACTCTCCCCTCTATGCTCCAAATCTTCCTCTTCCAGTTGCTTGTCCTCTTCCTCTGGTTGGACCTCAACCTCTGTTGAAGCTCTGATTCCTCGTTATCTTTTATTATGCCCTTAAGGCACATTGATATGCCTCCTCCATTGTTATAGGTGATATCATGCTGATATCTTCTTGGATAAGATCCTTATACCATTGACATATCTAGCAGCCTTTTTTACTGACTCTTCCACATATCCTTCCCTTAGGTTTACTTTGTAGAACTCTTCAGTGTACTCTCTCACTGTTAACAATATTTTTCTAAGGTTCTGTACCTGTCTATACAGAATTAACTGGTAATATTTGGGAAAGAAATTATCCCTCATCTTTGCTACCATCCTATCCTAACTCTTTATCAATGAATTATTCTTTCTCCTTCTTTCTGCTTGCACACTATCCCACCACAAGGATGCATGCCCTTTCAACCTTGTCACAACCAATCTGATTCTCTTGTCTTCTTCAATCTCATCATACTCAAAGTAGTTATCCAGCGCATTGATGCAGTCAATGAGATGCTCAAAAATTAGACTTCCATCATAGGTAGACAACTCAAGTTTCGGCCTCGAAGTTTCTCCTAGAATCGGTCTAAAATACCTTAGCTCTAGTGTCTCCTGCATAGGTACAACTTCTTCTCTTTGCTCTTCATCCTCAGGTTCACTTACATCCACTTCTTTTGGGTCTATTCGTCTATCTATCTCTATGGCTTCCACACGCGCTCGTAACTCCCTCATTTCCTCCATAACTTCTGCATTCACTAATGGTCGACCTCTGTCATGACCTCTTTATCTACCTACGCGTGCATCCATCCTCTTACACTAAGCCTATACAATAACAGTTCTCTTTCACACTGATATAACTTACATCACCAAGCCCCTTCTCTGTACTTGGTCTTTTGGTAACGTTGGTTCTCTATCTAGAACCTCTTGAGCACTCTTCTTTGCTCTTTCTAGGCTTCTACTACTGCGCTTCTCTCTCACACGAGCTTCTCCTTGCTCTGATACCAAAATTGGTGCATGGCAGATCAACCACAACCAACCCAACTAGCACCTCTAGGATCTGCTGTCTCCTCCACTTAGTATGATTGCCAAATTTAGCCCTCGGCCAAATTCCGCTCTAAAATTACATCCCCACAATTATTCTTCTGCAACAGGGTTTCCACAACAATCCTTTCCGTAACTCTGTTTCGGCAACAGAGTTTGCGCATGCAGTTTGCAGGATGTGGGATGTCAACTTTAAAGTTGCTCCCCCACAACCTCCCTTTCACAAATTTTACGACCATAAGATCTTTGTGGCCTTCTCCATGACCGTTGATCTACTCTTTGGTATGTATATCACAGATATTTGTGGATCCATTATTTCCCTCACAACTTCCATTGCAGATCTCTCTTGGACTATCAGATCTTCATCTGCGGACTCAATCCTCACTGTTCATTGTATGCAAAAACATGTTAAGGGTACAAAGTATGCGTGCTGCATCGATTGATCAGAGAATCGATCAATATAGCCTGCAATCCTCAATATTCATTATCCTAACACTTCTATGCATGCATCTACAACCTATTCCATCTATTCAAGCAACAATTTAACACTTGAACCAATAATTTCACCGAAATACACAGATTTTTAGGAAACCACCGAATTCGACTCTTCACAGATTCACGGTTCAAATAGTAAATACATAGAGGATAATAACACTGCAAACACACAGCTACTCTTCCTATTAATAAAACACACATCCAACTCAACCAGTACCTCCAAGATCTGGTGGCTCCTACACTTAACAGAATTTCCAAATTTAGCCCTCGGCCAAATTCCACTCTAGAATTACCTCCCCGCAATTCTTCTTCCGCAACATGCCTTTCCACAACTCTGTTTCTGCAACAGATTTTCTACCTGCAGGTTGCGGGATGCAGGATGTCAACTTTCCAAAATTGCTCCCCCATAACTTTACCTCCACAAATTTTACGATTGTCATATCTTTGCGGCCTTCTCCATGACCATCGATCTACTCTTTACTATGGCTCTCACAGATATTTGTGGATCCTTTATCGACCTTGCAACTTCTATTGTAGATCTCTCTTGGAAAGTCAGATCTTCTTCTGCGGACTCAATCCTTGCCATTCATTCTCTGCAAAAACTTGTTAAGGGTAGAAAGTCCGCGTGCTACGCCAATTGATCATAGAATCGATCAATCTAGCCTGAAATCCTCAAGATTCATTAGCCTAACACTTCTATGCATGCATCTATAACCTATTTCATCTATTCAAGCAGAAATTTAACACTTGAATCAATAATTTCACCAAAATACACAGATGTTCAGGAAACCGGCGAATTTGGCTCTTCATGGATTCACATTTCAAACAGTAAATGCATAGAGGATAATAATGCTGTAAACACACAGCTACTATTCCTATTAAGAAAACACACAAACACATAGATTGGCTCTCTTCTTCAGTCTATTCAAAATATTTACAAACAAAACCAGACGCGGGTCTATCCTTTTCTCTGCAAATTCGGAATTCTAATGTTGAAGAGCAGAAACCTTCTCCCTTCTCTAATATTCCTATTTAAGATAAACAGTAACCTCCTGCACTGAGTGTTCCTGCAACTAAAAACAAGCAACTACAAAGCATGATGAAAACGTCCCTATCACAAACAAACAAACCACGGTTTGATCTCCACGTAGGGAGTCATGATCCGCCATCACTCCTATCGGCGCTAACAAACTATGACTCAGCAAAACCGTAACAAAAATATGCCACAGCATGTGACCAACTCGTCACATTGCTGGCATGCCATGATGCTTCTGCATCACTTTCCCTTGCCTTAATCCCTTAAGTTCTTGTCTAGAATCTCCTTGGAAGATGAGCCCTAAGGTTTTTTCCCTTTAAAAACCATATTTTGAATTAGCGATGCACTTTTCCTTCTACCAGGGTGCATCACTCTCCACTGACACACTTTGGTCCATTATAGGGTGAGTCACCGACACACATTACTTGTGTATAGGGTGCATCACTACCTGTACAAAGGGAAAAAAATAGAAGTTTCAAGAAGTCTCTCGAAGGATATCCTCGTGGAGGTTTATCCCTTCCATTTACAGTGGATCTCACTCACCTCTCGGCTTAGTAGGATCCCACCTCCTCCTTCTCCCTAATCCTCTCCTATCCTCCTCGACTCTTTTGGCATGTAAATGCAAGGCCATCCTAATGGATTTGGGAGTTAGAATGAGAGCAGCGAAATGATAGAGAAATTTAGCCAGATATTTGATCTTTGATTTGCATATTGAGGTAAGGTTCTATTGGAGGGATCTGCAACACCAAGGCACCATGGTTGTAATTTCTCCCTCTTTCTTATTAATACAGTAATGACTTTATTTTTTCATAAATGATGTTTAATATCATTTATAGCATTTCTCCTTGGTTATTCGCTTAGAGATATCAAATTATCTTGCAGTTTATATTTGTTTCTTGTTCTCTTTTAATCTTTTGCGGGTTATTTCCTTCTCAACAAGCATGACAACAAAAGCTTGAAGATGATAAGAATCTTCTTCTTAGAATAGGTATAGATTCTATGTATGATCGAGTAATTTGATTGATATAGGAAAGAGTTTGCCTTTTTGTCGGGTTTTTTTTCTAGATCCAAACCATTTGGACTAGAGAGATTTGTCTTTGTCCACATGGACAAAGTGTCTTGAAACAGAATGAACTGTGTCAAGAGAGGGACCAAACAATGTCAGAGTACACCAACAACTTTCATACATTGCCTGCAAATATGGGTAGCAAAGACTTCGAGTGGCACGTAGTTATGAAATATAGTGGAGTACATCGATACATCTAAACAAAGATGAGATTCCTGGATATATCTTCACTATGAGTTGATTATCGATATGTTGTCAAAATAGAGTAGAAATTTCAACAAAATAATAAGTGATACTTTTTTCCTGCAAATTAGCCACAATAAAAGCATGGAAAAGGAATCTCGGAGTCACAAAACAAAGAACAACACAAGGATAACCAACCTCAAGGAAACCCATCCAAGAAGGGTAATGGGAAGGTTAAGAAAGGCACATGAAAATGGTGTGAGCTCCACAAAATACCCTGGCACCACACTGATGAATGTCGCTCAAAGCAGTCATTAGTGGATAAGATCAAATATTCAATATAAAATACTAGTTTTAACTTCAATTTAGAATGCAATGACATAGTCGCATACAAGGGGAAGTGTACCATTGATACAGAACCTAGTGTCATTTTTTTCTACCATGCATATTCAGCCATAGGAACTAGTATGATCAAATGCAAATGAGCACCTTTTCCACTCACAAATGTGGGTGAATGGAATCCCCCTACATTTTTTTCGATAGTGACATCCAAAAGAACCTTATCTCAGCAGAATTCATCAAGAGATTAGAGCTACCAACAACACCACACCCGTAGATATACACCATAAGTTGGATAATCCAAGGATAAGGTGTTTGTGTTCATCATCATTGTAATCTACCATATGGAATCATGCCTTCCAAAGACGAGGTTTTGTGTGATGTGACCACACTTAAAATCTCTGATGTTATTTTAGGGAAGTCATATATGTGGAAGTGTCATGAAGTATATGAGTCACAACCTTATAGTTTCATTGTCACTTTAGGAGAACAACTCTATCAGATACCAGAGATATTTGTTCCTACCACGGTCTCTTTGACCTCAACCAAGCAGTGCAGGAAGATAATCTCCCACACTGGGAAAATTTCTCTCTTCATGATTTCCTTTGAAAATGAATAACAGATCACGGATACTGCCACAACTTCTGCATAAGCTCCATCTACTAAGAGAAACAAAAAGAACACAAATGCATGGTTTCCTCACCTTTTCGGAGTACCTCTATGATGCAAGGCTAGGCATTCAAGTGCTCCTCCAAAAAAAAAATCCACACTGCTTCAAACCAAGGATAATAAGGAAACCAAAATTGGTGAACATGTCTAGTGCATCCATAAACAATAATCACAGTACTATCGAGATCTCAAATAAATGAATATTTTTCACCTCAGCAAATGCCTCACCAGGATATCAACTCAACACACAGTTTACCATATGATAAGGGACTCGACGCAATGGAAATCATTGCTTCTAAAGTGGGGAGGACTAATCCAAATGGGTATCGGTGGCCACCCACCTATTCCCACCTTATTCCACTAGCTCAAAACAACTTTTCTACTATGGAATTTTTGATAGTTTTATGGGTCAGTAGACTGGTCCATATGGATATGGTATTCAGACACTTATTCCACTGGCTCAAAACATTTTTTCTAGTTTGGCAGTTTTTACGGTTTTTCGGACCTGAAACTTCTGGGGATGTTTTAAGGCCTTAAATGATGTTTTTTGGTGATGCACCAGCATCGAAAAAACTAAAGGCATGTATGTACATCAAAAATGTGTTCTTTTTATCTATACCTTTCCAACAACCTATCAAATTCCCTAAACAGAGATTGTATGCAAAATTTATGCCCTTGAGAAATCGATGAATTAACTAAACCATGTTGGTGCCTTCAAACCTTTTTATGAATAATTTGCTAGGGTTAGGTTTTTGGATGTTAGGGTTTTCTCCCTCATGTTTATGATAAATAGGCCCTTTCAACCTCTCTTAGTAATAATATTTTCATGAATGATCATAGCCACCACATATCTTCTCAAAGATATAACTATCACCATTCTAACTGCTCATATATTACTATCTCTTCTATTTCATTCATTTAATAGAATATGAGTTTATTGTATCACATTGTTCCTTGAAATATATGTGTGTATATGGTTATATATGCTCTTTCATTTCGTTCTCACATAAATCTGGATCACACATTTCTTTAATGAACATTTGCTACAAGTTCCTTTAGGATTTGTATTTATACAGCAGTATCATTGTACCTAATATCATCTCTTATTCATTATTCAAATATATTCCTATATGGATTATTTTATACTTGCATATCTATTTTGTATATTTAATAATTGAACCAGATTGGTTCTCCACATTGTTAACAGAGTCAATTTTGATCCCGGATTTTTGGCCACACCTTCTACTAGACCGTTGGTCAAAGTTCGTTATCCTTGGAAACAAAATTGTGGCCCTTTAGCCACCCCAATTTCAGTTTCTGTTAGCACTTGGTCCTTGACCATAAACCTAGTTGTTGGCCATTTTAATTCAAAATTCTATTAAAGTAAAGAATTGTTCCACTGCATACAAAAACCGAAGAATGATAGGATCAAATATCAAGAATTCGAAGAGAAACCCACTACAAAAATTCAAAGGGGATTACAGAAGAATTGATGGGTTAACATATATCGGTAATTAAAAATGTTGAAAGAGTGTTTTGGGTTAATTCACATTAATTGTCATTGACCTATACTCTTCTATACTCTTTCATTTGTG
Organism: Pseudotsuga menziesii; assembly: GCA_001517045.1. Taxonomy (NCBI): domain Eukaryota; kingdom Viridiplantae; phylum Streptophyta; class Pinopsida; order Pinales; family Pinaceae; genus Pseudotsuga; species Pseudotsuga menziesii. Next base: position 310,648 of record LPNX010118803.1, read on the forward strand.
TCCAACCCACAGTTTGAGATCAATTTTTTGTGAAAAAATATACCAAGGAAGTAAAACCACCAATTGAAAACTGCCATTGTCAATCGTGGAGTTATTCTGTGCAAGTATTGGAATTACATGTATGTTGAAACTGACCCAGAACAATGATGATTCATACGTCTCCTTGTAACAATTCGTCCCCATTCAAACAACCTCAAAATAATGAGTGGTGGTAAAATCATGGCTAAGTTTACTAGCCACCATTTATAACCTATCAAGTCAACCATCGTGGATGTTTCTGGTATAAAATTATGTGACTAGCAGGGAATTTTATTAACTATCAGTGAAGTTTTATTAAGCACATAGTCAATAAGTAATGCAATACAAATTATTAAACTAGATTACCAAACACAAAAGTTTTTTCCAGAATAAAAATAGTTGTTCCTTGTTATTCATAAGTGAATCAAAGGTAATAAGATTACATCGTCATGATATAAATATCATTCAAAGTCAAAGTATCAAAAAATAACATGATACTGCATGAGAATACCAACACAGAGGCAAAACAGGAGTCACTCTTCAATCTAGTCCGCTCTAGAAGAGGGTTGATTGTCCATAGTTGTCCAAAGTGAAGATAAAGAGAGCCCAAAAATATTATCCAAGGAAGGATCCGGGAAGTGACTAAATAAAAACACACACTAGTGTAATTCAAAGGCATCAAAAATATAACCAAACAGGAAAGTGATAATACATTACTCAAAGAAACCCAAAGGATTTTGGAGTAGGAAAAAAAGGAGCATAAGATCTTCAAAATAATTGTATAGATGCTTCCCCAATGACTTTACTTTCATAATATCCAATGAAGGATAGTAGGTCTGTTTCCAATTGGAGAGCTTCCTTGGATAAGATAACTGCCATCTCATTATACTATTTGTAGACATGTTGCAAATGAATATAAGAGAAGAGTGTTGTAAGTTCATTAATGTTCTCACACCATGCCTCCAGTTCTAGACTAGTGAGAGTAGATATTCCATTTTCCCAATTGATAATGTCTAATGAGTCCCCAAATATATGCAGCATGGGGAGCCTAATTTCTTTTGAGAAGTACAGAAGAGCCCAAAGGGACAATATCTCTACTCTTGTGTTGGTACTCTTACCATAGCCTAGCATGATGTAGAAATAATGTGTCTGACTGATTAGAAGAAAAATACCAGCACCCCCATTTTTATTTGCAGAAGCACCATCAAAGAACCCTGTAGGGTAAGAAAGGACAAGGACACTGCCAGTGTTCCTGATTCTGGATTTTCTGCTATGTGACACATGATAGGCATTGATTTGATGCATGATATAATGACCTAGTATGCTTTTATCAGGTTTTTTTTATCTTCGAAGATAGATAAATTCTGAGTCTTCCATAGGTTCCAACTGAAAAAGAAAGGGACATAGAGAAGATCACCATTTCCAATGAGCCAATTTTCAATATTTTCCAACACTGATATTTCATTCCATATCAATGAGAAATTAAAGTTCATGTGGATAAATTTTCAAGTATCTCGTACAAATACACAATCAACAAAGAGGTGTATGACAGATTCTTCCTGGCATTTACAGAGACAACACCTGTTGGGTCCATTCCATCCTTTTTTAATAAGATTATCCCAGGTATTAACTTTGTTTTCAATAATAAGGCATACTAAGCATTTGATTTTTTGGGGAATGTTGAAATACCAAAGCTGTGAGTGCAGTCTGTGTTGCACGAGAGGCAGGTTAGATGACACAATGAGATCATAATCCAAATTTGCATTTACCATACCATTTCTTGTGTTATGCATCTGGAGAAGTGTGTGAGATGATGGTTTAAATCTTATGCCTCCATGTGTTAATCCATTAACATATTATGTCCATTGTTTCTTCCATATACCTCCCAAATTTAAATCAGCAATAGTATACCAATACTCATGATTATCAGCCCCATAATACAGGTTCAGTACCTATGCAAGGTAAGTAATACCAATATCACCAAGATATTCTCTGAGATAATTTGAGATTAAATACGAATCATTTAATCCAGCAATGGGATCAATTCCCGACCTGATGTGAAAACCATTCCCAACCTTCCATCCAAGTTGACAAGTGATCCAGGACAATGTTCTGATAAAATCGTTCCATATGTATGAGGTTCCAATAACAGGAAAATGTTGAGAACGAATCCAGGCATCAACACTACAATTCTTGAGATATTTGTGTGAAATTATCCGACTCCATATACCCTTTCCATTTAGTACCGTCCACAGACTTTTAAGTCTGAGAGCAATCCCAAACCATTCAAGATGTTTAATATTCCAGCCACTGAATTCATAGGGTGCAGCAATGGTGTGCCAATCCGATAGTTGTATTCTCTCCTTACCGTGAGAGCTTCCCCAAAGGAAGGAATATATACAACACCTCAGAGAATTCAAGATAGATTTGGGAATAAGTGCCAATGAAAACCAATAAACATCCAAACCAGTGAGAATAGATCTTATGAGGATCACTCTACCTCCAAGCGACATAATTTTGTAGGTCCAGTTGTTGATTCTTTTTTCAAACATAGAGACTAACCAATTCCAATCAGATGTGCGGTACCCAAGGGGTTTGAGATGATAGCCCAAATATTTGAAAACCATGGTAATAGGGTCCATTTTAAAAGCAAGTATGGTAGAGATGTGCATCCTAGTCTCCTCATCTACATCATTATATAAGACAGGGTACTTTTCAAGACTGACAGTCATACCAGTAGCAGAGAAAAAAATATCAAGAGCCTCCTTGTAGGATTTCCATTCATCCACAATACCAACTCCAAATAAGATAACGTCATCAACAAAATAGAGGTGTGTGATAGCTGGGTTGGGGTAAAGCTGAATCCCTTTGATTTTACCTTTTATCTATGCATCTAAAAAGATCAGATTAAGGATTTCAATAACCAAGATGAAAAGGATATGGGACAAAGGGCACCCCTGACGAATCCCACGAGATGATGGAAATAAATTAGAAGAAGTCCCATTTACTAGTACTGTAAAGTTCAAAGAGCAAACACATCCCATGATCCAATTTACACCTTCCACGGCTATACCAATGTGTAGAAGTACAAGTCTTAGGAAAGTCTAGTTCACCCGATCAAAAGCTTTAACAAGGTCAAGTTTAAGTACCGTAACCTTCAAATGTTTAGTCTTAGTAGTATGTAGGAGCTCCTAGGTAATGCCAACAGGCTCAGTAATTAGTTTGTCCTTGAGAAAACCAAATTGTTGTGCAGAAATTACCTTGTCTAAGAAAGGTTTAAGACGTAAGGCAACAGTTTTTGAAATGATCTTATAGACTAAGTTACAGAGTGATATGAGACGGAAGTCAACATAGGTGTGAGATTTCTCACATTTGGGGATCAATGAGAGGAAGGTATAATTGATAAATTTGGTGACCAAACCTTCAAGTCTAGATCGTTCAATAGCCATGAGTATGTCCTCACCCACTGGGTCAAAAAAAGTTAGGAATAATTCAACTGGCCAACCATCAGGGCCAAGGATTTTATCTTTTTTGAATCCCTTCGGAGCTGATTCTACTTCAGAGAGAGTAATAGCAGTGAGAAAGCAGTCGTTTTCAGTATCCTGAACATAGGAAGGGAATATTCCAATAACTTTAAGTTGATCCACACACTACTACATTTCGACCAAAAATCCGACGGCCGTATTGTCGGATTTTCGACACTTCCCTGTCGCATGTACGACACTATGATTTTTTTTAAGCATCGGTGGATTTTTGTCGGTTATCCGACATCTTTTCAATCCGTTGGTAAAACGACACCTCAGTTTACCGTCGGTTAAATGTAAATCATCGGTTATCCGACATCTAATTCATAATAAACTTTAAACGTAAGCGTCGGTTAAGCGACGGCTACAAAATGTAAGAGTCTGTTAAGCGACAGTTATGGCCGTCGGTTAAGCGACGGTAGTGAATTTTTTTTTTTTTAAATAATTTTCAAGCCGTCGCTTAACCGACAGCCATAACTGTTTTTTTTTTTTAATACAAATGAGTTCTCTGTATTGCATTGATTAAATGAGAGATGGAAGCCTTCTTATAAACACTTTCATACTAGTCGAGTCAATCCACTTAATAAATATGGGATATACTAACATACACACTATAGTGAAATAAGATATAAAGCATTAAACAACCTCAAATCAAATGACTTTATTAATTCCTATGTCAAACTTCTAATTGACATATTATTTTTCTGACATCTACTTTGAAAAAATTTATACAACGTGGGTTAGCTACAATAGTCCTCAAATAACATAAGGTCTCCCAGATTATATTAGGGTCTTAAGAACATTTCCTAATTCATCATTTCATATTAGTAGTAACAGATATCGCAAGCAGTGGAGCTACAATTAGTAAGTTAAGACCTCATCAGTTTCAGACAAATGGGAGGGTTTGATGATGGCCATAATTTATCCCTCAATGTACCCATTGGGATGGATGAGACACCAAATAACCATCAAGTCTGAGTAGGATACATTTGCACTGCATGTTAACATTTCGATTGTCAAGACTGAAAATAAATCGACATTACTAATTCAGTAATCCTTTAGTATTTAACAAGAAATAGTATATGCCTTAGATTTCTTAATAAAATAGTTTTTGAATATTATCGTTCCTCCATGACAGTAAATACCGGAAGAGGACAAATATAGGAACAACTATTGAATATCTAGCACCATACCTCTATCCCCAAGACTGTTAAGTGCTCTATGTTACCCCCCATATTGCATGGGTGTCCAATGCTAAACTTTATTACAAATTCAGTGAAGATGACAGGTTTATGAGTCCATGAATAGCCTGGGCTCCTTGATAGTATACTTCATGGGATGAATCAGATCATTCCAGGCAGCTTCACTGAGGGTTACAGAATTTCTGGGCGCTGTTAAGGGTTTTGATGATGAATACACAGGTCATTTCCTCATGAACACGCTAGTGTTTTGAGTTGGTTTGCCAGTTGCAAACATCTTTGAAGACTATTTTCTTTTCCAAGATTATTGTACTTGCATAGACAGCAAAGTACTGTTCCCTTTCTGATCCATTTGCAGTGACATGAAACTTATGATGAAGTTTTCCAACTCATTGCGAAATCATAACAGAGTTAGCACCTAGGTGTGTGGTTTGAACTTGGCGCTAATGTGGATTCTCAGAGTTTTGTTTCTATGTTTCCAGCAAAATCATTTTAGAGGCCTATCTGTTGATCTGACAGCAAGCCATGTCATGAAAATCTCAGGGCAGGGTCCTCGTTGTTTTCTGGCCAGATCTAGAGAGAATGAACAGCACTGTGTTATTCTCACCTTAGGATGCTTTATGGTTAAAATTTGAGGATCAACTACACATGGAGAATGCTCAGATGTTACTTTCAAGATGTAGATCCCCCCATTACATGAGGTGATCAAGATAGAAATCAATACCTAATGGAATCACTTCAGCAGGCTTTTCCAGAACTTGTTTTGGCAAGACTGTTTGCTTGCAGCAGCATCGAGGGTATTTTTCAAGACTTGGAGAGTAATTTCTGACCACGGTTTTTCCTAAAACACCCAGCCTATCAGACCTGTGCATACGTTCACCTCCAAGTGGCAGTAAATTTCCATGATCTGGGCATAAAGACAGCACTAAGAAGCCTTGTCTCCAAATCTGGGCATATTCTGAGCATATCATGTAGTGATTTCCTGTGGTGGCAACTCTAAAAGATAGTTTTATGTGTGCCAATCGGTTGGATGAATGACTCCTGTAGCATCTCTTCATGATCGAACTGAGGATGCAGCATTGGTATGGTGAATATGATGGGTTCGTCCTGTTGAGCAAGTCAGGGAGATGTTAGAAAGAGACATCCCTATTTCATTTGGAAGTTCTTCTCATGGATTTTCATTCTTCAAATGCATTTGAAAAAATCAAAATGGCAGAGAATATTTTTTCTACCCTCAGCAATGTAAGTTGTCCTTCAGTGGAACTTAACAGCACACAATTGGTTTGCTGGTCTTTGCTAATTTCAAGACTGGTGTTGATTCTTCAGCACATGATTCTCCACTCTACAACCTTCCCATCCTGGTTGATGTTCAATATAAGAAATAAGTTAATACAGATTACACAAGGAGGAACTTTTCAGCTTCCCACAGGAACAGGCTATTTAGAATCATGGGTATATCATGTGGTACAAAGTGTTATAAATGTGAATGAGGGAGTCACAGAAGAGCATGGAATGGATTATCTCTTTCAGAGAATGTTTGACCCATATTCCAGTGATACACTTGTAATGTTATCTTCTAGACTTCTACTTCACTAAAAGAATGAAAAAATTGCAAGACTAAAAAATAAAGTGCAGCCAGACCCCAGCATTTGAACTGCTTACTGAAATTTGCATGCCCTTTGAGTCTAACTGCCACCATGAGCAGGTTTATCAATCAGAGACAAAAAATACTAATAGTCACTAACCTGGTGGTCCAGTCAAAAGAATTCGAGAACAAAAAGTGACCAAATTTGACACATATTTGATATACTCTAGCCTCTTGAGAAACACATACATGGCATCCAATAGTGCAGTCTTTGTGTTATCCCTGTAACAGACAACCGGGTAAAATTGGAAAAAAAAACATAAGAATAAGGGTTTGTACCAACAAAAATAAGAAACCCAAAGATATTTAAAAAGCAGATAGTGCACTATCCACTCTAATCTCTTCAAAATCTTTTAAAAACAGGGCAAGAGAGAAATGAGGCAAAGGAAGAAGTAAAGAATTAATCAAAACATTTAAGTTACATAAGGCTAATGTGCACAAACTCCTTTAACAACAAAATCGTTTACTCAACATCAAGCTAACACATTTTTGGCTTTCTTTTCAGATTATACAATTTGAAACGTCAATGTACTCAATTAAAAGCTTGCTTTTCAGATTATACAATTTGAAACATCAATTGAATTAAAGGTTGATATTAGTATCGTATTCAAATGAAAGGTCAATACAGTGGATGGTGATTTCCTTCATAGACAAAGCACTCTTTGATGAATCAGACATAATGAACTATTCGCTTGCTCTTCAGATTATTCAAGTTGAAACATGAATGTACTCAATTAAAAGCTTTATACTCCTGATGAGCATCAAAATATTGAACTAAACGTTGCTACTAGTATCATGTTCATATATCATGACGAGTATCCATACATCATGATGAGTATCCATACATCATGTTTAAGGTCATAAGAGTTGCAAAAGATGAATTTTGGGCATCATTCTAAGGCAGTCTCCACAACAGCAGGCACAAACACCCCTATTTTCTAAATCTAGGCTGAATTTGAAGGTTAAATTCCAATTCTAGGCATAAGCAGCAACAATAAGAACCCTCGTTCTCAGTTATAACTTATAAGTTGTTTAGGGCAGTTCTGGGTGCATTGTATGCCCTAAAACAGCAGTACACAGATCTGATATTATCTTTTGAAGTAGAAATTGTGCCTAAAAGGGTGAAACAGCAGTAAAACAACCTAAACTTCAATTCTGGGTGCATTTAAACCATCATATTGCAGCCATATTCTCTGATCTAGAGGTGAACAGCAATCATAAAATCCCTGAAAATGATTTTTTGGAGCCTTGAGAAGACTTGTAGCAGCGTTTGGAAACAACAGTGATCCAACTTGAGGAAGCCATCAACTGTTAGAGAATTTTCACTTGATAGCTATCATATTCAAGCTGCTGTCTAGCTTCTAGGAATGTTTCAGACTTATCTTATAGGAGTTTTGTGCAAATAGACGCATTTTGAGTTGAAAACTTGAATCTAATGGACAGCACTTGACCCTAAATGACCTTCCCCTGTTGTTTCCCTGTTTCAGCCATGAAGGGTTTCCCTCTCTTTTAGTTGCATATTGAAGGAGGGGCCACCCCTTTTTTTAATCTTTTCCACTGATTTCTGATCAGCATTCAGCCTTGTTTGGAAACGTCCTGTTTAAGGCAGTGTTCAGCATCTAAGTGTTGCTATGGGAAAATTGGAGTTCTTTTATATCTTTGGAGCTCAGTGTTGGGTTTCTTTGTGGGCATCTTTGAGTGACCCCTTCTTGGAAGCATATTTGGAAGCTTAGGAAATTAATTTATGAAGAAGTCTTGCTTTCAAGAGCCCTGAAAAAATAGTTTTAACCCATTGGCTATCAAGAGGAACAGCTAATTGAATGGCAATAGTAAATAATTCTACCAAAGCAATGGTCAAAATGTCCAAGACTATACCACCAAATTCAGGAAGCAATCCATTATGTTAAGCCTCCAGCTGGAAGATCAACACTTATTGATGAAACACCAAGGAGCCTTGTGTGGCTAAATCAAAAGGAAGCTAGCCCTCTTTGAGGGAAAGAAACTTGATGATCCCTTTAAGAAGGGACAGAAAACCAGCACAGAATGGAGCAATAGGAAACACAAAGTATGGTGCCCAAAAACATGACAGGAGGATGACCTACAAAGCTGCTCAGTCGAAGGACAGTGGTGAGAATCATTGTTATTTGCAATTATTGTAGTATAGATGGCCATACCAAGACAAAATGGTGGAAATTTCCCTTGGAATTGCATCCTAGAAATCGGAAGAAAGCATCAAAGCAAGCTCTCACCAATATTTAGGGACAAGAATTAGAATGTGACTCCAAACTAGATGGGAACATCACTTGTATGAGCATACAAAATTGAAAAACCACCAGCTAATGAGGATGAGTTGAAAAAACTCAGTGCCATGAGAGAACAGTTGTTTTCCTCCAAAGAGAGGCTGAGCATGGAATGTGTCTTGCAACGGTGTTTTTTCTCCAGAGATAATTGGAGCATGGAATGCAAATACAACCAAACTCAATTGAACTTTTGTGGAACCAAAAGCCTTCAAATTGAGGAGGTCTGATCTGTAGCAGATCTAGCTAGAAGAAGCCAACAGTCAACATGGCCCTCTCCAAATGCATTGGCAGAATAAGCCCAGTCAACAAGGCATTTCAGCACCACATTTTCATAACTGCCTAGCCAATGAATGGGTTTTCGACAAATATTAATAGCATTGCAGTTTTTTGTGGTTCCTTCTCTCCCTCACAGTCTGTTTGCGAGCCATAATTGCTCCAATTTGTTTGGGCCTCAATTTTTATTTTATCAAACTTCTTTTGGCCCACTTCTGTATAGCACATTTTGTAATAAATATTCACTAACAATCACAAGAAAAAGGATATGCATGCAAAATATAATGGAATATTATGCACATTATCAAGATTTAAATTGAACTCACCATAAAGGAAAGTAGTCCTGTCAAATTACTGCAACCAAAGTTTCAAGACCAGTCAGTCAATTACATCTATAACTGTATTCAATGGCTTCACATAACAGCAGGCAAGGAATATACAAACAAAATCCCAAGACATAAAACATGCAAAGCTTCCTTATATGTAAATACCTTGAGACTGACCACATTGGATTCCATGTTTCAGGATGATCTAAGACACATAAGACAACAAAGCATGAAATCCACATTTTTCAAATATATTAACGCTAAGTGATATAATGCATAGCAACTCAAGAACTTGAAAAAACGCTTGTCAACTTACAGTCACTCATAGACATGCAGATTCTCTTGTGTGTTGCAAAGAGACCATTTGGAGTGATCATACTGCAAGGGGAATCCAATTGAACATTGAAAATAAAAAATGTGAAGGCCAAAAATTTTACAAGATAGAACAGACTAACTATTTAACAGATAGAAAAATTAATTATAATTTGAGAAATTTTACAAATAAATCTAACAAAGAAATGTCGCCATTGATTTGATAAGGTAAGATATTAAAGATACCTGATCCCTAGAGGCTTGTATGGATACTCAGGAGGAAACTTAACTTTCCCATGATAAACTCCGCCTGAATAGAGATTGAAAAACAATGAAGTAAACCATTTATCATCATAATCTACAACATATGTGTATATATATATATACAGCTAGATACTAAGGTAAAAGTTGAATGTAAAATTCCTAATGTCTAAGATTCCCACTTTCTAGAAACCCGGAAATCTTATGCATCTATCCATTTGTCCATATCCTAGACGGGAATCTGCAGATGCAAGTATAGGAACCAAGACTCAATAGGAAATAGGTGTCCACTAAACAAAATCCCACCCAACTCCAATTTTGTATCCTAAAATCACAGATGTTTTATAGTTTGGATTGTTTCATGTAATATGTAAGGCCTTACCTGCAAATGGTGTGCCCTCACTTCCCTCTAGTACATAATCTGCAAAATGACGAGCAATGGTATGTAAGCACATGAAAATTGCTAGGGAGCATTGCATGTTTGATTCAGCTAAGAATCAGAAATAAATAATTAATCTTTAATTTACTTTTGATGGCATTTCAAACATATAATGCAGATGAAGCAGCATAGTATAAGGACAAGATTGATAAAAAGAAAAAAATATATTAATGTCCATGGATAAGTTGTTGATTTGAATAAAACTACAGCATGTACCATGAATTTGTTAAGGTCTTTGTTTCTTATCGTTATGTGCATATACTCCTCTCGCAACCCTCCTGATTAGAGGATACATGGTGGATATTACCACCCTTTAACAATATAAAGAGCTGATCTTAGTCAGTATCAGAGTTATCCATCTCCTTAATCATGGAATATAAGTACCAAATTATTAACCCCTCTGTCACCAACTTCAGCATATTTTGAGATTGTGTTCAAATTTTAGGTAATTTTTAAAAGCCTGAATTAAAATTTCTCAAACATCCTATTAAATTTGTTATCCTGTAAGGAAGGCCCATGAAAGGAAGGCTCATGCAGGTAAGGAAAGAGAGAAACACAAAGGTTGGCCAATGCAAGCAAGGAAAGATATCAAAGATGCAAAGGAAGGCCCATGCAAGTGCTGTTGTTACCCCTTTGAAGGAAGGCTGGCATGTGTAAAACACTGCCCTGCAAAAAGCCGCTGACCCTACAAATTTCCCTTTTTCCATGAGGGCCAACACACTTGCAAGGGCCATAAAAAGGCCAACGCTTCTGTAGATGAAGGGCAAACATAGGTGCATAGATAGCACCAGAGGAGGGCCAATGCACATGCATGCATAGCACTGAATGGATTATTTATACATCATCAGTGAATTGTTCATGTTGAGATTATGTTTAATCTTCACTTGAGGCCACATGCAAACCCTCTGATGTATTGGTGGAATTTGTGAATCCTACATATGAGTAATTAACCCAATTTATTGTATTTCTATATATTTGACTAAATCTACCTAGTCACCCTCTTGGGATAGTGCTTCTCTTGTTCATGTGGTTGGGTATGCAATCTCTCTCTCGTTCATTGTTTAAGTGATGTTTCATTTCTGTTGTAATTTTGCTTGGCTGGATTAGGGCTTATTGGAGATTTCACAATAGATCCCACTATCTTCTGATATCAACATGGTATCAGTTCCAGCATGTACTCTTCTTTCTCTGTCTAGCATTGTTTCAGGACTGTTTCAGGTTTTAAACTAGGGTTTTAGCGCTCCTATTTCAACAACAAATAGGTTCTAGGGTTTTTACCCTTTCTTTCACCGGTGCCCTCCTGCTTTGGCAGTTTTTTTTGTTTTTTCAGTGGATTTAAGGGGATTTTTTTGCAAATCTATGCCCTTTTCTACAGCAAAACCCACCTCTTACTCTCTTTTCCGGAAAATACTGTAGATTTTTCAGGGTTGTGTTGGTAACTTGTGCATCTATGAATAACACCGGAGGTTCAAAACCCAAGACTATTTGCAACGAACACAAACAATTTTACTGAAACTTAATTGTAATTTTGACCTCCAAGGTTTCAGTCCAGAAGTTTAAGTATAGCCCACAGAGCAAGCGAAACAAAATGGGGTTTCCCTCAAAGACTAATGCCAAATTAATTTTATTAATGGTGTCAACATCATATGGATTCAGTAAGCAAACCCACAAGGATTATCATATGAACAAGACAATAAATAAAATATATTTAATATATCAAACAGAGATAGAGAGGAAAACCCAGATCATTTTATCAACATGCAAAGCCAGACGCAGAGGTATGGAGAGCTTTTGAGTTCAATTTTCAGTAGTTAGAGCAAAAAACTTCTTAAAGGCCTCATCAACTCGCCCATGGGCGAAATACATAGACACATGAAATTATGCAGGGGAAGAAATATGAGTCATTCAACTTTTCAACCTAAGACCAGAAATGGAAAGGAAGGTAGGTATCAATCCATTCAAACCCTTTAAGAACACAATTATTTACCTCTGCAAGCTTGTAAAAATAGCAAGAGGACTCTTACCTCATCTAATGCGGAGCTTAAAAAGCTGCAACCATTCTTTGTATTCTCCAACAGTGTGCATGGTTCTCCTTTAAACCTCGACAAACGATGCCCCAATTTAATCCTCAAACCAAGAAGAGGGAATCGAACCAAGACTTTAGAATCAGCAAGCACAAAATGGCATAATTTATACACAGAGGATGAATCCCTTGACCCGAGTTAACCATCATTCAATCAGCGTACTGTTGGTGAGTTTAATGCTCGGAGAGTACGGAAATGGAGATGTCATTGCCACATAACTCCATCTTCAGTACCAAGAAAACCCCTCACCCAACTCGACAAGAACTCCAGGTCTCCAAACCCTCAGTTGCATTTCAAATCGCCCCTCAACAAGCAGCATCCTTGTTGTCGCACATATGTCATGTAGAAAAGGCGCTTTCCACCCCCCGCTGGGGTTTTTTGCAGAATGAATCTGAGACAACAACCTGGCATACGGGTCTTGGCTTGTCTTGTTGACCCTCATTGATACACCTAAAACTAGAACAGCCTGACCTGCCTGAATGAAATTGAAACTAGCTGACTAGCGTGAGAGAGACGACCCTAGGCTGGTTCCATCCCTCGTACTACTACTTCCTGAGAATGATACTTTCACTGGGACTAACGTGTTCAAGCAGACGATCCGATCCAACAATTCATTCAACCCATTATCCATTTTACAATATCTATAATAAATGCCACTTGGAGTATAAGGAGTATTGGATAAATCCAATATATTCAATCATAATATTTAGAAATAATAATTTAATGATAGTCACAAGAATATGAGAGGTAT